>VZSZ01011430.1:69323-92700 GCA_013398815.1 Ibidorhyncha struthersii | reverse complement strand
CCCCCACAAATTAAAGAAAAATATTGGGAGTCAGCAGCCATAATTTGTTTGGTTTTCCCTCTCTGAGGACTTCCCTTTACCCGCAGTACAGCCTTCAAACAGTTAAATTCTCAACCCTCAGTTCACATGCCAGTAAATTAAAGAAAGCCATCTTTATTTATTTATGTTTATCCTTTAAAAAATTCTTTAAAAGTTCTGGCTGATTTTGTAACCATGTTGAAATACTATCTGTGTTTTATTTTCATGAACTAGAAATAAGAAAGGCAGCGTAGAGAGAAGTACAGCTGTGAACAGTTACATCATTTACAATGAAAGTCAGAGGTATACTATACCAGTCACCACTGGCTGTATACAGCGGGTACCCTTTTGTATGNGGGGGGGGGGAGAGAAAAGAAAAAAAAAAGAAAAAAAAAGACATTCAGATCAGTTTGGGGGGGTCGAAAGATGAGTATATATACTTGTATAGATTTGTACACACACACACAACCATGCAAATATATTGT
This sequence comes from Ibidorhyncha struthersii, assembly GCA_013398815.1. Taxonomy (NCBI): domain Eukaryota; kingdom Metazoa; phylum Chordata; class Aves; order Charadriiformes; family Charadriidae; genus Ibidorhyncha; species Ibidorhyncha struthersii. The sequence continues at coordinate 92,197 of VZSZ01011430.1, read as the reverse complement.
CTTGCTAGTAGAGCTGGCTGTGCCATTCAAACAGTTTATGCCAATAGGATGATTTATTAATGGAGTTTGCACAACATTTCGCTGCACTGCCTGCAGGAAGGCATCACAACATCATTGTAAACTCATCAGCGCTGCATGGAGAAAAACAATAGGATGCTGAAACTGCAACTCCATGGAAGAGAGGAACGTAGGTGGAGGGTCTTAAAATATATTCCAGTGAGGACAAATCCTGCCCCCCACATTTCCAGATGGTGAAACACTATGGTCCAAAGGACTAACAAGAGACCTCTGCGTCTTTTCAACCTAATGCTGAGAATCTGTGGGATTTAAACGATTCACTGACTTTGTACCTGTCTTTCTACACAGAATTTAGGATTAATTTTATCCATGGCTAATCCCATTGACTTCAAAGGGAATGCCTGCATGAGTGAAGTGGTTGATGTCTGTTTAAGTGAAATCTTAAATATGTTTTTAAAAATGAAACAGCTTTGCCATTTAGTTTCTAAGGTTAATGCTGCTTTGATTGCGTTTCTCAGAAAGTTCGATTCTTAATTTCTCTGTAATCTGAGTAATTATATCTCTTTACAAGTCCTCATTTTTTGGACAACAGTCAAGCAGAAAGACTTCATACTGTTCAGAATCCACTTAAAAGTGAAATATGGTACAATCTAATCTGGACTCAATCAGAGAGACCCATGGACAAAACGTATGTTGTTTGTTTTGGTTTTTAAAAGCACAACTTAAATGTGGAGAAAAGAGTATGGTGAGATTTTAGTCAGTGTAATAGTGTTTGAAATCACAGGAAGAGAAGATGTATAAATCTCTTCTTGGCTGGTTTTCCTTGTCACTGTTAATTTCAAGGAAATCTCTAATTGTAACTTCATCTTCTACTTATCAAAATCCTTCTCGACAATTTATGTTACAGTAATGGAGATTCCCATTCCCAGTAGTTGGGTTAAGTCAAGCCTTTGATGTCTCTTCTCTTCTGATAAGTTCAATGTTTCCTGTTTTCCCAAGGTCCTCACATGTTAGTTGATTTGTTTATTATTGCTGTTTGATTGCAGTGTCATTCTCATCACCCCCAGTCAGCACCTTTTTCTAAAATAACTATGAATTCCAAAAAGTCAGACCTGTCACCTTGTTCAAACCAAATAGCAACTGACTTTGTGACCAAGAGGGCTGTTCACTGAGTAAAATAGTCTCTGGGCTTGCCCACAGGTAAATAGACCGTGTAGGGATGTAATATCCTTTAGAATAATATCCTGGAAACTCTGACCATTCCTAAGTGCAAGAGACAAAAAGCTGTGCCATTGGTTTAAAATGCAAGTGAAGTGCATAAAACTACAGGTAAAAAAAACAAACAAACAAACAACAAAAAAAAACCCAAACCCCAAAAAACCTTCCCCTCCAGAGAGGATGATCTTTCACCATCTATGGATTACCATTTTTTTAAAACAAGTGGGCAGGAAGATAAATCAAGCTGCAGAGTTTATCTGATGAATGCTGTCTTCATATGAGGTCCTGTTTGGTCTTTATCTCTTAAGCAGAGAGTGACTTCAATTGCAGTTAATATAAAGATTTATTAACTTGAGAAGTAAATATTGACCAAGGTGAAGCCAAGGTCAATGTTTACCTAGAGGACTAATAAATCTTTGCATTAACCTAAATATGGAAGCTGGTGGGCCATATTTTGCTCTCAAATCGGTATCTACCCTAAATTAGCCCCAGTAAGATCAAGGTATTTGCACCAAATGTGTTCAGTATAGAAACTGTTGTAAAATACATTCTGTGTGAATTTATCAGAAATAGAGGAATTAGGTTTTTTTTTCAAAGGATAACTGATTATTTCTTCACATGCGAAAATCTAAAGAATAAAAAACAGCAGACAGCTAGAACCATTTTCTGCTTGAAGGTGAACAGTGATTTAAGTGAATATAGGTGCAGGCGAGGGTTTTGTGTTATTTTACACTCTGATTGGTAAATATGAGATATTATCATGGAGATAAAAAGTTACTGATTTGACGAGACCGATTTCAAGAAATCGCAGCTTTTTACCCTCTTATTTGTAGCAATACTAGTGCCCGACCCTTCTTAAGACCGCGAGAGCTGCCTGTTCTAGGTAAAACAGCTAAAATATCCGTCAAATCTGCTGGCCTGCTTTTCCACAGCGCCTCTTGAAATAATTTCAGTGTTAGAGAGGTTGAGTCTTTATAACATTTAATTTCTAATCCACACAGCTGTGCTGTTTTATTGGCCCTCGTAGATTTAGCTGTTTAGCTTATTTCATAGGCATTACTGGGCCTTTAACTTGTAAAAATGCCAAGAAATCACCAACCCTTTGGACCCACCTCAAATATTCTACTGTAGCCGAGTCTCATGTGCCATAGAAGAGTATCACCTTTATAAACCTCTCAGGATGCTTCATGAGTTTTGACAGAATTGGTATAAGTGCTTTTCTCTTTTGTTATCTCTTTAATAGATTTTTTTTCCCTGGGTTCTCTGTCTCAGTTGTCTGGTTGAAACGCCGCTTTCTCTGTTCTCAGGAACAAAGAAATGGCTCCTGTTTAACTTAATCAAATACTCTGGTCTCTTTCTGATAGAAAGAATAGTGGCCAATTTACCTCTTGCACTATTAAGTCCCCAACAGTTTTCCTGTGTTTGATTTCTGTATGTGCTTTCAGTACAGCCTTTTTTCCCCTACCCATTTTCCTTTGTCTCCCTCCCTTTAAGAAGACTGACACAAAAGAATACCTTACCCATAACATATTTTTGTTGCAAAATTTAGTACTGTTTAATTAATTTATTTCTTGACATTTATTTGCAATTAAATTAATTCTACCTCCTGCACGCACGAGGTTTCAGTAAATGAAAGTATTGCTGCTCCGAGCACCAGATCTTTCTGTCTTTGCTTTGCTGAGCCTTTGTGCAGCAGAAATCCTGTTGGCTGTAATGGAAAAGCAAAGTATTACTGACTTTAACAGTCTTGCCTGTGTGAGAAATGGGTCTCGAGTTTTGTCTGTTAGTAAATGCGTTCTGGATCATATTTCACAATCAGACGTTCATACGCCCTCTGCTAACATTAGGTTTCTAGGCTCAATTTTTTAGTTGCGCTTCCCATTCATCACGCAGAATAACTGATCCTAGAAAATGAATCTGTGTTGGGTGAAACAATAAAACGAGCATCCAGTCTCTGCTGCTCACTTTTCTCATGCAAGTGGACCCCTCGAAATCAATAGAATCATTCAGGGGAGTCAGACAAGCAAGAGCTAACTCAAAACAGGTACTCCGCGCTGCCCAGAAACAAAATGCTTCTGTCCTCTCTGCCTCTATGAAATATAGGTGCCTCAGGTTGTATCAAAATTAGAAAAGGAAACTAATTTTTAAAAGAATTGTGTGAAAAAAAGAGATCTGTTTAAACACTGATGGCTGGCTTTCGCATGCAAAGAGCACGGTTTGGCAGATGAGCAAAAATGTCAGGAAATGTTAAGTGACTTTTTTTTAAGGAACCGTACAACTGTAAGTAATGCACAGTTAAAGCTTTTCTAACTTGTTTGGAAAAGCAAATGCAGCTTCTAAACTGCTCTTTTTTTTTTTTTTTTCCCCCAAATGGTGAGTGTTAAGGCAGAAGGCTGGGGATGACTTAGAATGATACTACAAAACGGTTCTGCTGTTTAATTAATTTGTTTTCACTCTGCTTGCGTTCCTTTTGCATCCAGTGTTTTCAAATGTGCTTCAGAGAGACAAAATGTTCTCCAGTGTTTGTGAGACCATCATTGATACAGTCATTTTTAACCAAAAGTGGAAAAATATTCACAGAAGGGGAATCTGCAATTTACTGCAGCACAGGGTGGAAACTCAGGTTTCCAGGGCTGTGTTTCAGGGAAAGAAACATTCCTTGGGGTCCAGTCAAAATACCTCAGATGTCTACATGCTTGTCAGAAACTTCTTGTGAAGAAACTGTACGCTTAGATTTACTTGCTTATATGTTTTAAAATAGCAAATATATTCAGATCTCTCAATATGTATTCACAGTTAACATTCAAATAGGAAAAGAGATTAATTTTGTTCACATAATTGATGGAATACAAATTATACTTACGGGATTGACAGAGTACAGGCTGTACTACATACCACATTTCTGTGGCAATGAAAACCCGGTCGGGATAATGGTGTTTTATCTCTTAAGACCTGAATCTGCAGTTATTTTTAGGTAGTTCTTTTAAGCGTGGACTGCTCCCATCAGTAACGCTATATACATGTTTAGGCTGCTCTAGTTTTACTGTATTAATCACGCTGATCTAAACATTTACAAATTGCCTTCTAATTTCTACTACATCATGATAATTAGAATCTTTACAAATACTGTTGTGAAGTCAAAAGCCTGGCTGAAGCATCAATTAAAACCTTAAGTTATGTTACTGCCAATAAATGGTCATTAAGGGCACGTGAGGGCAACCAGCATTTTTGTAGAATCAGATTCTTAGGGGTTGGTCTCCAAAGCAGATGTTTTTCATTTTTATTTCTTTTTTAAATGACTTAGGAAATACTGACACAACTGTAAGGATAGTGAAGATTTTTTATATCAACAGTGCATTATGAATGCAGAGCTGAGCTTTTAACCACTAAACTTTATTATTGATGATGGAGGAATAATCCCTGATCTGTGGAGAGAGAAGCATTGCAATAATATTGATGGTTTAGGAGAATGCTCACTACATTTTAATGGAGAGAAGAGGAATTAGTAGCTTTCTCTAGTGTGACACTTTTCCTGCAACAAGAGAAAGGAATTTCTTCAAATATAATAAAGAAGCAGAACACAATTTCTTCACACATTACAATTCTTCCTACTTATTGGGAGGATATTACTCATTTTCAATATGTGGTATGAGGCTTTAAGTCTGTTCAATGTGATTTTTTTTCCTTTAGTATGTCAGGCATAGTCAAAATGGAAGTAACTCTGATGAGCTTGTGTGTTTCTGCGCGAACTGCAAAGAGAAATATTTGCTCAAAAAGAAGTGCTAGTGCTAAAATACAGTCCCAGAAGAACACTTCCAAATGGAAATAGTTAATTAAACAAACCTCGGAGTAGGTGAAAACTGTTAATTTCACTCGCCTCCTTATTCCCATATCACATTGCCACCCTAATTAATTTAATCTTCACTGAAAATGAAGTATAAACTCTTGTTTGGGAAGTAATAATCACAGCATGTAACAGGCTGAAATACTGTTCTTAGTCAACACCAGCTGTTTGGCTTGAGGTAGTTTGTGGTGTTGAAAAAGCATTTAAATTATACAGCAGCAGTGGACGTTTAATGGAATATCTGTTTCCACTCAGTAGAAACTTCTCTGTCGAATCTCAACGTGAAACAGAGAAAAAGACAGACTCTCACCTCTTTTTTTTTGTCAAACTTCAGTATGAAGTAGATGAAAGTATAGGGCTTTAGTTATAAAGCTCAATAATGTAAGGAAAAAATAGGATCTTTCCTGCACGTGCAATAAACTAGATGCTGAACACCATTACTTTTGTAAGGTAAACCACAGAATAAACAGAAGTTAGTGGTAGGTTTATGTCCAACAAAGTGACTGGGCAATTTAGCATGGCTTGTGATATCCTCGGTGTACAACACAGAATAGCTCTTTCTGTTTCCTTTCTCCGCAACTATTTTCATCTCAAGTCAAGAACTACGGAGTTAATGGAATGGAAAATTCAGGCAACCTCATGCTCCTGATTTATGCAAGACAAGAGACACAGTTCCCGTACATTTCTATGATAAAACGCTTTCCTTTTATTACAATCAAATTCTTTGCAGTTTGTTTGCTTTTTGTGGGGGTGGATGTTACCCGTCAAAGTTAGACAGGACACAAGAGCTTTTGAGCTACTACAGGGTTCTGCTGGCATAGATATGTAGGTCATGGTGGCTAATCCCCTGATATAGATGCAGTTTTACTAGCCTAATTTTGTTTTGGTTTTTTTTTTTTACCAGTATAGTCCGTGAAAAGCAATCCCATAGCCGTGTGGTGTGCATTCACAGCTGTAGCGCTTTCCCGGTGCATTATACCATTCTCTCCGTTTTGGTAGCACCTTCCTCGTATAGGCACGACAAAAACATCCGCCGTAGCACTGCCAACATAAGCGCCAGCAGCTCAAGCAGGTATAAGTCAGGCGTCGTACAGAGCTATTTGTACATGCAAACCCTGACCTGCAGTGTGTTATTTGCAGCCCTCCACCAGATATCTACATTTGACCCTTCAATGTCAACAGAAACGTCTGACTACCAGAACCTAGTTGTCATCTCCTTTCATTATCACAGGATTTTCCTGGGCCTTTTTCTGTTCTTCATATTCACAATGCTAAGCTTCCATATTAATTAAATGTCAACATTCACTAGTCTGAGACTATGTTATCCAATAAATACCTGCCTGAAGCCAACTACACGAAGGGTGGAACTTGCATGATTTTTAATACAAATTATTTGTTCACAATGTTTGATCAAATTAATCGGTGGCAGAATAAATGGGAGCTGTAACCACGGCTGAAAAGGATTTGAAAAAAAATATCAATGTTGCTGTTGTAACTCATCCCTCCACTTTGCCTCTGATAGCCTTCATTTTGGGGCTTTTAACCTTCCTCTGGGCCAGAGCTGGGTTGCTTGCCTGTATGCACAACAAAACAGTTAAAGACAGTAGGAAGCTTCACACAGAGTCTTACTTAGATCCAGTGGGGTTTGGGTTTTTTTTTTTGTCTTCCAGGTGTCTCATTTTCAGGTCACTCAGTTTTTATCGATAGAAAGTAGAAAAAAGCCCAACAAACAAACAACAAATCCTGAGGGGAAATCTAACAATACACACCCCCTTTCTCTCACTTGGTTTGACAATTTTAGCCACTGGCTGTAACCAATGAAGCTCCCACGGGCGGATATTATTATCCTAATTCCCGAGACGAGGAAGCTGAGTCACGGGAGGGAAGGGGGGGGCTGCCTGACAGCCCAAGACCGGGCAGAGAGGCCTACTTTCGGGGAAACCCCGCGCTCAGGCTGGCTTTAATCTGCAGATAGAAAGCACCTCTTGGCACGTCAGAAATAGCGCCTGCTGGACACGGACCCGCTGGGAGCCCCAGGCCTGTCTCTCCCACCGCCCACCAGCCCTTTCTCGCCGTGTGGCGGGTCGGATCGGACAACACAGGTCGGATTAGGCAACGCGCCGGATCGCTCTCCCGCAGCTGGGAAATTAATGGCTCGGGGCTGGCTTCGGCGCAGGAGAAATGATATTTTCCCCAACAGTGCTGCAGATGGAGCTCCAAGCAACTGTCAAAAGCGCGGGGACTTCCACCTCCTTGAAAGGCGAAGCAGATTTAAGCCGGTGACCTACAAGCAGAGGGCTCTGCAGCCTTTTCCCCAACCTCTCTGCAATCTGGCCGCCCTGCCAGCACGTTTCAATCTCAGCAGCCCCCTAGGTTGTCGCAGGGATGGTCTAGGTTGTGCCGGGGATGGTGAGCCGAGGGTGTGCTGCAGTGCTCGACATCTTGTCTCCTCGTCAGGCCCTTTGGGATTTCTCACCCTCCACGTGCTAGATGCCTTCATTTCAATGGGATTTGCTGGGATTTCTGGGAGAAGCAGCCCCAGTCGGTGCCTGCTGCGCCGGCAGCCCCCCAAAGCACAAGACAAACGGTTTCTGCCGCGTGTGGGACTCTGTGGTGTTCACAGCCCTGAACCTACTCTGCATCCGAAGTGGCTGAAACTTGTTTAATTGCTTGTTGTTGCCTTTTCTTCAGGGACATCAGAGAAGGATGAGGTAGCCCTAAGGAAGAACTGTGTGTAAGAGTTCAGTGCTGTCCGTGAGTCAGGCTGACACGTCCCTCGCTCCTGTGCCCCTTCGCCATCCTGCCTCACAGTGCTGCCCGCTGCCATCCTCTCAACTACAGCAGGGGCAAAGGCAGGAGGGTGGCAGGGTCTCATAGACTGTGGTTCAAAAGCCCTCAGAGAGGACCTGGGATTTCAAAACAAAATGCCACCACCGCCAGCACCGCTGCATTTTAATTACAATTCCACAATATCTGTATCACGAAACCTGGCAATTTTAATGACAAAGTGCTGCGATGCCACAAAGTATTTTTAGAACTAATAAAACCTCTGCAGAATATTTCCCTGCAATGTATTAAGATCCAATTTCTGCATTCATTAGTAATATCGAATAGCATGTGGTGAATGGTTATTTGGAAAAAATGCATTCAATGTAAATTGATTTTGTATTATCAGGAATAATGTGGAGAAAGGTTTTTCCAGCATTTTCAAGCTTCAGCCATTCCACTGCCTGCTGTAGTTTATGCTCTAATCTTGTGAGATTTACATAGCATTTTAATTTTCAGTCTTGCCTGCATGTGCCAGCTGAGGGATTCTTATTATACTTTACATTAATTCCAAATTCACACCATAACAATAGCAAAAAATCAAGTACTGACAAAAGCAAGAGGCCAAACATGACTCGATTAAAATAATATGTATCACTATTAATCACCTCTGCCTGTCCATCTACATTCCTGCGGCGGTGCCTCTCTCCGCAGCAGCAGCGTCTATGAGTAAAGCCATCTCTCATCCCTCCGCTCCTCCCTCCTCCCGCTGCCTTCCTGAGGGATGACGAGGAGACGAGGAGCCAGGCAGAGCGGGAAGGAGCCCCAAAGGGCAGGGCTGGGAGAAGCCCTGGATGAAGAGGAGCCCAGCTGATGCTGACCCCTGTGCCGGCCTGTGCTGGGCTGCCCTTCCCGCCTCCCCTCCCGCCCCAGCGGCAAGTAGCCACCACTGCTGGCCACCAAACCGAGCGCTCGGCATGTCCGGCCACCTGCCGTGGTGGTGAGCAGCCTTGCGCCAGCGGCCGCCTTGTCCTCGGATTTGTGCAAGAGCTCAGCTGGTTGCCAAAGCTTAACGCTTCACATTATTATTAACAGTTAATCCACATAAAAATAAGGCAGGACCCATGACAAAGAACAAAAGCAGACCGGTAATAACCACTCTTCACAAAGTAAAGCCCCCTGGGTAAGTGAACCAAAGAGGGCAGGCTTCCCGCACAATTTGCCACCAGCCAGCCAGCGGGTTAATAGGAGACGGATCAGGGACAGGCAGTGACAAAGGGGACACGGGAGGCTGAGGCAGGAGGGCTGGCCCTGGCTGTCACCTCCCTGGTCCCTGCCATTGCCCGTGGCACAGCAAGTGAGCTGATGTGCGGAAATGGGGTGAGGGTCCCCTGGGGCCTCGGCCCGGGGTAGCCGCTGGCAAGCTGGAGAATGGGGCGGTGAGCTGGGGGCCGTTCACCTTGAAGGCGGTCGACAGACTGACAAGCCCCAAATCTGCTCGCTGCACAGCCTCGCCTGGCCCCGGCTGTCGCAGAGGACAGGTTTCATGCAGACCGCTTGGATCGGTCTCTCCCTGCCTGTGTGCTTTGTGCCATTACCGGCATTTTCTCAAGGTGGGAACAAACCGCTACTGGATCTGGCCGGCAGCAGCCCTACGCCCCCACGGATGGCGGGAGCCCTGCTGCAAGGGAAAGCCCTCGCGCAGCGGCAGAGAGCAGGGCCTCTGCACGACAGAGTGACAACGCAGTCCCACAGGCTGCAGATTTGCCCAAATGTGATTGTGAAGGTCATAATATGATGTTGGAATTGCAATGCCTCTCCATGAAATTACGAAGCTTTAGAAGAACGATCTTACTGCTGTCCTGCGTCGCTCTAGCCAAAGGCAGGTTCCCTCGCCCCCACAATCATTCAAATACGACCCAGGGAGCTTGTCTTGAAAGGAACTTTGACGAGGTCTCGACATTTGACAGCAATGGACAGGACCGTGTGTGCAGGAAGAGATGTTGTCTTCTGCTCCCCTCTCTTTTTCCAGATAAGTCCTATATGTGTCAGCGTTACCCAGAGCCTGTAGTGCAGAGGCAGCAGTCACCAGAAACCACAGGCAGCTTGGTTCAAAGAAGAGCAAGGAAAACCACGCGATGTCTTCAGTAAGCACACGTATTTGATCTGGCCGTGCTAGCTGCTCGCAAAGCGCTCCAGCCCGCTGCATATGGGCTCCATTTCGTTTGAATAAAAGCACTTTGGGTAGCCATGGAGGAAAAGAAACAACTTGCAAGAAGCACTTGCTAGCTTCACAGGAGTAATCGCTCATCTGAAACTGGTAACGAAAAAAAGGCCCTGTAGCCAAACACGTCAAACTTCAGCTTGACTAATTTGTGACTGGTTATCTCTTTGTGAAGAGTATGTTGAATCAAATAGGGGAAAAAGTGGGTAATTAATGAATCAGTCAATGACATCAGCTCAGTTAGAAACAAACTCAGCATCTTTTTTAGCTTGGGACTCTCATTTGTTGCCAATGGTGACACACCTAAAGAAAGAACATTTTTGCTGAAAAACGTACCGAGCCAGGCAGAGTCAGAAGCGTTCGCACCTGAGCTGGGCTCGGCTGCTTCCCTGGGTTACTGCTGTACCATGGCTTTCCTCTACTGAAGCAGCAACACGAGATGACACATCAGGCAGGCTAATAATAAAAGAAATTATTTTTCTCTCCATTCTCGCTGCTGAAACTGCTGGGAGAGGCATTTCCGATTTCCTTCTTCAGTAGCAACTCTGGCCATCGTGTAGTTTATCTGACCTTTGGCTATGCCACACCATGAAATCAGACACCACTAGGAGGGGGGCCAGAACAAAGCCTGGAGAGATTAATAAGAGCATTATTTGCGATGTGGCACAGGGCCATGAGTCACCGTGCAGCCAGGCTGCTGCACCTTCTGGCAACAGGAACAGCCCAAGTTCTGCATCAAGCTTTAAAAAAAGAAAAAAAAATTCTAATCGTCACTTCTGTTCTTCTTTTACACAAAATCCCAGTCAAAGGAATGAATGGGAGAATGAGGGGAAAAAAACACACTCAACTGGAGTGGAAGTAAAATATAAACATAAAGTTAATATGTGACTTTCATTCAAAAGAGCCTATTCTTTCCATGAATCTTTGGGAGATTAACCAATAAAGAAAAAGAATTTTGCCTGTTCAACCTGGTGTTAATGTTGGTGTGGTACTTTCAGTAGCACAAAGAGTTGCTCACATCCCCCTCTCATACCTCCACCTTCACAGCCACAGCGTGCTAGGGTGAAAATGCTCTGTGGCAAATACAACTTCATCTTCTGATGTCATCACGTGCAAATGTCTTGACTTGGAGAACACTAAATTCTGTGCCGGTCAGGTCCAAGAGAGCTTAAGGGTAAGGAAATATATGTAATTATTATTATTGCATTTCTATACCAAGCCTGGATAATAATAAGAGGAATTAGATTCCTTATCTCTGACTGCATTTGACTGTAAGGTTAGAGCTCAGCGACATCTTGATTAGGAAACAAGAATGATATGAATCAAGAGATTAAAAATTAATCAAGATGATGTGAATCACAGCAAATCAAACCTGAACAATATGAGTTGTGCTCTGTGGTAAGGAGCCTCCTGGCTGCACCGAGCTCCAGCAGGAAAGCTGAGACCGGGGCAGTCTCTGGGTGAGGAGCAGAGGGGATAGCCCTGCTGGAGACAGGGCAGCGTCTCGCAGCACACCCAACCAGGAGGAGCCCATGACTGAGGTTTTCTACAGACAGCTGGCAGAAGTGTCCTTCTTACCAGCCATGATCCTTATGGAGGATTTCAACCATCTGGGTATCTGCTGGAAGGGCAACACGGCATTGAGCAGGCAATTCAGGAGCTTCTTACACCGCACTAGTGATAATTTCACCATGTGAATGCTGGAGGGGCCAGCTGGGGGTTACACTCTGCTTGACTTGCCAGTGGTGAATGTGGTCACAGTATCAGCCTGGGTTTATCTTCCATCACCATAATTGAACTCAGGATCTAGAAGAAGGCTGGGAAGGTAAGCTACGGAGTTATGACTCTGGATTTCAGAAGAAGAGACTTAAGTTTACTTAGGGAGCTGCTACATAAAATCCCCTGGGCTGCAACCATGAAGTGGAAACATGCCCAGAAGATCTGAATGATTTTTAAAGAGATCTTACTGAGAGCTCAGCAAAAACTTACCCTGTTGTGCAGGAAGAAGGAATTTTGGCAGAAGACCTGGTTGGCTACAGGAGCATCTTCTTGATGAAACCAGATGCAAAAAGGGAGCATACAAGAGATGGACGTGAGGGATGGCACTGATTTCCTGAAAGAACTGTCAATGATTGTGAGACTGCTGTCTACTGTTTGTGACAACTGGGGTGACTGAGGAAGTCCCAGATGGGTGTAAAAAGTCTAACACTTCATCTATCTTTAAAAAGGCAAGAAAGGAAACTGGGGAATGATCTGCTGATCAGCAGCATCTCGGTCACTAGAAGATCAGGGAGTGTCCCCCTCTTGGGATCCACTTCCAAGGCCATAAAGGACAAGAAGGTATTTGGGAACAGTTACTATGGTTTACTGATGGCAACCCAGCTTTCTAAGATGAAATCCCTGAATGTGTGAAGAAGATGAAAGTTCTGGGTGTAATCAACCCTGACATTAGTAAGGCTTTGACACCATCTCACACAATATCATTATTCTGAAGCTCAGAGGGTGTGAGCTAGAAAGGGAGGCTGTAAGAGGGGCTCAAAACTGGCAGGTCATGTCTGGCAGGTAACCAGCAACCAGAAGAGAGCCCAAGGGGCCAGTACTGGGATCCACATTGTTCAGTATCTTCATCAGCAACCTTGATGGTAACACAGTCAGATTTGTCAATGACTTTAAACTGTTTGGATTGACAAATGGCAAAGCTTCAGTGCAGAGGCTTCTTTATAAACTTGAGATCTGGGCCAACAGACACCTCATGAGGTTCAACAAGGAAACATGATCCGTTACAGGCTGGGAAGCACCTCGCTGAGAAGTCATCCTGGTGAAAAGGAGCTGGGGATCACAGAGGGCACAAGGACAAATGTGAGTCACCAGCGTGCTCTCATCTGAACAGGGCATGTCACATCCTGGGCTACATTAGGAGGACAGTGGCCAGAAAACTGAGGGAAGTTATTATCTCCCTCTATTCAGCTTTACACCCAGTTTTGGGGTTCAGCAGTCCAGGAGGGCTGTGGAGAACCTGGAAAGGGTCCAGTGGAGGGTTACTGAGATGACCGGAGACCTGGAGTGAGGTGAGAGGGGTGAGGGAGCTGTGCTTGTTTTGCCTGACCAAGGGGAGGCTAAGGGCTGCTGGAACAGCTGTCCACAGGTCTTAGAAGGGTGGTTACACAGACAAGAGCCAAACTTGTCTTCTTAGTGCTAGAGGCTGTAAAAGGAGCCAGTAGCCACAAACTGAGGTCTGGACATGAGAAGACATGCTCACCAGGAGGGCAGTGTAACCCTGAAACAGGCTGCCCAGAAAGACTGTGGAACTTCTGCTCCTGGAGGTGTTTCAAGATACAGCTGGACCATGGCTGACCTCATCCACTGTTGGTGACAGCCCCACTTCAAGCTGGGTGTTGGACTAGATGAACTCCAGAGGTCCCTTGATTCTACGATTAACTAATTGAAATAACAACTGTATGAAATTATAATAAAATATGATTATAAATAAGATTAAGTGGATTCGTTTCCAATTTGCAAGAAGGTAGCTGAATATGCACTATTTCATATTTTTGCACTGCACTAGAAGAAACTGTACAGTGATTTGTGAGAAATGTTTTAAAAACCCTGAGATCAGGGGAACAGTAAATAACAAGGAAGAAAAACCGTAACCCAGAGTCAACTCGATCATTTGCATGGGCACCGTGAAACTGTAAGCTTTCCAATGCAGCCAAAAGCAAGCTCAGACCTTTACCAGGATGAAGGATTAACAGCAGAAGAGAAGCCATGCTGATCAGCAGAAGTTAAGGAAAAGACTTGGAGAGCACAGTAAATTAATTTGAACTTGCAGACCATATTGCCATCACAATAGGAGCTAATGTAGAAAGATCGGTGCACACCATCACGGATAAAAGGAAACACCAAGTATGACGCGGTAGGTTACGTCACCTCTGACATCGGCCCTCATGGGCTGTTCTGCTGGCCACCTCCTGAGCAGAATACAAATGAACAGGAGACAGTCCGAGAGGGTACAAAATGTCTTATGGTGAGAGACTGAAATATTTCAGTACGGTAGCTTCTCAAAGGTGAACATAATGGAGATTTTTCCACTGGTTCAAAGAGAGGTGATTCCACATTTGTCAGTGGCATAGGGGCAAAAATGAGTTTTGCTGCTTCCCAGTTGCAAAGAGCTTTTACGGGCTCTTCAGTGTGTTTTCCCCCACCTCCTGCACACAGGCAGAGCCAGCGAGCCCTGCAAGCCCGTGCCAAGCCCTGTAAGCCACATCTCCTGCTTCTGCCCCAGCGCTGGGGGAGCAAACTCAAAGTGGGGCTGTGGGCACGGGCAGCAGGGACACGGTTTTCCTTCTGCAGATCTGTTTTGCTGCTTCCGGCAGTTTGCTGCCTGGGGCATCTGCCTGTTCTACCCTCATCCAACACAGGCTTTGGTCTCTGCGCATTTAGACAAGGAACACAGATTCAGCATCTCTTAAAGCTTTCCCAAAGCTTGGAAGTTGAAGCTAGATCAGCTGAAACAGGAAACAAACCACAGTTATGTACACAACACATATATGAACTAAATAACGGTCGTTAACTATTGAAATAAATTACTGGTGACTGGCGCTATTAAATTGAGTGCACATTTGTCCCAAAAGCTGGTGTTTTCTGCAGCTATTAGGCTTGAAACATGACTTATCCCTGGGTTGGCTAGGCGAGAGGCCAACTAGATGATCACACTGGGTCGTCCTGTCCTTAAATTCTGTGGCTCTGTAGAAATTATGTCAGAGGGTTTTTCTCGTCGTAGCCAGACTGAGAGCTTGAAATCCACATGGTTACTGACAACTCCCAACTGTCAGTAAAGCTGTTTCACAGAAAGTGTTACATGACTGATGTCTCTACAACTGCACTTTTCCAAACAGATGGGGAGAAAAGAAAAGACACTGGTCTCAAATCAAATTAGTCTTGATGGATTACGCAAAAGAAATTTAACACATGCTCCACATTTTGAGAAACTTCTAAATATAACATCTCCATTGAAAACAAAGTATATGATGGTGCTAAAAATATGAAAATACACAGCTATAAAACTATCTTCACATTATAGAATGAGGTCCACTATTAGGGGCTGGAAAATGACGTTTTCATCATGCTGGAGACCCTTGTCAGGGTTGCCACACCTTGTTTAACCTCAGAGATAAGCTCATTTTTGAAAGCGCACTGTTTGACTTCTAGAGGTTTGTCTCTACAGAACACAGGGCAAAGATAAAAATGTTCCCATTGTAACTGATGTCGTTATTGCATTTAGAAAAAATAAATCTGTGACATTATGGAAAAAAAATAAAACAACCCACAAGGGAAAATGTGATATTTAAATTCTGTTGCAGCTGGAAACATACTGTAATAAAGAATAAACCAATGAGTCTTGGTCTACACCCTGGTTTTCTTTCATTATAATTAGTCAAGGTATAATTTTATTTTACCAAAGTAGTTATAGGGGTAAAACATTTACTGCATATGCAATTTTACTAATATAAAGGTGTGATGCATTAGTATATATTATGCCATCACCATTTCAGGAAAGAGATACAGCAATGCAAGAATAGCACACTCGTATACCTACATATCTGCCAAGCAATTGTACTGGTTTAAATGGAGCCATGTAGTTAAGGGAACATACTGTGTATGTTCAAATAGATTCCTGGAAAGTTAGAAAGTAATATTCTGAAGATATGTCTTTTACAATTACTTGTAGGAATTAATAATAGTAGAAAAAGCAGTCTCAGAGACAGAATTAGCACAATAAAAAGGCAGAACTGAGATTCACACAAACAAAAAAGGCATATTTTTTTCTGAATAATTTCAAACTACACAGGTAAAACAGGCCCTGAGAAGTATAGTAAATAGGATCTGTGTAACAGAGGAATGATTTTCTCAAGAAAATTACATTTGAATTCATTTATAGCCCTTTTAGTGCTCCAAGTGATAAAAAGCAAATCACATTTCTATGTTCTTTATTCCACGTAGAACCTGCTTTGAAAAAAGAATAATGACAGGCTCCTAATTATTATTTTTTAAAGTAATTTTTAAAATAAGAAAAAGAATTGCTCATGTAATTATAAAAAAGAATTAATATCCTCCCAGGAACCACGGCAAAAAAAATTGGACTGTAGCCTCTTACTCAGTACAGGGTCCGGGAGTTTTGTTTGGTAAGACTGTGGCTGGCAGAAGAGTCAGAAAACCCATTGTAGCAGCAGACATTAAGAACATTAGCATGGGGGACAATTTTCTTCCACTTGTCAGCGAACACATACAAGACCATTTTACTCGGCTCAGTAAAGACCAGCGTGGCTCTGCGCGAGTGGCCGAAGAAGAACATCCATTTCGCCACAAGAAACACCCAGAGCACCACTGCAGGGAAAGGCACTCGCAGTTCTTGCAGCAACTGAAAAAATACGAAATAGTGCCTAAGCAGTGCTTTATCTTTGGTATATGTTACAAACATTAATTTGGATTCAAAGCTTATGCCAGCTTGCAGCAGCAGCCAGACGGGGCTCGCTGCCCCACCAGGCACCTACACCGCTTTGCGGGGACGCCTATACGGTGGGAGGTGCCGCCTGGGAAAGGAGCTTGTTCAGGCATGTGCTGAGTCAATGTATTTCTCTGGCAGCTTGTACTGGCAGAACAATTATAGTGGCCAAAGAGTTATTTATAACTGTCCTCCCGCAACAGGATTCTTGAGGGAGGATGTTGGTACGAACACTGTTATTCCATGAACACACACATCTAACACACACAGCAGCTGCATCTCTATTTAATGGATGCAGAATACTGTTCTGACACAGTTCCTGGGTTTTTTTTCCAAGGAGATCACTTGGGGGGGGGAGGAGGGGGGGAAGAATGCAGCTCCAACCACAGGCAGTCCACACCTCATCCGAAAGCCTGGAGGCCTCCCCACAAATTGCCATAACTTCTTCATGAACTCATCAGGACCGACAGCTCGGGTAAGCCTCTGACCATACAAACAAACCCAAATATTACTGTGGCTTCACTCACTTTGGCTTGCCTTAGACTCACCTCCTCTCAGAAAGCAACCACCATACAGCTTCTGAAGCCCGTGCGAGAATGGGGAAAAGGAAACTTATCCTTGAAAAACTCAGGGCTCCAGACTCGCCACCCCGCAGGAAAGCCACCCCCGTCGGACGCAGCCGAGCCTCGCTTCCCGCCGGCTGCGGCCCCTTCGCTTGCTCATGTGGAACAAGTTACAAAATCAGATCATTGCTTAACGAATTTAACCAGTAACCTACCACAGGTGAAGAACGACCTTCATAGTATTCTTACTTTCTTGTACTCTAGAATACAGATGAACCAGGTAGAAAAAATAAATCTGAAAATGCAATGGCAATGCCTAAGCTGCAAAATGCAGCCGTATATATGGGGCCTCCGCGCAGCAGTGCGCCTTCGTTATTGTACTGGCTGCGAGCAGGTTGGTGAGGAACAGAAGCAGTCCTTAGGCACTCAAGAATGCGTGCCTGCTAGTTTATTTTCTTTGTTTTGCAGTTTGAAACGGGAGCGTTCAGCCTGCCTGGCTGCTGCGAGAAGGCTCTGCAGCGGAGGAGACGCTGCTTCCCTGCGCTGAGGTTTTGCACATTTCCCTTTCCGTGGCATTTCCCTGTGCAGGGGGGAAATGTGCATTTTGCTCTTTGTGTACAGAAAATGTAAAGAAACTGGGAAATGGGACGGGGTTGTTTACTAACCCTCTCCGCAAGCCAGCGTCAGAGTAAAGGAAGACCGAATGCAAAATCTCCATGAGAGAGAAAACAAAGCCTGTCTCCCTTCCATCTTGAATCTCAGGATCCTGCCAGGCAGACACGACGCTTTGCACATTTAAAGGTGCAAAGCACATAATAGGAGCTATAGCATAGGAGAAATAAATATGTCTGCGTGCATTTCGGAGAAGGTAGGACTGGAAGCAAAAAAAAAAAAAATTCACAAGCCAACCCTTCCTCCATCATTTTTCTTCAATACGTGGGTCTCTGTGTTACGAACTACCACAACCGCAGAAGGAGGTGTTGCAAAAGGGAAACAGGCAACTGATTCCAAAATTGGAATTCAAAAACCTCTTGCACACAGCATAGAAATTAGACTAGAGAAGTAATCTTTTGTACTGATGGGGCTGAATTCAGAAGCTTCCATTCACGGTCATTCTATATTCATTTCAGCTACACAAACCCTGGTTTGCTTTCGGGGTTCAGAGGAGCTGGAAAGATTTCATAACGCCACTGTGTCAGAGTTTGATGGTTGGTTTTCGTTCCAGACAACATAAGCGATGTACAGCAGCTATCTAAGTGCCAGTATCAAAGAAACAGCAGCGATGTTGCCCTTTACAATTATTTTTATTCTGAGTCATGTGCTTTGTTACATTTTCTTTAAAAAAAAAGGCAGTACTAAAATTAGCAATGCCAAGAATAGAGACCAAAATCATCTTCTTCCCCATCTATTTTGCTCAGATGTGAATGACGCTGCATCAAGCACAGAAAAGGAGTGTATTAGTCTCATGCCGCTGGAAAAACAAGTGTATTACATTGCTGAAATGTCAAGTTTCCGCCATGCATTTGATAATAGATTGTGTGCTCAGTTTCTTGCATGTGTTGTAGCAGCTCACTGAAGATACGCTCCGCATTCGCCCACAAAGCAGCCTGCCCTTTGGACTGAACCATTCCGGCCAACTGTGCCTTTATCATTACCCCTTTTAGGTGCGGCCTGGCCTGTCAGAGGGTTGTGTATTTAAAAAATAGTTAATACTTTCTTAACAACAGAATCCTTCACCTGATTGATCCTTTTTTTTTTTTTTTTGCTTTTTATTATCCCATAATCTTCCATCATGCACTCTTCCCGCAAAGGCTTTTGGCTACGGTAGCAGGTGAAAGGTCACACCTGGACATCATCCATCACAGCGGCATTTTCTCCGCGCTGCGATTGCATGGGTGGCTGTTTGTTTTGCAGGCTGCCGTGCACAGGTAGGAGCAACTCCAGCGAGAAGGGTTGCACGCTGTCAGCGCAGGTCCCCAGATGACTCCTATCATAATTTTAAGGCTCTGCATGTCACAAAATGCCCTGACACTAAGCTTCAGTCTGTTTCAAATTATAGCAAATGCCTCCACATAAATCTCATTCAGAGCGGTCCTCCTCAGACACGGGCTGTGACAAGCTCAGGGTGCGGAGAGCTACGTAACTAGGTAGATTGCTATATCCTAGTTATCATTTGCAGGGGGTGGGAAGGACTTAGACTACCTTTCTTCAACTCACCTACCAAAAACCGAGACTGGAAAGCATCGGTGATCATATACATCTTCTCTGAAAACTCTGGAGAGGAACCGGCTTCCAGAAATTCTTTCCCTGCAGCTGCATGCTTGTGAAACCGGCTTGACTTCAAAATCTGACAGCAGTAGTTGAACGAGCTGTGCTGTCTGCTGCCTGGTTTTAGACTCAGTGTTGCTGCAGGCTAGAAAATAAGCGTGGGGTCAGTACCCAAGGGATGGGTGCCGAGAGGGAGCCATAAGAGGAGAGGCAGGAGCCTGGATCTATGAGAAGTGACCTGCTTAAAGAGCCCCCGGTCGCCGCCTGCTTTTCTCCCCCTGCCTTGCCCCCACCTCGCGTGGTGTGAGACACCACACTGGGCAGGAAAGACGAGCTGAAAAGCAGTGCAGGAGGAAGACAGCAACACAGCAGCGGGCACTGGAAAGTAGTCAGCACCTCCAGGAACAGGGAAGGCTGAAAGTAGCAGTGGGCACGGAGAAGGTGCTGCCAGCTTGATGAAGGTAAGAAGCGCTGTAAGAAAATGAGAAAGGAAAGTGGACAAATTAGCTGAATAAATTTTGTGGTGAAAACAGCTGGACGAGCATCTCTGGAGACTGCGGAAAACCAGAAACAGAATGGAGAGATCATCATCATCTGTCCATGCTTATAATGATGACAGATATGACAACCCACCCAAGCCAAGCGTTCCCATCCTGCTGCCGTACTTTCTCTTCCCGGAACAAAGCTCCTCGGCAGTCACTTCGAGCCCAACAAAAAACTGACATCTTTTACTGCTGCCTCCTGTGTTTTTATTTACTGTTCACTATTTCTTTTTTGCATTTTCCTTTCTCCCCATCTTGGTGATGATGAGTAAAGAGCATTACCTGCAAAACTGCATCGCCTGTGGGTGGGCACAAGAAAAGGCTTTGCTGCCTTCCAGCCTCTTTCCCGAGCTGGATCCTCTCAGAGTCTCCTTAGCAGCATTTGTCCCTCATCAGATGTCATGTGAGAAATATCTGTGTTGAATAGTTGGTCCAAAAACTTCTCATTGTGGTGTTTCTCTAGCCCAAAGGGTGTGTATTTAGCTGTGTTCTTCAGTTTTGTGCTTATTTCTTCTGTTAAATCTCGATCTATGTGATTTTAGTGTGGCATTACAGTCTCTCTCTCCTGCCTTACTCCAATAAATTGCCAATGCAGATATTCCCGTCACACCATAGGGAGTATCTCACCAATTACTAATTATATATCAATAGCAGGTATGAGACCTATGACAGAAATTGTATTATCACCTAATGTCTATATATCTTCTCTGTATTTTGCAGACCATTGTATGAGAAGCCATGTACAATGCCTCGTCCCTATGGAGAGAAGAGCAGGAAAGAATCTCTGGCACCTAAGAACTCCCTTCGCAAGTTGAGCAAATGTGTTTTGAAGTTAAAAAAGCATGAGTTACTGACATTTCTCTGGATGGTGGTTTCCACTCTTGAGTAAAGCTCTTCTCTGTCCCTGACTATTGTTCATCCTCACCCCTCAGCCTCGGGCTGCGTGGGACAGGGAGGGTAACCCAGCATGGCAAGCACCAGGCTGCCAGAGGGCTGGCGAGCTGCCATTGCAGCTCCCAGCTGCAATAAAAGGACTTTAGAAGGGATCTTGGGAATTGCAGACCAGGAAGTTTGCTGTCCATCCTTGCTAATGGCAGTAGGGTCTAAAAAAGTAAAGTCACTGTAGACAGGGATAAACATGCTCTACTGGGAACAAGGCAGCGTGGCTTCTGCAGAGAGAAATCCTTCCTCGCCAACCCTCTGCAGTCTTTGGAGTGCATCAGTAAAGACGGAGAGTGGGTCCAGCAGACACAGAACAGTCCAATTTTTAAACATCTTTCGATGAGGTTCCATACCAAAGGTTATCAGAGAAACTAACTTGCCACAGGATGGGAGGAAAGACTCTTATGGATAGAAAATTGGAGGCAGGACATGAAGCAAAAGATAAGGCTTAATAGTCACTTTTAAGGGTGGAGTACAGGCATCAGCAATGTCTCCCTGCTGTGGGATTGATGGTGGGACTGGCTTTACTCAGCATTTTCAGTGAGTATCTGAAAAGGAGAGCGTACAATTAAGTCCTCAAGTTTGCATGTGACACTAAGCTCTTTCAGGATCTAGAAGGACTTCATAAAATTGAGTGAGTGGGCAACGGGTCCATAAGCAGATACTAGAAGGGTCAGGCAGTGATGAGCCTCTAACATCCCAATCCAACAGCCGGGGGTGCTGGGGCAGTACAGAGAGGACAGGCCGCAGGACCTGACCAGACCCACCTGCTCTCTGTACGTAGCACTGCCTCCTGCCACTGTGGGAGACAGACTCGGGGCTGGACGAACCATTGGTCTGATGCAGCAGTTAGTGTTTTACGTTCTTAAATGTGCTTCTGCACACTGTCCCAAGACGCTTCCTAGTTCCAGTGCACACTCTGATGGGGCGAATTCCCGGCCTGGCACTAAGCTTGGGATGTAAATCCCATGGAGTGCAAGTGCTTCAGTCCCCAGAGCCAGCACTGCCTGCCTCCCTCCATGCCTCCCTCGCAGCTGCCCTGGTAGCAGGCTGAGCTGCTTTGCTGCGAGGCACGCTAAATATAAAACTCTTCAAGGACCACAGGGCAGTTAAAGAGAGAAGGAAACAGACTTTGCAGATACGCTTTCGCACACGTGCGCTCTCTCGCTTCCTCCTTCTCCATTAGCAGCCCTTGAAGAGTAAAGGTCTGCACAAAACCGACAAACGCTCGACTGGAAATCCCTGCTTTCACCTCCTCACCTTGCCTGGGATTTCTCTGGGGTTTGGGGAGCATCCTTTCGAGGTCCAGGGTAGCTCAGCTTTCCATTCTTCCTCTTGAGCCTGCCGGTGCAGGCACGTCCATCCATCCCTGAGCTGCAGGCAGGCCTGTCGCTTTTAAAGGCAGGATCTGCTGATGCTCGTTCCTGCCCCGCTCTGCCCGCGGCCCCCGCAGCGCAGCAGGCGGCTGGTGGGGGTCGGCGGCTCAGCCCGCCAGCCCCGCAGCCGCGCTCCTGGTTAGCCGAAAATGGCCTGATTCGGTTCCAAAGCACAGTCTGCCCTCCACCGATGTCTTAATCGACGCGGAAGGTCACCGCCGGGTATACCATGAAGGACCCGAAGCTGAGCCCCCGCAGCCGGCGGGACAGCCGCCCTCCGGCCGCCGCGGCGCGGCTCTGCCTCGCAGCGCTGACAGCGCCCGGGACAGCGTCCAGGGCTGGGGACGGGGTGGGGCGGGGGATGGAAATCAAGAAAGCATGATTTAGCAGCTTGCGTAGTAGTCTGTCAGCCCTCCGTGCTGTGTGGTTTCTGCAGTGACAGGTAAATTCTCTGTCTCGCCCAGCTCCTCCTGCTTCCCTGCTTGTTTGGGTTGTATCCCGACGCCTTCCCTGCATTACGTCCGCTTTTCCAACACCCATATGCACGGTCTCGGAGGTTCCTGAGCTCACTTTGCTGAGGGAAGAATGATGAGCACAGCCCAAAGACAGAC
>VZSZ01011430.1:33355-69300 GCA_013398815.1 Ibidorhyncha struthersii | reverse complement strand
TCAACACCACCCACACAGCAATCCATCAGCATCACCCATGGAGCATCTGGGGGCAACATGTAATTAGGAATGATGCTGCCTGCCATTTATAGACATACTACTGCAAAGAAAAGCTGGTGAAAGTAATACCCACCGGCAGACATACCTTACGGCATTCATTGAGCATTAATGGGGAAAAGTAATGGAAAGGTGGAGGAAAGATACAGAGAGAAGAGGATGAAGGCAGTCACATACTCCACACAGTTTTAAAACAAAGCAGTCATTAAAATACATGCTCAGAGTGATCATGATGTAGTTGTCTGATAAAACAGTTTATTTGAAGCAATAAATGAATTCTGTAAAATAAGAACACCCTGTCTTGCTGGGTAAGTAGAGCTGCATTTGCTCCATGATCCCTTTACTGGGATACGATCCAGCAGAAATTGTGCAGGCACCCACATGCTACATTACCTATGTGCAGGACATCATGAGGCCCGTGGTGTTTTCCTCTCCTCTTGAAATCTTTCACTGCAAGAGATCTTCTTTGAGATTTTCCCCACAACTGATACTGTGTGGCTCATCTCAAGCATGCCCGCTCCTCAGTTTGGCAATGTTTCTTGCCAATTATTTCATACTTTTAATCTCCACCTTATTTTTTTTTAAAGGATTTCAAAAACTTGGTTGTGCTTGTCACGACAGTGTAAGCATTTAATACGCAGGCCTGCGTGTTCGCTTTTGAGGCATACATCAGCCTATCGTCACAGCAAAAAACAGCTGTTTGTGAGATGCTCTAACAAGTCTGCCAAGACTCAGTAACTAGCCTTGCAGAAAGTAAAGTCAAACAAAAGGAGTGTGAACTATGACAAGAAATGTGTGGAGTGATAATTTAGAAGGGCTGAAGGAGAGGTGAAGAGTAATTAGCCAAATAAACAAAAACACAGGACAAATTAAAGGGCATCGCAACCTGGAATCAAGGAACAGGAGTACCTGAGGTCTGGAAAAGTATCAGAAGGAGCTAAAGGAGAGATTCTTGTGCCTCTCTCACAGATAAAGTCATGTATAAGATATGTGCATCAGTGAATTTGAGTTAAAGCAAATGAAGGAATTAAAAATTAAAAAAAAAAAGAGAGACAAGATGAAGGAAATCCAGAAGAAAGTGACTGAACTACTATTTCGTTCAGCAGGAGAAAGGAAATGAAGCAAATGCACTGTCTGCCCACTCAGGGTACAACGATATGGCAACAGAAGACAGTGAAGACCTCAGTCCTGTGCTTTTGTGGCTATGGAAAACACTCTTCCAATGAGGAGTTTTTCAACTGCATTATGAAGCCAGATCAAATCTCTCCATGGCTTTGTTCTTTCACTTGGTTTGCTAATCTGCAGCAGTAGAGCTGATGGCAGTTAAACAGGATGGAATTTATATCAGGCTTAGAAATTGTACTAGCTGCCTACGGTTTCCCTGCAGAACAGCTTCAAATTACAGCACACTTGTGTGAAGTTGCAGAGTTTTGTCATCTAACCATTCCACCAGTCCAGAGCACATCACGGGAGCTGCACCGCCGTCATCTGACTGCCATATGCCTAGGAACCTTCCTTCAGCACAGTCACCCTCAAATCAACAAAAGCTTTTGCCTGGCTGAGGGTTTTCGGGACCAGCTCCCCAGGCAAGTAGGACGGCCTGTCTGCAGCATTAGTTAACGAACATCCATCTTTTATGTATTCTTCATGTGCCTATCACCCCAGGATTCCAACACACTAGCACCATATTTCATTCATCTGCAACAGATTGGAATGAACATTCAGCTGAAGTTTCATTAGCTTACTAGTGAATCTTCCCAAATTACCTTTTAGTTTTGTGGATTTTTTTCAGTTCCTTCAATAACTATTGCTAGGGGTTTTCACACTACGATCCTGACAGACAGCTTAGCTGTGTATAAAAGGATCTCTAGCTCGGGACTCCTCAGAGGTTGAGGGAAAGGGAGAGGTATATCCCTCCTTCAAGATTCAAATAATTTTCATTAACATTACAGAAAATTACTTGTGGTCTCCAAGGGGCAGGAAAAATCCAGATTTCAGACTGCTTTTGTAGTTCTGTGTCCTTTCTTTAGGTGTGCAGTGATGTAGCTCTGTCTGTTTCACACAGAAGGAATCCAGCTGAAAGCACATTTTATTGTAACTTCAGATGATGTTCAAGAGGATGAAAAAACTCATTTTTCTCAGGTGGTCAGAAAACAAGTCCCAGTAAACTGGCATTCTTTCCTCTCTCATCTGAATTATGTAGAGGAACTCACATTGTTTATAAAGCTGTTTCAAAGAAGTCTTAAAAAAGAAACACACAAAATGCAAAAAAAAAAAAAAAGAGAGGACAGCCCTGGACTTTTTCACCTTTTCAACTACTTTTCAACCTCTTAAGAGCAGTCATTTAGGTCAGAGTAGTTAAACTGCTATAAAACAGCTGCTAAAGTACCCTTCTACTGTAAATTAAACAGCAATTTTACCAAACATTCCCATTGCACGACTACATTAGCATAAACACAAATATCAGGATTTAAAAAAACACTTGAAGGGGGAAGGGCTAGGCCTAAAATACTGATTCATGACCTCATGATAATTCGAGTCAGC
The DNA here is from genome assembly GCA_013398815.1 of Ibidorhyncha struthersii. NCBI lineage: Eukaryota > Metazoa > Chordata > Aves > Charadriiformes > Charadriidae > Ibidorhyncha > Ibidorhyncha struthersii. The sequence continues at coordinate 66,699 of VZSZ01011430.1, read as the reverse complement.
GGCAAAAATTTTAACAGATTTTGTTACTAGTAGGTCACATCTGATAGAAAAAAATACATAAATATGGGCAGATGGTCCAAACCGGAGCTCCGCACTTCAGAGAGAAAGCCAGGTCGGACAGGGTGATGTATCACAGGCATAGCTATAGCTCCTGAAACGGCAGCTTCTTAAAACACTGTCATCAAAATGGTTCATTTTCTCCATTTAAACCAGGGAATTACCACAAGAAAATGAGTTAAGGTCAGCTACACATTGATCACATCGGTAAACAGTAATAACACTTAGCACTCATAGCAGTTTTCAACTTCAAAGCACTAATGAATGACACCCCTGGGATACCCTGAGGCGGTAGAAGCCCTCTCTGTGCCAGACCCAACCAGGTAAGGTTGGTGCACTGCTGCCAAACAGGCATGGGATGGAGGAGGGGAGAGGAATCTATAACTCCTTCAGTCCTATGGGTATATGCTGTACTCTGCCTTTTCCAGGGCATTTCCCAGGGCGGGGGGGGTCTTAACCCAAGCAATTAAGGACAGACTGATTTCACCTCCATCTTTCTGGCTGTGATGGCATACCAAGCAGCAGAGGCACAAGGCCTGCTCTCCTTGAACCCTGCCCAGCTTCCCACTGCCAAATTTCCCTGTCTCCGCTGTGCTTTGAGCGCTTGCAGTCTTCACAGATAAGCTGGTGTAGGATTTGCTTTGGAGTGATTGAAAGCAAGAAAGTTTCATATTGTTAAACTGCTCAGAGAATCACTGGAGTTAGCCTCCTCTCCGTTCCCATAGAACAAAAATGTCCGTAGGAATCACGATCCGACACTAGGCTGGCACGAGCAACACTGCCACTGTGTCACTGACTGATGCAACCGCCTGGCCCCAAAGCAGGAGACGAGAGACAACAAGCCCCAAGACCAAACTCAGAGATGACTACAGCAAGGAGGTATTACTCAGGAAAGGAGATAGAAAACTTGAAGCTTCCTTACATATTCATTTCCCAAAGCAGGTAACAGCTGCAACACCAGTATGTTACTGATTCTTCTAATCTCCCTTTCTATTTCATGCCCTGCACAGCTGGGGATTCGGTCTCCAACACAGAGCACAAGCCATTCCCCAAAAGCTCTAGAAAGATTTTCCTACCATTCCCTCATCTGAAGCACTGCTGGGGAAGAAAAAAAAGAAAGTCATTTTATCGCTTCAGCTTTGTTTCCAGCAAGAAGCAGAGCTGTTCAGAGCACAAAGGAGTACAGGTGATGCAGATCCAGTGCTCGATACTCACTGCAATGGAAATCGGGTGGGTGCTGCTGACCTTAATAGAAATTAGTACCATAAAGCTGGCACTAGTGAGCAGAGGACCTGCCAATGACCTGCTTTCCTCCAGCCACCAAAGATGCTTTACAGAGGCAAGCCTTGTGAAAGCAAAGACAGAAATCATTACAATTACATTTTGGTTGACCGTGCTTGCAAGTGTGCGTGTATGTGTATACAGGGAGGGGTTACATAAAGATCAGGGCAGACTACAAGTGGGAGCTGTTCTTTCCAAATTTTATACATTGCTTCAGTTATAAAAAATTAACTTCACCCAACTTAAACTCCCTTCCCTCTTTGTTCATATTCACTCTAGTATAGCCATCATTTTTGATCCTCTACTGATTTCCATTGTTGGGGCTTATTTTCTGTGACTTGAGAACCTGAAATTACGCTATATATCTTTGTAGCTCATTGAACTAACCAGCATTTATTTTAATTTAGTAAGGAAACATTTGGCTGGGTGTGACCAAATAAATACTGTGTCTAAACCAACACAAATATACTTTGCACAAGGCTATAAACCTGTCTCAGAGCTCTAATGATATTGCAAGTCAATGAAGCTTCAGTGTTCTCATTAACATGATTCCATCAGACCTCCATGTTGCATATTATTAATTTTTAACAACAGATTGTAATATAATTTATAGCATTGTGGGGCAACAAAGGCTGAATCTTGGTAGTAATCCAACCTTTTAGGTTGATAATGGCTTTAACACTGACCTAATATTGAAAGGTGAACACGTACAGCAGCCATCAGACCTAATTATAAATAGGACAAAAAGGATAAAACACACCACTAGTCTGTATCAGTGAAGACAAAACTTGCCGTGAGAGCAAAGGGCACGGATCTTGTCAAAAGATTATGAAGAGTTTTGTTGCTGATTTTGACACAAAAAAAAAAATCAAGAACTTTGTTTTAAAGACATCAACACACTTTCCTCCCTCTCAAAATTTAGTTTTTGTTATAAAAGGAACAAAATATAGAATAGCTAAAGTTAATCTGGGTACCTGTTCTTCAGCTCAGTTTGGAGGTAGGAGCTAGTAGGAACAAGCATATTTTCATGAAGAAAAAGCAAACTTTCAAAAGCTCTGTGGAAATCTGTTAAGATGATGACATCGGTACAATCGCATTGTTCCTCCCCACAGCGTGCTGATGCAGGATAGTGAACACAACCCGTTTCTGCTGCGGACAGTAGATCATGGTCCTCAGCGCTTCGCTGAACACTCAGTGAGCCTCATGATTGGACCTCTGGGCGGGAGGGAACACAAACAACTACAAAATGTGTTTAACTCAAGTAATAGTAACTTCTTGTGAAAGGCACAGTACCATTTCCTGGTTTAAAAGGCATTCTCATCATCAAAATATGCTTTAGTATTGCTTTTCTGTATTTCCTAATTCAATCTCTCATGCAGTATCTAGAAATACAGTACAGTGGTAATAATGTAATTAGTATTTTCACTAGCTAAATTATAGAGCTGACTGCAGAATACAGCATAGTAGCATCAATATTAACAGTTAAGTACCATACAAAAATGACATCAATAGTTTTAGTATAGTCATGAGAGAGACTGTAATTTGCTGTTTCTCCAAAATCCCTTCAAATTGTGTCAGATGAGGACACTCACAAAATCCACTGGCTTTTAGTTCAACTCAAATTCTAAAAATCGGCATCTCAAAGATTTCTTAGGTAATTTTTTGTAGGTTCTTGAACAATATTACTTTCTGAATACAGTATTAGTTACAAAGAACTTAAGTTCTGCTGCATCGACCTCTCATATGAATTTAACTTTCTGTCCTGGTTTGAGGTAAAACACATTTTGTTCAGTAACTTTACTTTTTAGCTGGGCCTCTTCTAACTACTGAAATTATCAGCATATTGTGCAGACAATGTTCACTCTCAGAGTGATAAGACCTATGTTTATAGTTGATGCCGAGGCATGGTATGCAGAGAGGCTCTTGCTTATACTTGTTACACTTCTGCAAGTTAACAAAGGAGTGTAACAGATACTTCACAGCTGAAGATGATGATACATAGGGATTTGTAATAATTATCCAAGACCATAAAAGCAATTTTATGTCAGTGCAAGAAGTGGAACCACTGGCTTTGCAGTCTAGCACTACTCCATATTTTCTTTCTACCCTGGTCACATAGTGTGACCTAAAACTCTATCAACCAAGATACTGGACACTAAGCAGCCATTAAGGCAGACGCTGAGGCAAGCACGCTTTCACAGATTCCTCACCTGAAGGGGCAATAGTCAGCCACCCCTAATGCCCAGAAATCAGAGGACTCCAATTTACACCAGAAGCTGAAGGCTATCCCACGGCATCCTCCATGCCTTAAAACTCCCTTTTGGCCAAGCTAATTCACAACCCCCTAGACCAAATCAAGAACACTGAGGATCTACCCACACTCCATCCACTTCCTAATTACAGTAACTTTACGCTTTACTTCACAAAATGAGATTCATTTCTTCCTTCACCAGTTCCATTCAGCTCCTCCAACATTTTGTTCATTTGTTTGTTAAGATGCAGAACTCCAGCAGATTGATCACTTCAGATGAGACAAAGCAATCCCTTGGTAAATCCCTCTGGAAATGCAGAACATATTATATGCACAAGAGTTGAACTCCTTGAATTTCCCCTTTTCAGATCCTCTTGGTTTCCAGTCATTCAGATAAAGAATGGATCTTTTGTAGGCCAGTTAATCCATCCACTGAATGAAATATGGTAAAGTTTTACACATCCACATGTTCTTTCAAGTCCTTGGTTTACATCTGTAGATGTAATAATAGTTGTAGTGATGTCGGCAAAAATCATGGCTCGGGCCCTCAGAGAAGATCTTTAAAAACTTGGGTTGAAAAGTCCCGATGCTGCAGTCAAAGGAACTGGCAAAATGATTTAAGGGCTGTCTCCGCTTACGTTTATTTCTGCCAAAGCACTGGCTTAATTTTCTTTGTGTGTCTTAATAAGCCACCTCTGTGAGAGGGACTCTTACTTGAAATGCTTGTATGTCCTAAGCTCAGAAGTAGGCACTGTTGAGTGGTAAGCTGAGACAAACATCCAAAGGTGGTGTTGGGCTCAAGCTGCAAAATGAGCCTGTTGTTCACCTTCTCTAGCATCCCAGTCACAAACTAGCATGAAAACAGCGTTTACACAATGAATTAAAATGCAAATCTACATTTTATTCTATGAAACTGAGACAAATGATACACACTTCAAGCCTGACAGAGTGACAGAGTAGCAATTACAAACATTAATATAGTTTTAGATGACGACTTAAGCCAAATGAGGGCTCTGCACATCAGAGCTTGTGAAACACTACAGGTAAAAAGCAACTCTTGCCCTAGTAATGTAAGCCTAAAATACAAATTAGCAATAATTCTGCTGTAAAGGGCTAGATCTGCCTTATGCAGACATGTACCTCCAGGGAAACCTCAGTCACAAGGTGACAACTCAGGGAAGCAGCCTGCCAGCAAAGGAGAGCTGAGGGGGTCTCAAAGTATGTGGGAGAGGACTTTGCCTAATAGGATGCGGCATCGTCCAGGAGAGTCCTGTGACAAGACGCCAAACAGCCACTGGCCTAGGACAGAACCGCCTAGCTGGTGTAAAGATGTATTTATGCTAGGTCTGATTTAGATTGTGCCCTGCACAATCAGATCACTTTGAAGGTTTGCCTTGTGCAATCATTTCCTTTGTCAGGAATCAGAAAAAGACTGTGAAAAGACTGTGAACAAATTGTTTAGGCATTGAAATTTAACCCTGTGGAATCCTTACAGTGTAGCACAGTGTGACACAGCAGGAGCACATTTGTCAGGGGACTGAAGCCTCTTTGCTCTCTCTGCACAAAACATATACATCAGCATTGTGTGGTGTGGGTGTGCGCCCCAGCACATGATGCAGCTATGGGTACGCAGCTCCATGCCTACCCTGCCTCCCATCTGCACTGCAACTGCATTCAGCCCTCTGCCCTATTTCTGTTCCATTAGGGAAAATAAAGTCCTCAGATCCTTCAAGACTGTCTGGAAGCCCTTCCATTACATTTTCTTTTAGAGATTGTACAATATTTGATTTTTAAATATCCATAATGCATGTGAGAAAATTACTGAGTATTACAACAAACTTTTTAATAGACCTAATGTTTTTCCACTAGTGTCCTAGCATTAATAATGTCAGAATATAAACACCAAAACCAAAAAGGCATTTGGTAGAAGCTAATCAGTTCCAAGACTTTTCACTCTGATGTGGGCTAAGGAAAGAACCCAGATGGTGTGTTTTCTATACCAGCATTCAAGATACAACAGCTTCCATCTCAGCTAGGCTCTGTACAGCAAGGTACTGTGCATCCCCTGTTCCTCCTGAAGAGCAGAGTCTGAGAGCACCAAGTACCTCACAGCGAGAGCACAGCCCTCTGTAGAATTAAACCTTAACACAAGATAGCCCATCAATGTTTTTGTGAACTGTTGAAAAATATGCTGACGAGAATAAAAGCAAATAGTCTTTTGGAATTTGGCAGCGAAAAGCCACCCTAAATCATTTCCAACTGCAATAAGTCTTTGCTCCTGTTTTACGAGTAATAGAAGAGACTATCCCTGTTTTATAAACTCATTCAGTTAATATGTTTAAGAAAGGAGACAAGTTTCTCTCCTGCGGGGGTTTTCAAATATTGTCTTTCCTTGTGGCTGCCAGTATTTCAACATCCCGTTCCAGAAACACTGTTTATTACTCTTTGGGGAAAAAAAAAAAAAAAAAAAAGGAAAAAAAAAACCAACACAAAAAACTGCTGCATACAAGGAAAAGAAAAATGATTAGAACAAAAAAAATGATAAATGACAGTTACATATTAGGGAATACTAAAGGGTTGTATGCTGCTCCCTGCTGCAACAGTACACCAAAGGAGTAAGCAGAACGTAAATGTCTTTTCACTTTACATTAGAAGGCAAAAATATTTCTAGGATGTTCTACAGACAGGCAAGAGCTCATACCTCCAATAACCTCCATGTCGATGTGATCTGCAATTTCAAGACTAAGTTTCAAGTGTGTTCCAACTAAATTCTGCAGCAATTTCAGCTCTTGAAGAATAAGTACTGAGCAGCCTTGTCCCATCACTCAAATCAGCGGGACTCAAGTATCCTCGGGTTTTCTCTCAGTGTGCTCAGAACTTTGCTAACAGTGTTCCTGCAGCCAAGCAATTCTCCTCTCTTCTGAGCTGCACATATTTGCTGCTGACCTAAATGTAGCCAGACTTCCCAGGGTCCTTCCCTTTGTGCCCATGGAAGTTCTAAGTTCACTCTGTCATTATCTACCATGCCAGGACCAGCACAGCATCACATCATGCAGAATTCAGCCCTGAATTCTGATTATTTCTTTATTTAGCAGCTACTAACATCTTTGGAGATGTAAAATCAGATCGCTTTACTTTCTGAAAGGTAGCAGTAGCAGATATCTCAGTACAGAATGGATTCCATAATTAGAAAAAGCAAAGGGGCCAGCTCTTTCCCCCTCCTCAAGCTTGGGAAGCTCTAAACAATATGCAAAGGCAAAAGGGGAAAATGGTTACAGTACTGAGAAGGCTAAAATTTGAATGAGATAACAACAAAGCTTTCTTGTGGAAGGAAAAGGAAATGACTGATTCTAAAACAGCTTCTGTGATAAATCATCACCCCTGCATGAAATTCCATTCATATATGCTGCAATATCTAGTAGTAATGTTAGAGAAAAACAAAAAGGAACAAAAACTTAGCAACAAACAAGCTTATAAAGAACAAAATATAGCTTGCTGGAATTGCTGAGCTCTTTCAGTAGTTCAAACAGTAGAAGGAGACTCCAGAATCAAACAAGAGTTTCAACAGCTGTATTTGTATTACAGTCATAAAGGCATAAATGTGAAATACAGCTCTAATAAAAAATTGAAGTTTATATAACTGGATGGTAATTTTCCACCCTTTCCAGAAGTATCTCAGAATATCCAGGGGAATAATACCTGAAAAAGAAACATTTAGTTTGTGCATTAGACTACAAAGCATGTTCTGTGCTCAGTAATGAAACACTATTCATATTTCTATTGATCAGGCGAAAATCCTGGCATTAAACACTGGTCAAGGAATTCTACCGTTATTCCTCTACAATGTTTTAAGTGCCTGCTTTTCAACTTATGTTATCATTTACACTTGGAAGTCAGGTTTTCAAAAATATGTTTAGCTTCTTTTAGGGCATATAGGTAAGTGGCTAGTTTTTAGATAGGTTCAGCAGCCATAAGCATTGTCTTTACTGAGAAATGTAGATGCTAACTTCTTTTGAAATTATGTCCTTTAATAAAAAAGCATGAGTTTACACAGAACCATAGGCTGCCAGACGACAATAGTCTACTGCTGTTCGTCAAACATAAGCACACACCCCAAAGCTAATGTGAAGTCTACATCAATGCGAGAGACATTGATTCTGGAACAAAAAAAATTATCACAATGACCTTCTGTCTCTAATGCCAACTCAAGGACTGAGATTATCCAATAGGTTTTCATTAGAGTAGGACTCTATGGTGCCATTATTGTCCTGCTGTCATTCAGTTGGTTTTCCACAATGGACCAACTACATGCTTCCAATATGCAAGCATCACCAAAGCTGCATTTAGTTCTTGTTTTCCAGTTTAAAAGTATCTGAAATTTATCACTGTGTTATTCTAAAAACATACAACTCGGTACATTTCTGGTTTTGCAGGCATTTGAACTGTCACCTCTGAGCCCCGGAAGCTTTAACTATAAAGAGAGAGGAACATGCTTCCATGCCTAAAATGCATGCCTAAAATGTATTCAAGTAGAAATCCGCAATGTTTTCACACTGAAGGAAGATCCATTTACCTTGTTGATTTTCATTTTCTGGATGATTTCTGCACAACGTCACTCTTTTTAAAACTCATGTTCATTCTCTGATTGTAAAGCTAACTTTTCAATGCATTATTATATTCAGTCTGCAAACAGCCTAAAATAACAGGTCTCCAGGACAAACCCAGAGCTGGAGTCTATAATGCAGCTATAATGCTATAATGCAGCTGTGCCTCAGGCAGCACAACCAACATCAGGCAGTAGCACAAAGATGCAAGCAGGAGATGCTCGAAGGGGCCCTTTTCTTTATTACGTCCCAGCCTACATGACTAACCTTGTTTCATTTACAGGGGAAAAAATTAGCTGTAACAAAGAAACATTAATTATATCCAGAAAAGCGTAAGCAAATGTCCTCTTTTCCTCTGAAGAATTTGCTGCAGAATAAAGTGTCTTTATGATTTTGCTTTTACCCATTTAACAGCTACTGGCTTTCCCTTGTGGAGACAAACAGGGCTTCATTTTGCGTGACTTAGTTTGTAGCTACTATTAGCTGAAGAACTCTGTTGCTATAATTAAAATTGATGATGCAGATTTTCAGAGCCTGTAGAGGGAGTGCACGAGTACAACATCCTTTTGATGTGTTGATGGAGCGAAGGACTCGTAAATGGCTATCTAGAATCTAGGAGGGCATTTCTCTCATTATTACAATTTAGGATGGTGACATTTTGACTGTAAGCTATTTAATAGTGTTTCTGTATTCATTAAGGGCAAAGTTCAACTTGGTGCAGACAGCTGGTGTATGGTCCTTTTATATAACACTTAAGCCTCATGATGAGGCTGGGGAGGAAGGGCAGCTGTGGGCAGAGCAACTGTGCCGGAGAGCCTCTGGACCCTCTGTACATCAGAGGAAGTTTCAAAGGAGCCTCTGAATACACTAGTTCAGACAGGCTCTTAGGGAAGTCAAGGATGCAACAAAAGATTTACCAATACCTGTATTTTGGAGCCGGAGTAATCCATAAATAAGTTACCAAGATAAACTAAACTTCCCACAGACATTCATTAATATGAGAGCGGCTGTGCTGAAGCCTCAGAGTCTGTCTGGGTAGTGCAGGACTGACTTTTCTTCCCAGTTTTCTGCAAGAGCCTGATTATTTGGGCTTAGTTTACAGACAAAGAAATTAGATTCCCAAAACAATCAGAAAAGCAGAACTGTTCAAATGGTCATCTAGCAGTTGTGTTACCCCTGGGGCAGGTAACCAAAGTTATGCTGTTTTATTAAAAAAAAAATTCATGTAGAAGTCAAATTAATATTTTAAATCCTTGCTTTGTGTTGTTCCTATGAAAAACATCTAACAATATTATAAGTATGAATTTTTTAAATTTCATTTTCCCTACCTTACTATTTCCTCTGGATAGCAATTGTTAATAGTGTTGATATATTCCTGAAGAAGTGACCCAGGTTCTGCTTTTATTTCTTGAACCTTTTTAAGTCCACCAGTTGTTACAAAGAGACGACGTGCTTTACTGTCATGTGGTAACACCTGCACACAGAAAAGTACATTAAAAAAAAAAAGAATATTTTCTTTTAAAGGAATCTCTATGCTACTAGGTTCAAATATTGCTTATCTGTTTTTAATTCAGAGGACAGATACAATGGAACATCAGAGGTACAACATCTGTAATGACTACTGTATTTTAACACCCAGTAGTACGGGAAAAATATCATAAACCAGCCCTTTATGGTATAACAATTTAACATGTACTTTAATACATAATATATATAAAAATAATGAATTTAATATTTATCTTTTTGTAAATAATATTTCTTGAATTATTCCTACAGAGACAATAAGGTTGTGGAGATTAAATAGACAATAAAACCAGAACACTTACATGGAAAAACAACAGCATCTGTTCCACTTAAACCAAGTTATTCAGGTCTTTTATGTCAATTCCCACAGTTTAATTGTAAAGCAGAATTTTATATCATTATAATGATCTAGTATAGATTAGTGCATGAAAACAATACTGAGAATTGTTGCGAGTGAACAATGCAGCCTTGAAGCATTACATGCTACTATTAAATTCCTAGATATTAAAATCCTACAACACACTGTGTAGCCATGGAAGCCTTTAACAAACGCGAACACACAGACACACAGACACACACAAAGCAAAAACGCGAAGTTTCTGCAGCCAAAGGGGATGAGAAGCAGAAATGATCAGACAATACATTCTGTGCTCCCTGAGTGATGCCAATATGCAGCTCTGTCCAGAGGACAGGAGGGAGGGAGGTGGGGGCTGGGCCAGGCGAAGGAGAATGACAGCATGTAGTCCATAGGCCCACAGGGCTGCAGTAATATTTAAAAAAAAAAAAAAAAAAAAACAGGGAAACTTAATTTTGCCTTACACANAAAAAAAAGAACGGGGGCTGTGCAGAGATAATGCAAGACGTCAGCTGCATCTACAACAAAACCAGACGGGTTTAAAACCAACTCTGAGCATTGCATACTATGGGAGCAAAAGCATTTTGTACACCTTCATACTGGTCAGACAAATCAAGCCATAAATTTGACTGTATCTCAGTGTAAAACAAGAGCCACGAAGGAGGAAGGGATTGCCTAAAAGGATGAAGGAAACGAAGGGTGAGATTTCTGCCATGCATATAGGCAAACAGCTTTCATTTCTCTGGTCCCTCTAGGCTGTACAAAATCAACAGACAGGTAAAGAAAAAACGGGAGCATAGAGACTTCTCCCTATTATATGCTCCATAGAAGTGTCAGGAACAACTGTGATCATTTCGTTATGGGAACTGAAAAGACGGCTGTTTCCATGTATCTCCTACAACAACAACTGCCAAGTAGGAACTAGCAAGGAGACAGGATACGACCCTTTCCCTGCCTTCCTCCTCCACACTGTGACTCCCAGGCTGGATAAGACAGCAGAAAACTCTCTTGGAAGAGGCCTTCATGACAGACATCACCTCTGAGACACAGTCCCTTCCCCCAGTCCAAACTGAGACAGCACAGAATTGCACAGACCCTGAAAACGATAATGCTAAAATGGCACAGTCCAGCACCAAGGACGGATAGCATCCCACTCTGAAGCACGGCTCAGAAATAAGGCTTTTACTGTGCTATAAATAAGCCCACAGAAGTAATACGCCACAGCTCTAAGAATAGGAAATTCCCAGGCTATGGTACGGGAGACAGAAATGCTTTTACTGCAGAGAACTTAATTTTAAATGTATACTTCAGAAGACCAAATGCCAGACAAGTATAATTTGTTCCATACAATGCAGGAGAAGAAGAAAAACAAAACAAAACAAAAGATCAGTTGGTATGAAGGGTACAAAAACACTTCAACAGCAAACAACATTCAAATCTATACACTGGGTAACCAGTTACTATGCACTCAGCTCATTAATAGCTCCAGACAGCACACAGAAGCAAAAGGCACTGGTTTCTGTGCAAATCTCCAATCTTTGTACAGACTTAGCAAGAAGACAGGACAAACATAAGCGTGGCAATGTAATCAGGAATCTGCACTACAAACAGTAGGTCTTCCAGATCTGTGATAATCAGAACTGAATACCGAGAGTGTTTTACTTGGCCATTTCCAGAAAGAACCTCTCACCAAGACAGCCTGGTACCCCCTGCTAACAGATTACACTGCAGAGTACTGCACAGAACACAGTCTATAGTTGAGCAGGATTCCAAACAGCTGGTGAACATTGCAGACACTGGAAATCTCCTGAATAGTTAGCAATTACTCAAATAATTTGAAATATTTTGATTAAATTGTATCACTTTTTACATGCTGTGGTCAAATCAGCAATGTAATTAACAACAAACAGTTTCAAATTTTGAGAAAAGATTTGGGATTTTTGCACTGACATAATTGAGACTGCAAATTAATGAGGATAAAAGTGGTAAAGCCTTTATACTCTAGACTATTGTAAAATACCAAAATACCTGACTTAAGTCACTCGCGTACAGACAGCTTGTACTTTATCTAAAACAGATGTGACTGAGATTTATGTGGAACATTGGCTCAGTGAAAATATTTGCACATGAGATAATATTCCACTTAATATCAAGAGGCAAGGAAGAAGAAAACCACCTTGCTTATAAGCAACTATTTTCCTAGTCTTAGGATGAATTGTGGCATTATGGCAGGTTCCAGATGAAACAGTATCCAGCTTTATCAAGCAAAAGAATGGGGTGCTCCAAACTGCTTCTGCAGGGGATGCTTGAGGATCTGAGAAAACAACTGAGACCTTTAGAGAGACTTCATCTTTGGAAAGATAGCTTCCTTGCTAAATGGAAAACAATTAACATATTACTCATCAAGCAGAGCCTCTTCTTACCTTACTAAACTGCCCAACAATATGTTTCATAATATTGGGAGTGGCATCATGCAGCAATGGTTCAAGTGCTGGAAGATACGTGCATTTCTGAAGGATATTCTTTAAGGCTTTTTTAGTCTATTGAAATGCAAAATAAAATTTCTCTAGTAAGACATAAATGAAAACAACAAGAATTCAGGTTATATATCACTGAAGTCTGATCAAAAAAGCAAATTGATCAGAATTCTGAAAGACAATTTTCTGAATAAAAATTATTATATCTATCAGGTCACTTAATGAAGAATCAATTTTCTACTTAGATTTATTAAACCTCCAAACCTACAGTACATCATATTATTTTTACTTTATCTACAGTCAAAGTAATGGCAATTTTCGTTTGACTGCAATGGAAGCAGGACTAGACCCTTTAAGTAAATTGAAGTACTCTAATATAATAAGAAAGCTAAATCAAAACACATTTTAAAAGATTGTATTTTAGAAGTGGCTTACTAGGAGAGTCTGCTGGTCTGGGATAGCAAAGTGCACTACCATCCAGGCAGGGAGAGAAAGAGAAACAGTTGTACATCAGTGCTTAGTTTCTGAAAACAGACTCAATGTTGACTGCTACAAGCAGTAATGACCTTCTTGGGTAGGATTACAGGTACAGTTAATTTGGCCTTGATATTTTGGTGACCACTGAAAATGACTATACAAAAGTTATTTTACAGATCTGGAACGTTATACTTCAGTGGAATGTACAGAAGCATAGTGCAACATGAGGGACCATATCCTGTCATATTATACTCTTCAGTTGGCTCACTTACTGTTGCTCAAAAACACACTTTACCAAACTGCAACTCTATTAGCTCCCACACAAGGAAGGTCCTAAACATGAACAGTTGCATGTTTGCAGAGCTTTGAGTATTTGTTACAGTTTTATTATAATAATAAAGATGTAAGCAAATCTACTACAAGGACTATAATATTTTGTAGAAGAGCTTATACTTAAAAAAAAAAAAAAGAAAAAATATAATTAGAAATTAGTCACTCACAAGAGGTTATAGTACTTATGGGTGTATGCAACTCTGATATAAACTCGGAAGAAAATAAGGGACTAGACTGCTGTGGCTGTACCATATGATTTGCTATGCATCATACGCACACCCGTTAGGACCAGCCAGTCCTAATAAATGACACACAGCCTTTGAACAGCCTACACCCAGGAAATCTGTGACTTGATGAACATCAATAAAAGCACATACCATTCAGTAGTTTTTAAGCACTTATACCTGTCCATTACAATAAATACATCATACTGCAGATTCTACAAATATACTTACTTTCATTTGAAGATCTTCTGAACTGCGTGTGTCCATATACATAGCAAGGAGTGTGGGTAGCACGTTTGCTACTGCAACAGCACGTGCGTGCTCAGGAGTATGTCTTCCAACCTGTCCCAAGGCCCAAGCAGCCGCTGCCTTAATATGATCTTCATGTTCTTCTATCAAACAGGCACACAGTGGTGGTATTCCCTACAGCATTAATCAAAAGCACAACCTTTACAAATCTACACCAGGAAAGGACAACTTGAAACTGATAGAGACTGTTAGAAAATGTTTCTCTATTTATACTCTTCTTCTAAAATAAGCTACAAGAGAATGCATGCTAGTGGTGTCATATTTTTACAACATCATGACTAGCAAGAAGTTTGAATAAATCTTAATAAATCTAGTTAAAGAATGAGAGAAACAGATTCAATGTTCTAAGTCAGAAGGCAGTTTGAGCTAACACACAAATTTAAGGGATAAAAGGAATACATGACACAATTCAGGCTGTACTAAGAGTAAAGGCTTCAGTTTTGTCAGACTGAAAAGAAAAGAATTTGAGTGTTTATGAATCTATGAAAGCAGTTTAAGACCAGAAGGGCTCAATCATTCTTTTTTTTTTGGTCTAATCCACAGCACTAAATTTCAACTTATCAACCTCTTCTTGAGTCCAATAATTCATGTTTAAATCATCCAACCACTTCCAGAAAGGTTTCAATTCTTGGTTTGAAGACATCAAGAGATGGCGAATACCTCACTCACATCCAGCTGTTACTGAAGTTCTTCTGGTTCAGGGTCTCCTTTCTCCACAGGATTATGGAGCTGCTTAGTAGCTGGTATTTTATGCCAGGATATTTCAATAGGAATCATTTCATGCTACTTCAGGTAAGGCAAGGCTACTAAAACTCTAACTAGAAAACCTTTTTCTCCATCCCATGGATCATTTTTTAGTCTTTTCCGCACATTCTTTGGGGTTTTTTCAAAATTTTTTTCACATACAGGCAATAGAGCTATATGCACTACAAATAGATTAACTTCTCTTTTTGAATAATGCTTCATCTTCCACTCTTTAATACTGCAAAGAACTGAGTTGTCTTTTTTCTTGCCACTGCACTGCAGCAGAAGACTACAATGAAGTGTTTGTCTATATGATCCCAAAAATCATTTTTTCAAAATTCATTCCAGGATACAGTACTGCAAAATGGAGCTATCGCTTTACATCATAACATTGTAGATGTGTAACTAAATGTGGTTATGCCACGGTGCATTTCTTTCAAATGGTTCCAGTTTACCAAGCCATGTCCTCAACACTATGTACCATTCCACAAGCTTAGTCTCCCCTGATGGAATTTTTTTTATATGGGTTTTGGGTTTATTTGGGTTTCTTCTGTAGATCATTCTTTAAAATATTTAATTTCATGAGAGTTTGCACAGATCCCTACAAAATCTCTCACTGTGCTCCCATTCAGTTATGGTAGCAATCATTATTACTCTTCAGAAATTTATCACTTAGGTGCTTCCACATGAACTTAATCCTAGATTGATCCCACTTAACATCAAGCACTCAACAGCAAGAGCATATTTGCTCTAGGCATCCCTAAAAGTGGAGAGACAGAGACACATCCAGAGAAGAAGAGCCTCCAGAGAAGGAAATGAAAAAGTGTCTATTTCTTTAGTTTTCAAATGCAGAAGAGCATTTTTTTGATCACTCTAACCTTCCCTGCATACTTAATGATGTTATGTCACAGCAGTTTCCATTTTTTAACTTGTATTCCTACTAGAAGATGTTTCTGTTCCTCTGTTTTTATTGTTTCATTGTTTCCACTCATACAGTATATTTTAAATGAGTGTGAAAATGGGCCAACAATGCTCAGTGAAATTACTTTCTTCCTCCTGTCATTAGTTAGTATTAGTCACATCAGAATATTACGTCAGGCACTAATTTCACCTATTGTGAATATTGCAAATTATCTCCTTTATGTATCATTGCCCAGCAGAATTTATTTAAACCTGAAAATGTATAGGTTATCTCATTTGAAATGTCACTTGCACAACTGAATCAAACCATACTACATTAGGAACTGAGGTCTTTTCAAGTCTGAAGATTTCTGGTGCCAGACTACTCTAGCAGTACTAGCAGAGTCATGCTAGTGCAATGAAGAATGTGCCATTAAACATTCTTCTTTCAAAAAGGGTTCTGATGTAGCCACAAATATTCATTTTAAGAGGAAACAGACCATAGAAATTCACTTACTTATTTTCTCTACCTGTGCAATTGCAACACAGAAAAATCACATACTGTAATACCAATGGATGTTCACAAACTAATCCAGGACATTTTGTAAGAGGCTCAACTTCATAAAGACACACTTTGATCAGGTTACCACATAATTTCAGCCGCAGCAAGCAGCAATATTGGCAGAAAGTGCATTCATCAACAGCAAGTATATAATTCTGTCACAAAATACATTCTCTGCCTATGTTAATTTGTATCTCTTTCTCAGAATACCACTGAAGAATTAATTATAGGAAGACGACAAAGTGATAGCTAACCTTGGAGACAATCACTGCCATTGACAGGTTCTCCGAATGAGCTGCTACGTAACCAAGCATCATGATGCCAGGCAGTCTGACAGTCCCTCTGCAGCTGCCAATACAATCAATCACAGCAGCAACTCCACCTGCATTTACTATAAGCTGTGAAAGCTGAAAAGATAAACAGAAGAGATTAGATATTGTGAAGTATCAACAGCCATAAAGCACTACATTAGGAAAGTCTTTAAATGTATTGCTCCTGATTTATAAATAAAGCTGGCAAAAGAGTGATGTATCGTACAGACTGTTGGGCACTAAGCGCAGCATGAAGTTCTCAGGAATGAAGCTGTTTTCCTGCTCTGTTTTTGATTGACTTTACTGCAAGGAAATCAGGACTCTGAATTCTTGATGCTTTATAGCATGGAATGAAACATTCTCAACTCCATTAGTATACACTGAAGAATCATGCAAATGACAGCCTAATACATGAATGCCCCTGAAGACACACCTACTAAGCCAGATATTCTTTCATACTAGTGCCCACTCATTCCCAAGCCAACATCATATGTTCTGTGCAAGGACAGAGGGAAAGGCCCACTCCTCCTCTCACCTGCGTTCTAGATAACCTCTGCGGCACAAGAGCCTTTGTGGATACCCCTGCTGAGGCATGAAGTCAAAGACAACTGTCATGGATGCACAAAACCGACTTGGACGACACCATTCTGCCATGTTAGGGTATTCTAAGGAAGGTGTGCAGGGAACACACTGGATCGAAAATGGAGTTTGCCCAGGAATGCCAAATTATATAGCCTTGCTTATAACTGATAATCATGTCCACAATCTATGATGTTTGGTGTGTGCATCAAGCTATGCAACATGTTTCTTTCCAAAAGGTATCACTTCTCATGTCACTTGAGGGACAGCAGTAGTGTATGTACGATAACAACAATGCATAGAAATTAAAATTATTTCATATTATGATTATTTTCTTCTGTCTTGTTAGGTATATCACATTTGTCCCAAAGATTCCAAAGCAAAAGAAACACGTTCTTAAAGTCGAAATCAAATTAACAAAACAGAGGCATTTGTATTTCCAATCCAGTTGATTTAGATAAACATAAAATTCACCGTTGCCCTAGAGCCTTTGAAAGGGGATTGTTTTTTTCATGAAACAGCTAGATGAAATATAAAGTTATTACTTAGGAAAAACTGTTCACATGATTGTGAACTGCAGCCAGGGATGACCAAGTCCTACGTTTGGGCACAGCCATGTACAGAGAGCTCCTGCACAGACACCCTTCCCTGGTGCTGTGAGCCTCAGGCCCCGCTGCAAGTCCCCCAGACCCTGACCTTCACATGAATTTTACTGCACAATGCAGATAGAGAGCCAAGATCCAAAAGCCACAATGCTCAAACGACTGACACAGCCAGCTCCTCTAGAAATATCATTTGCCAATCTGTCTCCACTGCAACACACGTTGCTGGAACAGAGTTGCTCAGAGGTGGACGGAGATCACTGTCACTCTAAAGTTGAACGTGGATTGTGACTTCCCAGTCGGAGTGACGCAGATACTTCCTACAGCTCCTTTGGAGAGCTGCTAGAACGGCCAACGCCCCTTGCATAGAGGATCCTGTGCCAGCAGCTCTTCTGACTTAACCTGCAGTCTTGTGAGAGTTTGGCCTTTGGCTTCCGACTCTAGTGTCCCCCCTAGATAATGATAATTTCTTCACTTTTTTGAGAAAGATGCATCGCATTGCATCGCTGATGAGGTGCAAAGACAATGCAGGAAATGTGACAAGACTGCAACTTTTAATCACCAGCAGCTTAAAAACTAGCAGGTTGAAGAAACAGCACAATAGTCATGTTTAAACACTTCTCTATTGTTAAGCTAGTATCAGGATTTTGAAATGGCTGCGCTCAGCATTAGTGTGTTCCACAAAGACATTGCTTTTACTTCATTCCAGAATAATATTTAGAGCCTTTTAATTACCTCTATGGTCTGACAGATTAGCCTAGTTATAATTATTTGGTTTTCCTATTTATTTTGTATTGACTTTGCCAAACATCCCCACCTTCCTGTATCAGTTATTGGCAAAAACACTGCAAATGCTGAGACTCAAATTACAAACTCAAGCTAATAAAAGAAACTACTATCAGTTTAATAATAAATAAGAGAATTTTTGACCTTCATTGTCATTGGAAAATAATTAAAATGTCATCCCAGCACTCCAGAAGATTTTTTAAAAAGTCACACACCATCTATTATTGTTATAGGATGATCTTGTCATTTATTAGCTGGTATCATGACTTCTGTGAGGCTTTTCTCATGATATTTTTAATATCTAGGACTGACAATGCTGTCAGCCTAAAACTCCCTCTCTGTGCAGATATTTTATGGAATGAAGTAGCTAGGTATACATTATATGATTCCCAGTTTCCTAACCCAATTCATATTCAATACACATCTCATAATATCAGCAAGCATTTCCATATTATTCCAATGAACATGCCAAACAGCTATTTGCCCTCCCTTTCGAAAAGCAAATGACAGAATAATCCTGTATTTTATTTAAAGTGTAAAATCTAATGATATGACCTTGTATTTGCATTTTCAAGGTTTTACCTCAGGCGTGTGCTTTGCTATCTCTCTAATTAAAGTTGCACCATTTTTCTTGACATATTCATCTGAGTCCTTCAGGCATGTGAGCACAACTGGGAAAATTTCTGCTTCAACCACCAACTCAGCAAGATCCACTGAATGCTTCGCTATTTGGCTTAGAGCTGACAGCACCTGACGCTAGTAAATAAAAATTGTTAAAAAATCAATAGTATACAAACATCCCACAACATACACTCCTCCTGCGCACAAAAATCTATTGCATCAAGGAAAACAAAGCAGGATAGGGAAAACAATTACAGCTATTTTACAATTCACTGAGTCAATTCATGCACGAATATAATGGCACGGAACATTTGCTGGTTCCTGAATAAAAGTTTCTCCTTTGTTTTATCCCATTCAAGCTTGCTATGTATTAAAAAAGAAACTATATATATCATTTAAAACTATAATTTAAAATTTATCAAAATCTATAGAAAGTATCTTTCTTTGCATAAGTTTGGTCTGTCAGACCTTATATTAAAGAATTTTTATCTGTTTGTTTGAAGTGGCATTTTTATGTTGTCTTCTGTTTCTGTTAGGGTAAGACAGAAAAATTAATTAGATTAAGAAAGAATGTTTTTGTCAATTAAACTCTAGTGATTAAACCTTCGACAACAGCTATTCAGATCATAGTACATTCTAAAATGCATTAATATATTTAATATTAACTGGTTTATACTATAATCTTAAGTATGCAAAACCTTCTTTGTAACTGAATTGTGCAAATTTTATCTATGAAAAATATCTATCTGTTGCACTTCTTCACATACTATATAATTCTAAAATAAAATTCATACTATTCACTTTAAAGATCAGTTTAGCTGTTCCTCACAGAGCGGCAGTTATTATCCAGCAGCTAAATCTGTGAATAGGTTCAGAACTCTTCGTCACTAACTATGTAGTTACATTTTGTTAATGCCCAAAACAAGAGCTTCCTAAATAAATATGCACATCAGTGCCTTTGATTCAATATCAAGTAATGACTGGTATAATGGAGATTTTAAAAAATAATTTTTAAATGTACCTTCAGTTTAGCATCAGGGTTCAGGATCATCTGAGCTAAGTGAGCGATAGCTCCTGCATCCACTACTGTCTGTGCTAACTCTGGAGAATGCTTTGAAATATCACTGAGAGTTGAAGCAGCAATCCTTTTCAAAGCAATTTCTGGCTCCTGGATACAGAGCACTAAAAGAGGAACAGCTCCTGCATCCACCACAGCTTGTGACAGTTCTGTAGGTCCAAGGAAAGTAATTAAGTGAGTATGGGTGACTGACCCTTGTGCAAGCCATTTTTCACCCTGACAGATACAGCAAAGGAAAAAGGGGAGGGTGTAGTTCACTGTCTCGACATCTGCATTTCAAATCAGCCCTCCTGGTTTCATAAACCGTGTGGACCAATCCACAACTGAAAAGAATGCAGGTCAATAGATGGACCCCCATTTACATGCACACATTTGAGGTAGATTAGGCTGAAATGGTTTGTTATTCTGTTTTCTTTTTCTTTTTTTAAAGTAAGCAGATGTCAGCTGTTTAAACCCTGGCTATTCTACACTGATCAATAGGAAAGCATTTTATGCATGGCTAACAACAACACAGAAAGCCAAAGTACCAAAATTTTACCAACCACCTAATTAGAGAGCATTTTACCCTCTTTAAATGATAAGCAGATATTAGCATAGATCAAATGCCAAAAACAGAAATACAAAAAAACATACATAAAAGATTTATCTTACATAAAAGATTGTGAAAATGGAACTTGCTGATCAAAACTAGGTTTTGCTACTATACATGGGACAAGACAGAATTTATACTTTAATGACATGAAAATGTTATCATACACAATTACACAAATGAGAAATATCACCAGTGGGATATTGTGTGTCTGTGATCAGCACAATATCATTAACTAACTGCACCTTAAATAAAAAAGAAAAAATAATAATCTGAGCATATGATTAGCTGACATGGACAAAAATTACACTATTAGAAATTCATTAGCTTTCTCTGTGTATGCAGCCTTAATCGCAGTCCTAAAATAAGAATTGCTGGATATCACAAGCATAATTTATACTATAACCAAGCTGTGCTATTTTAAAACAGTATTGAAAAAGTGGTAAAAATCACGGGGGATTCAATAATCTGTTAGGTTCTTAGTCCAGTTTTGCTACACCTTATTATGCATATCCATTATTATCTTTAACATTTATCTTGACTTACAGTACCATGGCAACATATGGCTGTTGTATTTCAAGACTCTAACTTAGCTTTTGATTTATAGTCTATCCATAAAGAGATTTTCATACTAAGAAAAATATAGCATACTTCATTAAATATACATAGACTAATATAGTTTCTCATGGAATCTGTAAGTCATGTCATCATTACATTGTTAATATCCAAATAATGTTCCTGACCAGATTTGTTTTCAATTAGTGAATTATAACCACACACTCCAATACATGTGATAAGTTAAATATTTACATGGTATGTTTTTTTATGGTAGATTTTAAACAAAGTATAAATATTACCTCACAAAATCATAACATATAATGCAGTAATTTTTAAACTAATACAAAATTAACCCTTCATGATTCACTTTTCAAATAACTATTTGACTAAAAACAGAGTGTGCGCCCTCCAAACACACACAAATCGTAAGATTTCAACAAAATGCTGAAATGTTGCCAAATGATGTATCTGCAATTTTACTAATTTGAAATTAAATGTACCTAAAACGTACCTGAAAACTAGCTAATCAATATAAGTGGTATAAGCTACATTCAGCTTTTCATGGTAAAAGCCATACTTGTTTTCTTCAAATTGTATTTTGGTGCTGTACGCTGACCAAGTGGAATACATTATGAACTACTGACCAATGGTCCAGATTAATCCATCTGACTGTGCCTTGGATGCAACTTCAGAGCAACCAACTCAATTGCCTACAGTCTGCCAAGGAGATGCTAATATCAGGAAAGTAATGTCAAGGGGGATAGAATAGTACTAGAAGTGGGTTTCTTTGATGCCTTGTGAGCTGAAATCATGAAGTTCAAGTAGGTAGAGAAAGAGAAATACTTTAAGGTCACAGCTATGCCCAGGCATGCAAAAGTAGCCATAAAAGTTATTCTAAAAGAGCAAATTAATCTGATTCAATTTAGATCAGCTCTTTCTCTTAGAAGTCTGATATAATTTAAATACTGATGGTTACTGTTGGTCATGGTTAATTAAATGGTTGTTCTTCCAGTGGTGTTTATAAGGTTCATGGCTAATAACTTACCACATGGAGGGCTGGACCATGTGTCAAGAGACAGTCAAGCAGTAAATGAACTGTCAGAAAAACAGGAAAGCCGAGGCAGGGACAAAAGAAAATACAGATCTTCCCATAACATTCCTCTGCAAACTCAGCCCAAAACTATGATTCTAAGTATTAATGGTTCTATGATAATTGCCGTTCTTTTTTCTCAAAAAGAGGCTCAATTAACCTTCCCACTTGGTAGAACGTCTGTAATTCAGACTATACACCAAAGAATTCATGAAATTTTGCTATCCAATTACAAAACACAGACAGAAGTGTGAAAAATGAAGGCTGAGAAAGACTTAAAGAAGAAAACACAGTTGTCAAGAAGAATTTTTTATAAACAACTATTCGGTCAAATAAATTTAAAAAGATGGAACAAATAACAAAAGGACTTTTCTGAACACTGTGCCAAGATTGTGTTATCTGGGCAAAGACAAGACCAATAGCTGAAGAGGAAAAAGCAGGGAAAAACTACTTTATGAACCTCATGTAAGTCCACAGAAAGTTATGAAAACCCAGGGCTTGGAACTTTAGTCTGGGGTACGGACCAAGGAACCTGTCCAACTACATGATGATAAAGTAGGACTTCTCCCTACATGAGGGAAAGTAGGAAATGTTATTCTACATATGCTCAGAGACAAGAGAACTTGGATTCAAAACCCACCGCAAATTAGTTGCTTTGGTCCAGAATGATATGAGGAAGATTTTAGCAGAGGCGCATGCTGCAGACATGAAGACAGACTGACACAGAGGTAAAAGAAAGACTGATAAAGAAAGACTTTGGGGTTTAAGAAGTCATCAGTTCAACTAGTAGGTGTACTAGAGTTGCACTGATTTGTCTCAATACAAAAGTACTCATCTGGGACTAAGAAATTTAATTCAAAGTAAGTTGAGGCCTACTCATGATCAGTAAGAGCGGAAAGTGAACAAAGAGGAGTCAATACGGTTCTGAGTACATACCCACTGAAATCAATGGGAAGTCTTGTAGGATTGATCTAAAGTGGCCTAAAGCGTTACCAAAAAAAAAAAATCCATACTAACGTTAACATNAAAAAAAAAAAAAAAAAAAAGATTAGGGAGAAAAGATGAAGGTTAGAAAGTGAATGTGCAGGTGAAGTCCCCAGAGAAGGAAAAACACTTGGGAACAAATGCCATATTCACATGGTGGATGGCAGCAGCAAAACCGTCTTTGCTTGGAAGCAAATGCAAGTTTCAGACCAGACCAGGGTTCTCAAACAGACCCAGATGCAGTGGCAGGTGT
The DNA here is from genome assembly GCA_013398815.1 of Ibidorhyncha struthersii. Lineage (NCBI taxonomy): Eukaryota > Metazoa > Chordata > Aves > Charadriiformes > Charadriidae > Ibidorhyncha > Ibidorhyncha struthersii. The sequence continues at coordinate 43,150 of VZSZ01011430.1, read as the reverse complement.
ATCCACAGGAAATAACAGGTTTTGACCAAAACGACCACCAATACTGTATTTTTTTGAGGACTGCGTGATCATGTAATGGCCATGTAGAAAGACTCTTAACACCCACAAGTAGTCCAAAGGCTGCACTTCAAAATCACAGGTTTATGCACAGATAGCTACAACCACAGTGCTAAAGATTCCACTGGAACCAGTGGCAAAACCTTTCATCAGGAGAAGGATGGAGGTCATTAATTACAGGGCAAACTTAGATCCTGGGCTAAGAAAAAGTTACTGCTAGACTCAAATCACTGAAGATCTGAGCAACCTGGTCTAACCTTGTAGCTGACCCTGCTTTGAGCAGGAAGCTCGACTAGAGACCTCCTGAGGTCCTTTCCTTTCCAAGCTGAGCTACCCCATCATCCTCAGAATACTACTGTATGACGGAAAATGAGCACAACTCCACTCTCAGCAATATGCTTGAGTATAAATAGTGTTATTTTTGTTTTCCTACCAATTTACAATATGCTGAAGCAGGTATGAGATGATTAATAAATTACACCTTTTATGTAGGCAAAGCAAATGGAAAGCTAAGTTATCTGCATATCTTAAACAGAAGAATTTTAAAAGTAACTGAATATAGTATAAGTAAAAATCTACAAAATACTTTTCATGGACTTGAAGGTGCCTTGATGGTATTTGAAAAGCTTTACACTTCTTTTCAAACACAAATAACAGAAATTATACAGTAGAAATAATGAATGACAAAATTATAGCACATTGATCTGTATACTTTGGAGTAAGATCAGTGTCTGAAATTCAGCTCAAAGGAATCTTCAAGAAAAAGTAGAACTGCAAGAGCTGTTCCTAAATTTTGGAATCTGACCTGGTAAGATTTCTAGCGTCTTGAAATCTCACAAGACATCTATCTTGATCTAAAATCTCACAGACCTTCTGGGAACACCTGTTCACAGAACTGCATTTTAAGAGACTGTTGTATGAAGACAGTAGTGAACTTGCTAACCAGAAAACGTGTTCATGAGGGAAAAAAAGAAGTCTTGATTGCTCAAAATTGAAGTCTTTTCATGGGAACATACACCACAGTTCCTAGAGAGCAGCTTTACTATGTCATAGATGGAATTTCTGATTAAAAGCAGACAGACCCTCCCGTTGCAAACAGTTACCGCCTAATGCTGGGAGCCTTTGCTTGCATTCAGGGAAACAGAGGCTCACATCCTGCCTAAGACAGATCAGGACTTTAGTCTGTCTCCCACATACATCCCAGACATATGCCCTAATTATTGAACCATTCTTGCTGGGGCAAATAAGCCTCCCTACCCCCCAGTCTCTTCAGGAGAGAAAAAAAAATCTTGTCTTAATGTTGTCCCGGTTTGGAACCGAAACAATTTTTGAAACCGAAAAACCTTTTGTGGGTGGGGAAAACCATTTCACACCCAACTCTATTTTTAGAGTTTAAGCTGCAATATGTGTCCACAGACAGTCAATGACAGAAAAATCACAACAAAATTTCATCAACACAAGCATGTGAGTCTAACCCAGAGTTTCTTGAACAGTAAACACCAGATGTTGATAAGAAGAGGTCCATCTATCTTTGTATCTCATCTCCAACGACATCCTGTTGCAAAGGCATGCTTGCAGGAGTGTAAGAAACATACCATGCACAGAGTGATCTTTCTTCAGTATAACTCCTCTACTTTCAGTAATCATTTGAGAGACTTCCTGTGACTTCGTGTGAGGAAGGTAAGTCCCCACAATTGGCCATAGCTGGGCAGGGGAAGAACGATTTTTTTCAGGGTTTTTGCGGGGTTTTATTTTGGGGGGGTGTTTTGTTGTTTTATTTTAACTGATTACATCTAGTGATCTGTCTAGGTCCTGATGCTTGCAGCCTGGTAGCACTTGCAATTTCAACCGACTTTCTGAAAATGCTGTTCAAATAAATAGTTATTAATTGTGGAATAAAAATTCGTACAAGGAGTTTGTCATCTTCAGTACCCCACATCATCTCCATCTTTGCAGACAATGTCACCACAGAGTGAACTGGATCACCCTAAAGATCAGCCAGCATTCATGCAATGAATAGCATGAAGGGCAATTGAGGTGAGTCAATATTGATTTACTGACATAACAAAACTACAGAAATGTTTATGTTAAGAGTAACACAGACACACACTTACACTACACACTTTTGTACAAAGGAACACTTTCAAATGACACTTAAGTAAATATCTGTCAGATGGAAGCGACAATTATTTTCAACCAAGGGTGGGACTCAGACCCAATGACCAAAAGATAAAAGATCTAACACATAGATGTGCCCCAAGAATGAATTTGTTCCCCAGAAAAAGTAGTGTTAGGAAGGTGCTGACAACTTTGGAGTCTGCCCCAGTTAAGTTAACCCTCTCTCTAAGTGGGAAGGGGAAATCCCCCATGATTTCTGCAGTCCAGTACTCTATATTGATTAAAAAAAAAAAAAAGAGGAAAATCACTTCCAAATTCAGTCGAGGTACGTTTTAGAGCCAAAATCAAACATAAATGCATGAGTTAACGTTGTGATCCTAGAAAACTTTTATCTTTAAACAATATGAACACTAGTCATTTCTCCCACCCTTTCCATCCAGCAGTTTCTTCCCTCAGTTCTTTGATTCATAGCTCTAAACCTTTACTTGAACTATATAAATAGCTGGTAAAAGAATTACCAACCACATGGATCAGCTTTTAAATAGGAACATGACACTGCCAGCGAGTTACACAACTGCTTGTGAGACAGCAGTGAACTGCTCAATATCAGATTCCTAGGATCTATTCCTGACTCTCAGAGAAGAGTGTGGTCTACTGGCTAATGATAATATAGTCAGTGCAATGAATTTTGCACATTTATCCTGCAGGCACTGCTGGCAGCTGAATGAAACTTGGTTCTGCCCAGGCCTCTCCATTTTGCTACGTGTATAAAATAAGAACTAATGTCAAGCAAAAGAAACTTTGTTCCACAGTAACAGTTACACAATACATAAAGATTCTGAAATTTCTTCATGAAGGAGAATAAAACAGTGTTGTTTCCTGGTCACAGGCCCAATGCATCTCCTCTTAGAGCACCTCTCATAACCGCTGGTATCAGATATGTCAGTTTCCCACAAAAGGTATAACACTGTCAGACTGCTATAGTTAGAGCAGGTTTTTATTCCAAATTTGAGATTTTATAACAATAAAGAAGAAAAAGTATCTTATTCTACTTATGAGCATTACAATAATGCAACTTATTATAATTGTCACATAACACTAAGCTGAAAGATAACACATGTGAAACCTGTTACCTGAATTATGTCGGGCAATATACCCAAGTGCCCAAGATGCAGCTTCTTTGACTCCAGGGTCAAAATCTTCCAAGCAAATCACAAGCATTTCCAGTGCTCCACACTGAACTATTGCCTGAGCTAGCTGCGGAGAATGTTTACCAACCGCTCGTAGCACAAATGCAGCTGCTTTCTTGTAGAAACGCTATACAAATTAGGGGAAAAAAGCGCGCTTTTACTAATATTAAGTAGTTTGAAGTATAATACAGTACAGACATGCATAAATTAGACTTTTTTTAGCAGCAGCAATATCTCATACAGATCCAAATCAGGACCACCAGACATCACACAAACAATGAACCTACAGTCCTTCTTTGAGACAGCTCATGATCTAAAATTTGTAGTAAGGGCATAAACAAACAGAAAAAATGAGACGGCTAAGAGGATATGGGGAAAAGATAATAGTTTAGATAAGTCTGTTTGTTTAAGTGAGTAGTGAACGATTAAGAGCTGCAAAAACAATAGCTCTTAACATATTTAACCAGATTACACAGGTTATGCAGGGCAAGCTCCTAAAATAATTCTACCCATCTGTGACACTTGCAAGGTTTCACAATTTCTAATGTATAAACCCTCACAACATCTCTGTGAGAAAACATTGTTTACATTTACAAACAGGAAACTGAGACACAGCGAATTAGATCCATCAAAAGGGTTTTGGATCTGAATCCTGGAATACCTGAATACTGCCTAAGTCCACAACTAACATCCTGAAAACCCATCCCACCAAACACCCAACACTGGATGACCCTCAGGTTTGACCAGGCAGCCTGCAATTTTACTCCTGTGTGTGTCCAGAAACAGCTCACTTTCTACAGGACTAAGCACCTTGGCCACCCCTGTCATAAATTCAAGCAAAATCGAAGCACTTGTCTCGGTTCTACCCATCTCCATCAGTGTTAGATCAAATACATGGTTTATGCACATTTATAATGTATGATGCTGCACATATCATGGGGTTCCATATAAACTGCAGCAGTAGTTGTAGCCTCTTCTAAAAGCACGAAGTCTTCACCCCAAAAGTCACATTTCAGTCTCCTGCAGTTTCATAACGATATTTGGGATGTGGAAGCTGAAGATTAAATTTCTTCCTCTGCCTTACAGTTTCAAAATCCAGAGCCCAGTTAAAGTACTCTGGCCAGAGACAATTGTGTTGGGAGAAAGCCGGTTCCCCACCCTCATGAAGCCCCTGTGCAGCAATGAGTCCAAAATTCATTGGGACACAAGTAATCTACTGCTACGTCTATGTGCCCAGAGTACACTCTCCAGCCTGGCAGTTGACAGATCATCCCTATGGACAAGCTCTAGAGGGATATCTATGTACCAGCAGGCTTTAATTTTATCCTAAGATGCTTGATTCTCCCCTGCTCTGCACAGGGAGCCTAGGCATTTCACACTGAAGGATTCCTACTGTCAAGGTACCCAAAACTTCAACAATACAAAGCCCACATCCCTTTTGGATCAAGTCCAGAGAAACAAAGAACCACGTGAGTGCTTTTGTGCATCCTGTGAGGTGCCCAAACACCTTCAAAAGTCTGATCTAAAACACTAAGGTATAGCAACAGCGGAGTATCTGCAATGGCTCCACACGAAGTAAAAGGGACCCAGGCCCACTCCCTGGCCCTGAGGGAAAGTGACACAGCACACCACATCCATCCACCTAAACTCCCCTTCCCTCAAAGGGCCATGGCCTCATCTGTACTACTGGAAAATGAAGTGTCCCTTGCCTTGTGCTATCCCCTAAACCATGCCCAGGCATTGCCAAGTAGTTTGATGGTTAGCATTGGCTAAAACCACATCAGAGAGCACGTTAACGATTAAAGAGCACAGTCATCTTCCAGTGCTCAAACGCATGCCCCCACCCTCCTTAGTTTACCAGTACAGATATAATTCCTTAATGCTAAAAATCCAGTCTTCCAAGTTAAGGCCTACAAGCAGGAACATTAAACATAATTTACAAGCAAAGCATTAAACATTGTTTAGGTGGAACAGAAGTCAAGGGAAACAGCACAGACAAACAGTCAAATCCCTAGCTAATGCAAGTTACTGTAATTTTTGCTGAACTCAAGTGAGCTATAGCTGTGCACACCAGTATATGTCTGTGCAAATACGGGTATGTTATTTCTGTTAAGTAATTACACTCCTGGCAAAGAAAAACACTTCTTTGTTTTTATTATTCTAAACATATTTATTTACCAACAAACCATATTCAGAGGCACAGTCAGAACACATTGTAAAACTGTATTTTGCTCAGTTTAATTGACAAAACATTATTCTGGGATGTGACCCAGTAACTGTTCTCCATAAATCAGGAGAATCAGTATGTATTGTGTGCTCAAAGAATCTCCTCCTTAAATATATATGTTGATATACAAAGAGTGAGTGGAATGGAAATTTATTGGCGGGGGGACACACAGACAGACAACAGACCTATGGGAAGTAACAAACTGCATGCATTGCTAAACTCTGCATGAACTGGATAATGAGTTTCCTTCGCTTGCCCTCAGTCACCAAGGCATAGTAGGCTTTCCATGACCCCACGCTAATCTCGCTGCTGCCCAAGTGATTCTGAATTACAGCCATCTCGATGTAACGACAGCACAGGCAGTAACATGGAAGAGATAAATCAGGGTACTCGAGCTAATTTAGTGCAGGCTTTGATTTGTAGCAAGGGGGTGGGGTTTCCAACTCAAAAGTAGAGGATGAAGAGTTTTGTTCCCCTTCTTCCCTTAAATTTATAACCATTTTTGTTATTTTATTTCTATTTTTGGTCAAGCTAAAACCTTAACTTTCTTTCCATGCTAGCATCCATCAAGGTTTTTCTTCAGCTTTTTCTTTTTAGATTAATTGTATAGGCAATGACCAGATAATCTGCAATGAGTACTTATATTTATGTTTTCCTCAAAAGACTGAAAATGAAAATATATAGTTTTCCAAATTATATTTCCACCTAAATCCTACTTCTCCTAAATCTAATAAATCAAAACTACAGCCTAAGTTGCCTGCAATATCAATGCACTTATCTCTTAGATATCTCTTTTTCCAGTTATTAGGAACCTTATTTGAAAGTGTTTCTGTTAATCTAGGTTAGGGTCACTGGAATAGCAAAGCTGGAATACATGCAAACCCTGAAGAAAACGGCAAGAAGGGAGAAAAAGAGACCACCAGATTTATTTACATTGCAATTGTGACAATTTGTTGTTGTTTTTTTAACAAATACAGAGATGAAAGCCTTTTGGTGCATTTTCCTGTGTCAGTGGTTTGATATTTCTCAGGCTACAAATTTCCAAAAAGGCTATATTTGGAGATATTAAATATTTCATTGCAGAAGTTCATTTTTTTTAGTATGTATTTTACAAGTGTTTGGTATTATCAACAAGTCCTAGTCAACAAGTCCAAGTCTTATTTTTAAAGAGGGACCTTTTATGATGGATCACTCAGCATTTCAAAAACATAGCAGTGCCATGAATAGCTTTTTTTTTTTTATAGTGCACTAAAAGGTAAGATGATATTTTAAAGTCAGATTTATTTAAAGTCAGACCTGGGCACACAGTACATACTGATCTCTCGGGAGTTCAAACATATATGTTGTCTCTGACTTCAGTACATTTATTGCTATATTAGAATAACAGCAGATAGCTAATAAAGATTTCCCTTTCCCTATGCAATAGTTAAAAAAAAAGAAAAAAGAGATTACTTAAGAAAACAATGATGCCTTACATTCTGCTCAGACAATGAACACACGAGATGTGGAAGAATGTTTCCCTTCACGACTGCCTCTGCCAGGGCATCGTTGTAATTGGCAAGTCTCCCAAGAGCCAAAGCAGCAGTCTGTTGAATTGTTGGGACGACATCCAGCAAAAGAGGTCTCAGCAAAGACATTACACCTGAGTTACACCAGGAAGAGAAAAGCTGATTTGGTAAGCAGGAATTTTTCTAAATATTTGCCTTTATTCATAAAAACCTATTAAATGACTCTTCCGGGTAACAAAACTTGTAGGAAATCCAGGTGTTTCTCTGAAATGAAGTCAGCACTTGGATAGCACTGCTGATGCATAGCAATGTTTCTGCCTATTTTTCATAGGTACAAAACACTTCTGAAATATAAAAAAATGTCAAATGTAGAAATAAGCTACATTCAAATTTCTATAAAATAGAAGTGTTAAAGTATACACAAGAAAATAAGGTATATTCAAACATATATAAAATGCATGTGTTAAAGTACACACAGGAAACTCCATCTGGAGGTTCTGGTGAGCCAACATCAGCATGTCACTCATTCAACATGCCAGCACAACCTCTCTGTTGAATTATATCAAATTACATTTCATCTATTATAAGCAATGACTGATTTGGGGACCAATATCCATAATATATTACACTACAGACAGAAGAGTTGAACATTTTCTTATCATATTATTATTCGTGATATATTTTCACTGATGAGTCCACAATATATCAGTTAAACATGAAAGAATACAAAAGTCCATTCTCTAAGGTGCTCTTACAATAGGTACTTGAAATTATAGGTAAGGTAAGCAGCCGTGACATGAACCATTAGCAGTTACAGCTTAAGAAAGTCCTTACACCGATAAACATCAGGCTAGAAATAGCAAGTCAGAGGAGTAAACTTTCCATTCTTGTAGTAGGAGGGAGGCGGTCACAGTGCAGTTCTTCAGGCCTCCATGCTGGGACATGTGCCATTCACTATCCAGCTCTGATCTGGAACAGGGCATCAACAGTGAGGTGAGACTTTGCTGGTGAGTCAAGAGTTATTCAAGGTAGTACCAAGGAGGTAAACTGTAGGGAACTAGAGACTGAATGACTGGGTAACAAAATGGCAAATGAAATAGAACACATATGGGGGAGCCAATCCCAACCTCATATACACAGTGATGGACCCCAAACAGATCACTACCACCCAGGAGAAACATCTCGATGTTAGAATAGACAGTTTCATGGAGATACCAGCTCGTTGCTCAGTAGCAGAAAAGAAACTTTACGCACAGAAATACACAGAGCGCTCAGGATTATTTGGAAAGGAATAGCAGCCAAAGCAGAGACTATCACTGTGTTACTGTATAAATCTATCCTGCATTTAATACCCTCCCCTAAAGTATAACCATGAAAGGCAACAAGGATGATCAAAGATAACCACTCTGTATGTGGAAGCTCTTCCTACAGTTCAGCTTCTTCAATAGGGATATAAATGAGTGTCATGGTTTGGGCCGAACCAGCCACTGGGCAAACGACAGATGCTCACCCCTACCTCTCCAAAGAGAGGCAGGGGAGAGAGAGACACTTACGAGTTTAGAAAGAACTAAACTAACGAAATATTAATAATAAAATAAAATAAAAAGAAAATAATGAAATATACAAAAACATACCAAGCTCCCAGGATGACAATCATGTCACTGACTCGCACTAGGGAAGTCCCAGACTGGACTCAGTGATGGATGGGAACTGGATTCAGGATCGGGATCAAAGGCAGATGAACAGACAGAGTCCTCCCCGGACGCTGCCCACTGAAGGAAAAGAGCTGACTCTTTGATCCCTCAGCTTTTACACTGAGCATGAGGCAGATGGGATGGAATACCCCGTTGGTCAGTTTTGGGTCACCTGGGCTGTCCGCTCCTCCCTGCAGGTATGACCCCTCTACGCTTTTCTGCTTCCGACCCTCCAATGGGGCAAATAAAGTTAGCTGGCCTTGGGTGTTATAGCAGTAAGTATAAGCAAGACCCTCTCTGCATACTATTCCTTGGCATCAGCTATAAACATAGGTCTTACCACACTGAGAGCGATCAGTTTCTGCACAATACGCTGATAATTTCAGTAGTTAGAAGAGGCCCAGCTAAAAAGTAAAGTTACTGAATAAAATGGGTCCTGTTTTACCTCAAACCAGGACAATTAGATCCACATGGTTACATAAAAAAATATGATTTGTAAGGTCTGGGAAGGGAAATTTACTTGTATTGCAATTCTTTGAAAGTGTTATGCCAGTACCAACCAGCTGCATGAATTAATATCTCTGACGTTTATACCTCAGAGGTAAAGCAATGCTCTTTGAAGATGCAAAAGTGCTATAACAGAACACCAAACACTCAGAGCTACAGTCAGAAATCTCCATATCAGGTCTCAGTTCTTTCCACTACATTTTTTTTTTTTGCTAACAAAATAAGATTTAGCTGGGTGAATGTGGAAGAAAGCAAGACCTCCTAGGGCTCGTGCGGTTATAAGCACCAAACAAAGGTCTTTCAGTGCAACAGTTCCACAACAGTGGGATCATAGCCTAATGGCAGATGACACCCAGGTGTTGAGCAGGCACACCATGACAAGGAAAAACTGAGGGTCTTAGAGCAAGAAATAGTCCAAAGGGATGCAGCTATAACAAGTTACACCTATAGCATACTTCTGTATAGAAGGGCACTCTGAAAAGAAAAAAAAAAAA
>VZSZ01011429.1:1214991-1254516 GCA_013398815.1 Ibidorhyncha struthersii | reverse complement strand
CATCCTTTGGCAGCTGCCTAACACGGGAGAGGTTTTAGGCAGGCTGTGGGAGAAGATGGTGCCCCTTCAGCATGATGTTTGGCAGCCAGGCTCCCCCAGGAATTTTTCTCGGTCCCTCTCTTTCCCCACGCTGCAGGAAAGCACTGTGCCATCGCACAGGTCACCCACCAGTTTCGCAGCCTAGTGGGAAACTGGTCCCTCTGTGACCTGTCACGGAAAGTCACCCCCAGAAGCTTGCAGAGGCGTGTGCGTCTCCCAGATCTCACCCTAACTGCCACCCCCGGCAGCTGCAGGCAGTGAGGCCCTTGGTATTTGGACACATCAGGGTGAGGTTTATGGGTCTCAGATGGAAGTATCCAGACAATGCTCAGGTCCCCATTTTCACCCCTCAGTCTACTCTGGGGCTGACTCAATGAGAGAAATGTTTAGGAAGTGTAGGTTAGACAGAAAATAATCTGTGTTTACAAGGCTGAGGGAGCTCATCTGCACCCTGGCTATCTCTTCACATAGAGCATTTGTCTTCTCACCGACCTTTTTATTTTTTTCTTCATGCTGTGAAATGTTCATTGTCTCCCGCTAAGGAAAGTTTGATAAGGATCTTGCTGAGAACGGCTTTTAGGAAAACCCATTGCTCCAAAAAGGAACCAACCACTGTAGAGCCAGCACTTCAAAGTTATAGCAGTATCTTGTTTTTTTGTACCAAATAAATAAATAAAATGAAGATGAACAATGTGTTTCCATTTAAGGGGGAGTGTGGGAAAATCCAGGTCTCATCAGACTGGGAAGCGGAGTGGTATATGCTGACTAAGAGACTGGAAATAGTGCGACTGTCAATTGAAGTAATTCAGGGTTGAATAATCATGTTGAGCAGTCAACGTCAGATGGGAACCGTGGCCCCAGACCTGTTCGTTTGAACTCGTCGGCATTCACACGAGAAAACACACGTTGGCTCCACATGTCGCTTGTGGTTTCGGGGGAAGCTCAGGACCGGGCTACCCCCGCTGCTAAGCAGGCACGAGCACGCACCCGCCCAGGCATCCACCACAGAGCCACATTTCCAGCACGGGAGGCCACGCAGTTTGGACATGCTGCCTTATGTTGTGACCGAAGATGGTGCCAGCCCTTGCAAAACCCCTCTCCTTGGCTTCAGACACCTCCACGTGGGAGCTCAGTGCCTTGCTGTTCAACTGAATCGTCCCCGCGGCACTCTTCTTTGTATTTTGGGACCAAGGTGCTGGATTACAGAGGGTCTGCAGGGCGCTACCTTTGCCGCTCCTCACCTGGCGTCGGCTGACATTCCCCTAGCCTCAGTCGGATGCCCCAGGCCTAAGAAAAGTTCAGGTTGTGTCCAGCGTGACCCATCGTCAGATTGGTGGTGGTGATGGGACAGTAGACCTTGGCTGTTCCCCCTCCTCGCATTTGCACCCCAGGGTGGGGGTGGTTCGGCTGCAGGTGGTGGGGACCTGTGCCATGGCCCCATCCTGCACCATCAGAAACCCCCGTTCAGCCAGCAGGCATGGACCAGTTGTCCTTCAATGTTTTCTTTTATGGATAATTATCCTTTTTTTTTTTCCCCCTTAGCTGTTGAGGAAGGGAGAAAAGAGCGGGAGAGATCCCATCCTTTGGTGCTGTGGGACCTTGTGCTGTTTTAATAATAATAACAACAAAATATTGAAAAGGAAAAAGAAATTGCAGTATATCAGCATGTTTTTAAGGTTGGTGGGAAAAAAAAGACCTTCTAGTCCCAGTGGTATCAGCGAGGAAAACGTCCATTGGATTCTAGTTCTTAAAAAAAATACATCTGAGTCATGCAGAAAGTGCTCGGGTTGGGTTATGTGTGGTTACTGGAGCGCTCGGTGAGGGGGAAGGGAAACAAGCGTCCAGCCCAGAGCCTCATCACGGCCTTATGAAAATTAACACATCTGTGAAGATGCGTTCCCTAACGAGGAGCGTGCTGCTTGCCCACAGGGAGAGGGAAGAAGAGGGGGAGGAGGAGGGATGTTTCACTTCCATCTCACGCCAAACTTGCTAAATTCAGCTCTTCGTTTGCCAAAGAGAAGAACTAGAAATCACACTCCACCTGGCAAGATAATTTTTCCTCTAGTCATCAAAGGCTGGAAAATGGGTGTCTGTGCTGCAGGAATTTTTCTGCATAGGTGATGACAGTTACAACTTTATTCCTTTTTCCACTATTTTATGGAGATTTAAGTGAGTCCTGCAGTCTGTACCCACGAGAAAGCCCGCTTTCCAAAGGTGGGATCAGGCAGAGACCCTCCATACCTGCGGGGAGAGGGTGCTAAGTACATATACATTCACATATACATACATGTGTGGGGAAAGGGCAGCACAGCACTGCAGAGCCCAGAGCACCACACAGACACTTCGGTCAGAGGATGGAACCGGGGTGATGAGAGGGGAGGAATGGATTCAGGTATTTCACTATTTTTCCAGAAAGGAACTTCTTTCAAGGTAGGGGAAAACACAGACAGAGCCGGGGAGGAGGAGGGATCTGTCTGTGTTACCAGTTTGACTGGATTACAGTAGATCCCTGCTGTGGGGCGGCAGGACCAATCTCTCCTCTTGGAGATGCTGTGAAGAAGCCACCCACCACCTTGCTCCAGACAGCCAGGAAACCTGAGTGGGGAGAAAAGCAGCCCCCGTTGTGGGGCTCCCTGCCCCAAGCCAGGGGCAGCCCACCGGGTCCTTCCAGACGTCATTCGTTTCTTCCCAGGGAACGTTCCTATGATTTAGGCTCAACTGTAGTATTGCTTTTGGTTTGATGGTGAAATGAAAGTCCGTGTTCCCCTGAAGTCATGTGATTTAAGAGCTCAGTCCTCAGGTTCAGGCTTACTGTTGGTGTCTTAATCCACCGCCAGCTACAAGTGAGCAGGGATTTCTCTTGCTTCTTCGTGAAAAACATCCCATTTTTCAGGTTTTCAGTAAAACTGGAAAGAGTCCATGTTAAATGCTGTTGAAAGAGAAACGTTTAATTTTTATCAACAGTTCCCAAGGACATGCATTTTCTCAACAGCTCTATGGACAGGCTAGGCAAGTGACAAATATTTGGGTTTTAATCATTGTCCCTCTTCTGGGCCAGGTGGAAGGAAGGTGTTTTTTCTGTGGCTTAAACAAAGGGCTTATTTCCAAAAGAAATTGGTGATAGTGGCTGCTTAACTAGAGACAACACAATGGGGTCCATCATTAAGGGACTGGGTCCTCCACCTTCCTGAAACATCAGACCTTTATGGTGTGACAAAATGAACAACCCCAAAAGGAACCAGACAGAATCACAGTCCCCTTAAAAACAAACAAGCAAAACCAAATAAATGGGTGAGTTTTTGCCTGTCACCCACGTGCAGGCCTAGGAAGGAGTGCCCCAAGGTCCAGATCCAGCTCTACAACCTCCAAAATGAACACGACTAGAATTTCATGTTGGAGCCATCTCTCCAAACACGCTGCAAATCCCTTTCCAAAGAGAAACACTTCATAATCCTGCTATTCATGACTGTCCCTCCAAATTTAAACACACATTTAAAAAATAAATGGGGCATGGGTGATGTGCAGGAACAGCTTGCTCCTTCTCCCTTTTTTTTTTTTTAAATCAATAAAACAGCCTTAAAGAGGCCCCCTCGAATGAGTTCTGTTCATTTATTTTTCTTGGAAACTTCCAGTCTCCTTAACTCCTTTTAGACACATAAGAACATAAGAGGTGAGTGATTAAGTTGAAACTATTATCTTTGCAAAGAACATCTCTGCTGGCTGCCGGCCAAGCGGAGAGGAAAAGTGAAATGAAATAAACACGCCAGAGCTATTGTGTCCCTGACCGGTCCCTGCAGTGAGGTGCTGGGAAGCTTGGTGAAGTTGAAAGGAGGTCCCTGGATGGGGACTGTTAATGAAGCAGGGCACATTTTGGAAGAACGTTTTTCTGGCCAGAAATAAGAGTGTATGAATAACTTAATGTGAGACGAAGTTAGCCCTCGTATAAACAGGTGCCACTCGGAGCTGCAGCACACTGGCGGCCGCTCCGGCCAGCTGTAGCTGCCACCCTCCTCCTGCCACAGAGAAGCCATCCACCTCCTGTCCTCTGCCACCCCTCCATGACGTGAAAGCAAACCCTTTGCCAGTGAAGGGCACAAAATGGACATGAGCGAGCAGTGTGTGCTCGCAGCCCAGAAAGCCAACCGTATCCTGGGCCGCATCAAAAGCAGCGTGGCCAGCAGGCTGAGGGAGGTGATGCTGCCCCTCTACTCTGCTCTGGTGAGACCACACCTGGAACATTGCATCCAACTCTGGGGCCCTCAGCACAGGAAAAACATGGACCTGTTGGAGCAGGTCCAGAGGACGGCCACAGAAATGATCAGAGTGATGGAACACCTCTCCTATGAGGACAGGCTGAGAGAGTTGGGGTTGTTCAGCCTGGAGAAGAGAAGGCTCCAGGGAGACCTTCCAGTACTTAAAGGGGGCTTACGAGAAAGATGGGGACAAACTTTTTAGCAGGGCCTGTTGCAATAGGACAAGGGGTAATGGCATTAAACTGAAAAAGGGTAGATTCAGACTAGACATAAGAAAGAATTTTTTTACAATGAGAGTGGTGAAACTCTGGCACAGGTTGCCAGTGGCAGATGCCCCATCCCTGGAAACATTCAAGGTGAGGTTGGACGGGGCTGTGAGCAACCTGATCTAGTTGAAGATGTCCCTGCTCGTTGCAGGGGGGTTGGACTAGATGACCTTTAAATGTTCCTTCCAGACCAAACCTTTCTATGATTCCGCAAAATAAATTAAGCTTCAGAGTGCCCTACTTTGTGAGGGTATGATGTCCACTACTATTTGTACTGTCTCTGTGCTGCTGCAGCGCTCAGGGGCTGTGGGCAGGGAGAGGGACCCCGCAGCACTGGGTACTGGGCAGTGGCAGGGCAAGCAGCAGGCACGCTCTCTTCCCCCCAGGACATGCACTGATCCGAGCCCCCAGATGAGATGGATACGCATTACTCCTGGCTCTGCCACTGGCTGATGGTGCACCAGTCAGCAGTAGCCTGTGTTTCCATTTTCCAGCTGACACATGAGCTTTGGGCAGGTGTTGCCAGGTGAGTTCGGCAAGAATTAAAAGTCTTGTGCATAAAGAGATGAGCATCCTCAGGGCCTGACTCCCGGGGCTCCAGAAGTTGTGGTTACCCCTCTCTGAGCCTCCAAGGTTGGCGTGTAGGCACCGAGGCACTGCTGCGTTGGCACCAAGGAAGCTCAGGGACACATCCAGCTGGTGGTGCAGGAAGACACAAGCTGTGGGGCTGCAGCTGCCTGGGGGTTCGCAGCCCTGGGGTGACCCACTGACACCTGATCACTCAGGGCAGGGGCTGTGCCAAGCGGCCAGTTGTCGGCCAGACTGCTGGCCTTGAATGGGCACAGAGGGACATCACATGTGACAGCTCACTGGGCTTATCCTTACAAAACACCTGGGCTAGTGAGCATCTAGAAAGGTTACAAACACACTTGCTCTGTTACAGCTGCATCTGATTCAGCAGAAATTACATGACATCCTGAAAATGAGGTGATTTAAAAGACCTAAGCATTTCAGTCCATCTCTCTTTCCAGACTTTAGACTATGGAATTAACTTGTCTTCAAGAGAAACGTGAGATGCAAAATACTTACTGATTTACTACTCTGAAGGAATTACAAGAAGCACTTCAATATCTTGCTCAGGACAGAGACATCAGTAAGCCAGCAGATAGAGCATTGAGATTCACGCAGGCAGTTATACAGCATGCACACGCTGAAGCTGCTCTGAAAATTTGTCTTACTTGCTAATCTCATTTGAAAAAGTCACTTCTAAGGTATTGCAAACTGTTCCTGGACCTGACTGAGTCAAGGAAAAGCTTGAAATGACCACCATAGGCTCATGTGACTCACGTACCAGTTGACTTGCTTTGGAATCACCCCATTGGATTACTTAAAAAAAAAAAAAAAAAAAGGCGAGGAGTAAGTAACATTTACGTCACAAGTCACATCTGCTCCTGTAATTACTTTCCCGTCAGTTGTTTTCAGCGGAGAAGGAAACCCGACAGAACTCGTATCCAACAATGGATTACAATTCACCCCCTTGAAATCTCTGATTTTTCTGAAGGGAGGGAAAAACGGTGGCGCACAGCTGATCCTCAGCGTGTTGCCATGAGGACAACAGAAAAATCAAATGCTTGGCTTTGAGACTGTGTTTACAGATCACTCACCAGGAAAGGAAAGCTTAGAAAAATCTCCCCTGTGAACTTCCTACATGTGTACGTAGCCCCACACGGCACAACAATGCCCAAGTCACCTGCCAGGCTGAGCTGCTGCAGGAGAGGAAAACTCACACGAATCCAACGGCTTATTGAGGCTTAATCTTCAAGCTACACGTAATCAAAAGACAAACAGTCCAGCAGCAATAGCGGCAATACCACATGTGTGCGGAACAATAGCACGGCAGCCAGGACAAGCTGTTTAAGTGCGGGTCACTTAGAAAAGTGCAGAAAACCTGGCAGGCTACAGAAAAAGAATCAAAATTTAGTGTAGCGTGAGCCATTTCCAAAGAAAGCATGCAGCAAGCACAAATTGTCTGCTAGATGAGAAAGGGTGGATTTTCTGCAAGAGTAAAAATGGGGGATGACGCAAAGATCCTTTGTACTATATGCTTTAGCTTGGATCAGCTAATAGATAACTTCCTTTGCCTTCTCCAGAGCAGAAGGAACAAGAGGCAGCATCTGTTCGCTGCTACACCAAAGCCAGGATTTTCTTTGTTTGGGTTTGGGAGCGTGATAGGTAAACCCTGAAGCATTTCAGCGCTAAGGCACAGAAAATCCTTATCCCATTACTGCTGCTGCATATGCTGGCGGTGGTATCATCTTTCCAGCCTGCATGCCCTCCTGGTGCTGCAGCAGCATGTTTGGACACCAGATGCTCTGCAGAGATGTCCTGAGCAGGGCTGAGCTCGCCCTGGGCTTGCTCAGCCTCCTGCCTTGCTGCCGCCACAGCAGTGATGTACCTCTGCACACAGGGAAAAAGGTTTCTTTTCCTTCCCTGCACAGCGGGCACCACTCAAGCTTTATGTTTTTAATTTTATTGATGGTGCTTGGTCCCAGTGGTGGTGGGCACCACATCCCTTGCAGGCTCAGCCTGCCAGGAGGAAGCTTTGGCTGCACCCCCGCATCAGCTGTTGGGAGAGAGCAGCAGTGACTTTCCCAAGCAGATGGCAAAACGATCTGCCAGGAGCACTGGATCCAGACGTTCAGTGTGACTTTTAGCACCAAGTCCATGGGGACCGATTTCTGTGCTACGCCTGTCAAGCCCAGAGCACCAGAGCACCAGTCCCATTTAATTCATCTTCATTTTCTTCCTTTTCTTAAAGCAAATCTAAAAATTATTCCAAAACTATTGTTTTAACAGACATACAATAAATCAGACGTCGTAAGGGGAGAATGCTGCTGTTCCCTGAGCCAAACACATTCCACTATTTCCTGACGGAGGATGGTGACCATCAGGACAAGCATTACGTTTCAGCTTTGCTTGGGCCTGAAGTCAGCGGCCGGCGAGAGGGTCTCCATCTGGAGTCATTTTATAGCATTAGAACGGTTCTCCTCCAGCAGCAGCCACCGCCTGCTAATATAAAAATACTTGGGAGAAAAAGCAATACATTTTATTAGGTTGGTAGGAGGAAAAAAAAGCTCTATTCAAGACTTCCATTAACTTTTATTAATATCTCCAAAGAGATTTATTTTTATAACAACATAGAAGCCGAGGAATAAAACCCAAGTTTCTTGACACTCGCAATTATGATTTCTCACCAGAGGCAAGCCCAGAGCGCCTGTGGCCAAGCCCTGCTCACCTTGTTCACATGAAGAGCACCTCTGAAAGCCAGAGCCTGGCTGTGAGAGGAAGGGTGACCCCGAGCCTGGCACTCAGGGGACCTGTGCTCATATTTTGGTGCTGCCACAAGCTCCCTGCATGACCCTCTCCACATCACTGGTGCATCCCAGGGATGTTCAGATCTGCTCCTGGAGTCCCACCAAGTGCTGAAGTAACCCGTCTCACTTCAGACCCTAGCCTGTGATAATCAGAGGCCACCTTTGGCCTGAAAGCTTAGTATTTCTACCCAATTAATACAACGCACCCTCTCTTGGCTTTGCCAAGTCTCAGCATTCACACTGCCCATCCAAACATCAGCCCTTTACAAAATCCACCGCATTGCTGGCCTCCACTATCTCCTGCAGCGGGGAGTTCCTCAGCCTGAACACAGGTCGTATAAAAATACTTCCTCTGATCTGTTTTGAATTTGCCACCTTTTAATTTCATTGAATGCCCCTTTGTTCCAGTGTTATACGACACGGTCCCGCCAATCTATTTTCTCTAGACTATTTATTATTTTCCTTCCCCTCTTAAAACCTAAAGCAACGTTACAGAAGGAAAAAGAGGGGGGGAAAAAAGAAAAAGAAAAAAAAAACCCTCCCTAGGAAATTGTTCTAATAAAAAAATTATTATACTTCACGGTGTGGCCTTGCTGCTCTCTACAGCTGTTGCAAACAAAACCGGTGCGGCGTTGAGCTGTCAGGAGTGAGGCACCATGTATGAGATGCACTCACGTGGCCCAGCCAGGCCAGATGTGCTGGCACAGGGAGGGCAGGTGCTGGGGAGCAGAGAGACGGCGGCACCGGCCGAGGTTGCGCCCAGGGACACCAGCAGCATCCCCGGCACTGCCGGAACCAGAGCCAGGAATGTATTTGTTTGGATTTGAGGCTGTGATAGGCAAATCCTGAGGCATTTCAGCATTGCAGCTCCTGCCTGGCCTCACTTGCTGCTGCCCGAATGGGGAAGGTTCCTCTGCTGCCCAAGTGTGTCCAGATGCTCATGAGCCATGCTCTCACCAACCCCCTAGGAAGCACGACAAAAATACCACTCTGATGAGTTAAAGCCCCTCAGCTGGGAACACTTTCCTAATGAGATTTCCAACACCAGCTGGGAAGCAGCCGGCTGGCCGGTGTGTTTGCAAGGCTGCTGTGGTGGGCGGCTCCTGCCCTGCGCAGCTCTGGGGATGTGCTTTACACTGCAGCCACTGCAAGACGTGAAGCAGGAGAACCCCCCGACTCCCTCGCCAGACACACCTCCATCCCGCATCTTTTATGCGTTCAGCTGCATTTTTAAAGCACAGCTGATTTCTCTGTTGATACGCTGCCTGGTGACTGTGCAGCTCCTGGTCTGGGGACCCTGCAGAACTAGGTGAGATGGCCCTGCACACAGAGGAGCACTGGGACCAGACTGGGGATTGGCACAAGCAAGGCAATGCCACCGGTCCTTGCTGGGCTTTTACAGTCCAAGGGGATGGATGAACCGTATGTACTCAACCTCGGCAGCAGACACTTGACCCTGGGCGCCCAGCCCATCATCCACCTCATGCCCAGCAATGTGGCCATGTAATACCAGAACACTTGAAGCAACAGCTACACCTTTCAGCAGTAAGCCAAGGGACAGCACTGACTTTTTTTAAATAGCCCTGAGGTAAATAGAGCTACTTGCTTCTTGTTTCAGGCTGGCTGCAGACTCAGACTTATGACAGCACACCGATTTATACTGGGATTGCTGTGTTCTTCCCCACCACAAAAGCCTGGTCGCCTTTCCTTTTCTGCCTCCCTTTAAACAAGTGGAACAATAAAAGCTCAAATTCTGCAACGCAGATTCTCCAGCCATCTCACAAGGGACCCTTTCCAGCAACTCAAGCAGCTGCATCCTCCCATCATCTAGAGGCTCTCAAATATCTGAGCAAGAAGACCTTGTACCATGGGGTATGGTTCCTCAGAGTACGCTGTTTGTTGGTATTCCCTGAGGAACAGCCCAGGCCTTCACAGTTATGACGTTGACCTTGGAACACCAACCACCACCAGTTCTTGGCACCAGGTCTAGGGCTGCGGACTACTGGGGCAATACGATAATCGCAGCCCTTGTCTCTGCTTCACCCAGCAAGTCAGCGACCGACTCCTGCAGGGGGAGGCTGGGGCGCAGGGGGCAGAAGCAGCAGCTCCTCGCCCATCGCTGGCCACAGCAGAAGGAGCAGGGCTGACCCTTCAGGGCTGACCCAGACACTTCAGCTCACCCTTCCTCCTCTGGGACAAGAGGGGTCCGGCCTTGGCCCCTCATCCAGGCTGACAACACTTACACTTTCCAAAGGTCCTAAGCAGCTTTGAAGGGCTCAGAGCAAAGCCTGCAGTGAGCAAGTGTGGTGCAACCAGCCTGTTCAGGTACTTGTAAATGCGGAGAAGAAAAACCCCACAATTGTCTCAAGACATTGTCCCCTGAAGTGGAGGCAAAGCTCCCTTTGCTGGAATGGCAGGCACTCGTCTTTCCTGAGAGAAAAGGACCTGCCTCCTTGCTCTGCTTCCAGCGACCAAAGTCCCAGAGGGCAGGACGTGCCGCGCATGAGAACAGCACCCGTTCTGCTCGGCGCAGCATTCTGCGACTCTCCCCCACTGCAGCAAGCAAAACAACTCAGGGCAACTCCATTTAAAACTCGAGAAGATACAAGTTTAAGGGAGGACAACTTTGCAACTGGTTGTTGCCTGTCTCTCCAGTTCCTGCTCCCAGCGCGAAGGAGAAGTTCCACGTACCATCATCAATTTGTCCAGCTTCAGAGGAATACCAGATTCTAGGTACAATGAGTCAATCCCCCCGTCTCTCCAATTAAGTGGAAGTTTATTTGGGGACGGGGGGGTGCTGTCTGCCCCCTGCCCAGGGCAGGCAGGCCGGGGAAGCGGGCAGCAGGCTCAGCCCGGAGCGGGGTTCCCCGCACCGTCCGCTGTATCCGACTGCCCTCTACCCGACGGCGCCGGACGTACAGCGTGCGGCTCGCCAAGCAACCCGGCCCCATCCCACCCCTCGCAAAGCAGTGCCGTCGACTGGAAAAAAAAAAATAAATAAAATAAAGGAAGAAATACATCCAGCCCTCAAGGCATACCCTCTTTAGTTTCTCAAGAGTCATGCCACAATGCCCCGAGTAAGGAAAATGTGCCATTGCAAATGTTTATAACATCTGATTTAATGTTACGCAGCTTCTCCCAGCCATAAACCAGAACAAATACTCCCAAGATTTATTACATCCTTTCCTCCAGGGCCTTAAGCAATTGTACTTGATTAATTCGGCAGTTAAACAGCACCAAGCAGAAGCATGATAATTTTGCATCCAGGATTCCTAAGGGGCTTACTGTTTTCCACAAGGATTTAGGTCTAAAACCAGAAAAATGAGTCTCTAAATACGCTCTTATCCATTTGCACGGGATAACAGCATGCACTGGGTGTTTCCTCCTTGCAGAGAGATGCTATGTTTCTGCTTGCTCCCTAACATTAAGAATCACTCATCACTTTTTGTAGCAGTAAATACCTGTTCCTCAACTTACATTCTGGGGAGGACAAGTATTCTCACTGCCTTACTGCAGTGTTGTTTTAAGCGATAGAGACATTTCTTCAGTACCACTGTTAACAGGAGTGAGACCTTCTGGTGCGTTTCTCCTGGAAGCTTCTCTTTGGTCAGATCAACATCTCCTGCAAGCAGAGTGAAGACAGTTCCCTTTGCCCCAACCCCATGCATGAACACCCACATTTGCCTCACTTCTGCTTCCTTGCAAATCTATGAAAGAGTTTTGAAAGTTCATTATTTCCTTTCTCTGCATGAATTCCTTCCAGCAAAGTCTCCATGAGGAGACTCAGTTGTCTTGGTAGCACGTTGGTGTCAGAGATGGGTACAGTGACAGGCGGTTTCCCTCCAGAAAGGCACTGGAAAAAACAGAGCCAAGAGTTTCTTACACATTTCCTCAGGACTGCTCAGAGCAGGTCTATCCACATGACAAGAGCTCTTCAAACACTCGCTAGAAAACACAAATAGGAGCTGGAAGAAAGCAGGCAGCCTTTTTGTTTCATAGCTTCTTCCAGGGTCCCATTCTGCCCCCTGAGACACCTGTGTGCTTAAGGAAGGGCGTAAGCCGAGGAAGAAAGCAAACCTGCCTTTTGCATGTAGTTAGTGAATTTATGGAAGCAGAACCCGAAAGGAGCACTTGTGGAGAGCGTATTGGCTTTGAAGAGCTAGAGCAATTGAAAATAGCGAGCCTACTTTATATCATCACTGCAGTGAGCAGGGGGTACTGCATAGGGTGTTCTTCAGTTCACTATAATGCACAGAATTTATTGCAAATTAAACTGTTTACTGTACAAGGCAATTTGCAAGCACTGTCATGCTCACAAGGTTTTTTACTGTCGATTTTTCAAGT
Organism: Ibidorhyncha struthersii; assembly: GCA_013398815.1. Classification (NCBI taxonomy): domain Eukaryota; kingdom Metazoa; phylum Chordata; class Aves; order Charadriiformes; family Charadriidae; genus Ibidorhyncha; species Ibidorhyncha struthersii. The sequence goes on along the minus strand of VZSZ01011429.1, from coordinate 1,242,240 downwards.
ATTAAAAAACCATCAAAACAATATTAATTGAATGCTCCCTACGCCCTTCCATATCCTCAAAGACATTTACACATCTCCAAGTAATTGAGAAAAACGACCTAGATTGTTTGCATCTGATGGGTCATTACTGTTCTACAATACCCGCTGGAAAACGCATGTTAACAGCGGTCTGACAATAATGTATTTGAAGCTACACAAAAAATCATGGAGTGTATAGACTAGTGCTTCAATTGATTTGAAATATGGTCTAGCATTTGTCTTGGCTGCATTAACAAGGTCTGTTTTACCAATACATTTGTATTTATGATGACTAAGGGCAGATTATAGTTGTTAAAATTTGTCCTCCTGACATGAAAACACTACTTTGTCATTAATACATTTTGTAGTATAAACTATGATGTCAGGTCAATGTAAAGGCTAAAAACTTTCCTAAAGTATGCACACATCATTTTTTTTAAAGCTATTGAGCCTAATGGAATAACAAAGGTCATAATAACAAACCATTACAGCTTTGGTCTTGGCAACTATGTCCACAGAAGAATCCTCCAAGAAACAATCATCATTTCTCCAATGTTATGGCATTAGGACGACAGGAATGGTTCACAAATGAGTCATGTGAGCCCAGAAACGCAGTAGCTATGTGAAAGCTGAGCAATCAATTATTCATTTGTTTACTGAGAGCTTTCTCAGCTGACATTAACCAGAACTTCTTAAAAAGAAGAACTTTACAGCTGTCCTTGGCTGTCCCATGAGGCTGTGCTCAGGGGCTGAAAAGATTGCTTAATTTCTCTGTAAGTAATCTGGTATTTTTATTTAAATAAACAACAACATATAGACTAATTAACTGGGTTCAACCTGAGACCTAGCAGGTGTTAAAATATCAAAGATCCAGGGCTGGGGTGATGAAAAGATGGGAGACCGGAGCAGGGAAAAGGATGCTTAAGCAACCGAAACCTCTCTTGCTCAAAATTCAGTACATGAAATCCCCAGTAAGCTTTCCTGTACATGGCATATTGACTATACGTATACACATTTTAGTCGCATTAATACACGTAATTAATCTGCTCCAACTGATTAAATTACATTTTTCTCATTTTGTAGTGGTTGTTTACCCTAGACCCCAACAAAGTCATTACACTGAAATCTTTTTCAACAACAAATGAGTAAGATTTAAAGAGGTTTAAATATCACACCTTCAGCTCTCTTCAATCTATGCTCCTTTGGCCTTTTTTGGTTCGAAAGAACCATCCAAATCAGGGAAAACTGCCATACAAAAGGAACTGAGAAAATCTGGACAGAAACACAGTGTAATCAAGAGCAAAGCGTGCACATAAAAAGAGCTGATCTGAGTAGAACTAAGATTTTTTTATTATTATTATTTAAAGTGTTTCTTCTACATGATAAAGCTGATGAGGAACATAAAAGCTCGGGATAAATGCAGACAGCAGAAAAATGATTTACATGGGACTCCACTGAATTACATCTGAACTTCATTAATATTTCTAGATGAAACAAAACTGAGAAAAACCTGAAATAGTGAAGCCTTTTATGCTGACATTTCCGTTGTGTTCAGGCCAGATTCTCATGATGCCATCTGTGATATGAAAAAGAAGTGATAATGGAGTTAGAGATTTTGATTTTTCAAAATTGCTAGCAAATAAAAAACCCTACCCTAACCTTCTGATATTTATCCTGATCAATCAGCTTCGGTTTATTTTTGTTTTCTTTTTCAGACTGAATGCAAAAAATGTGTGCACGCTTTAGGAAACATTTCACCCTTCGTGTTGATTTGCATCTGCTCCTAGAAACTAGGACAGTAAAAACTACATTGTTTTAATAGCATATCTTTAAAAAGCTTTTTATATTTCGAGGGTTTGTAGTAAGAATTCCGATTCTGACAAGAAGAGAGTCCAGCAGGATTTGAGAGGTGGTGTGGCACCCGCTGTGAGATCCACTCACTGAAAAAAGAAGAGCATCGCTTTTTGTCTGCTTTGTTAGCACTTCTAAAGAGGCTTTACTTACCCACTCTGAGCAAGTGTCTTGAACCCACTGTGCCTCCTCCATCGTTTTTAAAAACAACCGAATGAAACCAGCAGACCCCAGCACTCACTGGAAGAGCAGCTGGGATTGCCAGCGTGCCTTGCTGGCCAGGGAAAGCCTTGGAGGGGACCCAGGAGTCCCGCTTTTGCTTCTTCCCCTGATTATGCCTAACAATACTGACACTTCAGATAGTTTATTACTAAGCCCAGCTCCATCTTCCTACTTTACGAGGAGAGCAAGTATGAGTCCATCCATGTCAGAGATAAAACACGGGAGGCTCAGAAAGGCTGCGCAGGGTCACTTTAGACAGAACTAGGAACAGAATCCCTGTCTAAACAAAAGTCACATCCATTTCACTCCACTGCTCTCCTCTAAATGATTATACCAGTCCTATAAACTATAGGCTGCCTATAGGTAAAATCCCACCTGTCTACTTTCACTAAAAGACAAATGAAGCGATAATCATTAACAAAACTAAAAGCAAACGAGAGTATCAGCTCTTCTGCATTCGCCACTGCAAAGAGGAGATTCAGGAGAACAGGGAAATCCTTATTCCCATCATGAAGCTACAGCTACCACCCTTCCAATATATTTATCTCTATTATCATGAGCTACTTCTCAAGATACCTAACCATCTGATACCAAAGTCTGTGTAGAAGGAATCTAGCCAATGTTGCTTTTGATAGACATACCTCTAAAGCAATCCCCTGTTTTTTCAAGTGTGTAACTGTCACCTGAGAACTGTGGTTTGGTTTGCTGGGTTTTTTTTTCTGGCTGCATACATGAGTTTAGGGATGGAGGTGTACAAAACATGCAACATACAGACCAGGAGGTGATCAAAATTAAACCCCATAACATGAAGTCATGTATATCTAGACTCCTTAGAAAAAAAAGAAAAAAAAAATCTTATTTAAACAAACTTTTTAACATTTCAGTTGATTTGCTCTCTTACACATGAAATGCGCTGTGAATATACACACTTATTGGAAACACTGCTGATTTATACAAGGTCTGAGCTGCTTATTGAGATCACAGAATGAAGCAATCATGAGTTAAAAGTCAGAGCTATCACTCACAAAATGTTGAACCTTCCCAAGGCCACATATCCTCAAAAGAGTCTCCACCTTTTGAATATCTCAGTTACAGTCCCATCTGCAACAGACTGCATACCATTTTATGCAGTTAGGTGGAAAATTGATCCTATATATTAATGCATTTTCAGTGGTAATAATGACTGGACAATATTATTTCTAATGTAATTCTAATAAGATAATGGAACCCATTAATGCTACACTAATGTAGCTATACTAGCATGAAGGTAAAATTGCTGCCTTTACTTTCTTTTCCCAAAAAGGCTGACTGGGGGTAATGTAAATGAAATTGTCTTTTGATTTATTTTGCCTTCCCATACCCACTTTTGTCCCGGATGATTAAACCTCTCCAGTACTCCGACCACTCTCTTTTCCAGCAGCCCAGTTTGAGAAAGGGCTGACGATACGTGGCACATCAGCAACACAGCGGGAGACAATTGCTGCCCCAACATACTCTTAATTTCTGGAAACCAGTACTGATACCCACACCTGCTACCATGCTGTGTGCTGGTTCTGACTTTGGGAGATCCTTAGTCCGCAGGCTCAGCATGAAGCCTAATTTTGAATTTCTTTCTCAGAAGAGTTTCCAGCTCCATTTTTGATAAAAGCTCCTCCTATAATAGAATCACCGGATTCCAAATGCTGACATAGCATTTCTTGTTGAAATATTCTGTTGTTGGATCACGCTGCCTTCTCCCTCCTTTCTCCTGCATGTGGTTGCGCTCAGAGATAGAGCCACATTTGTTGCTCTAGGGTCTTCCAAAGATGGGCAGGCTGCGGGCGGGCGCATCTCTTCTCGGCGTTTGCACAGAGGCGCAGCAAGGTCCCGATTGCCAAGCTCTGTCCAAGGATCTGCTGGGCGTCACTAAGAGGGACACCAGAGCCTGGTGCCGTGGCACTTGCTCCCTGTCACTGTAGCACCTGCCATAGTACCTGCCCCTTTAGGAAATGCAGGTGAAAACAAGGTCTTGTTGAACTCAGTGGGAGCCTAAGCAGGAATTATCCACCACCAAGTACAGTTATTAGGAAACAGGGCAAGGGCAAGGAACAACCATATGAGCACTGGTGGGCAAAGATGAAGTAAAACGACGACAGATTAGCATAGGGAGAGGAGACAGGTGGTGAGGAGAGCAAATGAATAACTACAGATAGCGATGCTCATGATGAAATGATTCACCACAGCCATTTTACAACATTCCTTCTGCTTGACAATATTTTTTCAGGACATTGTCCAAGCTATAATGGCACAGAAAAGAAAGCAAAGCCACGCCACCCCTCTCATCTAACCAAACCATGATCTAGTTACCTTGGTCTGCTAAAAGTAGTGCAGTAAACAAGAACTGCTTTCCTTGTCATATTCTTTCTGCCTCATTACTCTGCTTATCAGATAAAACATGCCGTCTAAAATATACTTCGTATTCATTTTAGGACTGTTGTTCTACCAGAAGAAGTAAGCTCATGCTGTAAAAGAAACCTGGAGATTGAACATTAATATATCACCTGACATGACAGGAAAGAATAAATAAAGTTTGGCAAGTCATAAGATCTGTATAGGGATAATATTTTTCCAGATGTCTATGTCAAAACCCAAATCAGAAGGGAATATGGTAGTTATTTCAGAAACATGGATGCAGAAAAAAATATTGTCAGATAGCTGAAAGTGTATTTCCTTGCTCAGTTTGTAAGCGGGAGCCTGCGTTCCTCCCACCCCACACCATGTACCAGACTGTCTTTGCTTTCTTCGTAGTTAGGAGAAAGAGAGAGGCAGCTCCTGAGGGTGGTTTGGCCTCGCTAACTCCAGACTCTTCTGCTGGACCCTGCAGCCAGGTGGGAAGTTTTCAAGAAGGCACCTCCACACAGAAATGTGTCTCCAAGCAGCCGATGCTTTAAGAAAGACCCTCACTGGAAGGGAAACCAGTTTGTTAAGATGATTCAGAGAAGGATGATTTAAGTTGTGTCTCAAGTACCAGTAAAAGTTAAACTCACCATGAGAAAAGCAGAAACACTGTTTCTAAAGCACAGTTTTTAGCCAGCACTTTTCTTCCCCCAGCAACAGAAGAGGGCTAAATATATTTACAGTATAATGTGCCTGCAGTGCCTGTTTGTGGATACGCAAAGCCCTGCTTTCTCTCCCAGCTCATCGTTAGAAACCCCTCACTCGGTACTGAAAGAGCTGGGTGCTTTCTGGATTTGCAAGGAGCAGAGAAGTATATCTGGGGGAATTTGTAAGGCTACAGGTTGCCCTGTATGGCTGACATCTTTCACCAGTTTTATTATACATTTTTCCTAGGGTTCGATGAGTGAATAGAAATGCTGTAAAATAAGGAAAGCACATAAAATCTTAAACTGTTAAAGGCCTGATCCTCTTGCTATTGAAAACAATGGCAAAACTTCCACTGATACACGGGGCAGGTAATTCAACAGTAAAACAACGCGTGGTGTGCTTGTGGGCACACCACAAGCAGCACATGGGAGAGGGAAATCTCTCCCGAGATCTCTCCCAATATCTCAGCCAAAAGAGCTGCATTCCCAGAAATACCAAAGCACCTAAATAATAAGGGGAGCAAAGCAAAGCTCCCTGAAACCTTTAGCCAAGGATGATTTGAGCTCCAGTAATAGCAACAGAGCCCTGACAGGTGAGCAACAGCGATTCTATTCAAATGTGGTTTTAAAGTGTATTTATACTTTATCGGTGATTTAAGACCTTAACTTTTGTATTTATTTAAAAAGCAGCAGCACTGTCAAACAGCTGACAATAAGAGTAAAATGCAGCTTTGCTTCTTGAACATCTGGAAAAGGATATGGGTAGGAGAATAGTTTGCTGACAACTGTATAGCTAGCACAGATTTAGCACCCAGTGTTGCCAAATGAAGAGCTTCTCCAGGCAGAGGAGAAGGATCCTCAGCTGGATCTGTCCTCTGGGATACAGCAAAGGACATCAGTCCTTCAAATTAATGCTTCCCTTTCCTGGAAACCTACACTTTGTTATATTTACGGGAGCTTAAAATTCATGCACAGTACTAAGAAAGGCTAGAGAGCTCATGTAGAATTTTTTTATCTGGGAGAAGTTTATGAGTTTTGTAAGATGGTCGAAAACAGGCAGAGTTCAGTTTATTTGCATTGAAATCCCTTATAGACACTTACCCACACAGGTGTCCCAGTGAGCAGGTACATGGCAGCAGACCACATTGGGATTTCTTGAATAGGGACTTCAGCTGGACCAGGTCCGGCAGCAAAAGTGCTATGTTTCCAGTGCTGCATTTTTGTATATAAATAACACGGTAACAAAACCAGGGATGCTCCTGTGTGGAAAGCTTATCAGGCTAAACAGCTCACACAAAAAAACAGCTCTGAAGAAGAAACAGCCCAAATCCCTGCAGTACTGTTCAACAAAAACATCTTGAAGAAAGGAGAAAGGCAAAAACCATCTGGAACACACTGAGATCTCAAGTCAAATCCTACTCACCTTGTTCAGGTGAAATGATTCTTCAGTTTCAGGTCTTGCTTTTGGCAATGCTGGATGTGTGGCTTCTTAGGGCGTACAAACGCGTAACAGTTCAAAGAAGGTAACTCAAAATGCCAGTGATTAAGGCTGTGTGTATTCAAATGAAGAGCTACTGAAATGTGGAACATGTCAGGAACCACAAAAATAACACAAATAAGAAATGAGTCACTCTAAAAGCAGTTTCCAGTGGAAATCGAGGGTGAAAATGTACCATATTGTGCTGTGAGTTTCGACAAGTATAAATGAAAACTGAAGTGAAACCATGCAGGTTTGTTGTGTTCTCTGGATACACGAGGCTAATGCAGCTTTTCATTGTGTCCACAGATTACATACGCCCTAGGTTGGGTTTTGTGGTTTGTTTTGTTTTTCCCAGAAGGTGCAAGGAGAGTTCAATAATGATCTAAATCACTTTTGGTCTGTTTATTCTTTGTACAGAGTCTTCTGTCCAAAGTTATTTATTCCAGCATAGGCAAGAATTAGCATCTGTTTTTAATGACTTAAAATGCCAGATCTGTAACGTAAGCGGCTGAACCCATAGGCTACAACGTTTTAAACACCTTTCCAGGCCCTACCCTCTGTGCTTTACCTACGCATACGTTTTGCTTGCATCCCCCAAAGACCACTTCTATTTGGGATAGTGCATCAGCACAGCCGAACGGGTTTTTGTAAGCGGGGAAAAGGGAGGTCATAACACGTCTATGCTGCCAGCACCCTTGGGAGAGGACATCACTACTGTAGGTGCCACACTTGCACGTACAGAAAGAATTTACAGACTAAAGTAGCAATGCAAAAAACAAACAAACAAACCCCCAAAACAGAACAAGGGGGTGGAAAGAACTGGGATAAACCATCTGGTTTAATCGTTTAATCCCTGTCCTAAGGCAGGATCTGCTGCTATGTTATTTCTGGGCAAGTTTTGTCCAACTTGTCCTTAAAGATCCCCGATAGCAAAGCCTCTCCCAATGTCTGCAGAATCCAGTCCAGCTTCTATTCCTCTTTGCCACCCAGAAAGGTTTTCCCAGCACCTAACCTGGACGAGCTCTGCAGCTCACCTACCCACAAACCGAGGGGTGCCGTAGAAATGGGTCTGCATAAATCCTATCTCTTTATGAGGGCTGCAGTGAAGTTTGGAAGATAGGATGCCTCACAGAGAAGCCTGTTCCTGTTCCAGCGGGCAGCATTAAATACCGGATGATCCTTTTGCCCTCCTCCTTGAAGGAACAAAATGCAACTTTCCCTCCATTGCAGAGAAGCTGTGGCTCAGCCCTGGCTACCTGTGATGACAACACACCGTTTTCACCAGCCTTGACTTCAGAAGAGGAGACAACTACAACCCATACCCAAGGGAAGAGGAGCTAAAGGTGTCTCTGCCCTACAAAACCAAGCACAAGACAAAAATACCCTCCAGAGCACCAGCCCAAGCTCCTCACAGCACAACCGAGCACCAAGCAGTGGTAGTCCTCAGCAGGATTCATGTGTTATCTCCATTCTGGACTCAACCCAGCAAAGCCCTGGGTGCCAGCCTTCACCCACTGCTGCCTTGGAGTCCCTCGGCCAGCACCACCATGGGGCTTCCAGACCCAGGTTAGGTGCAGTCTGCCTGCCGGCATGCTGGAGGCTCCTGGGTGCCGCAGGCTCATCGCCCGTGCCCTGCGCGACACACACGGGCTCCTGCCTGTCCCTGAGAAACCCCTGGCAGCCCTCCAGGGAGCCACCGCTTTCTGGCTGGGCAATGCTGGCAGGGACAGACTGCCATTACCAGAGCATTTCACCTCTCGTGTTTCACTCTGCTGCTCTCCCAGAAAGAGAGGACAATTACCCGTTCCCCTCAGGGTCTGTAAGAAGCCCAAAGCCTGCCAGGTGCTGAATTAACACGCCCGAGGTGCTGCAAGCCCTTTGTGGGGCGGCCACTGGAGTGTTTTACAAGTGACTCCTGGCTCTAATTCAGCAGTGGTTTCCCGCTTCGCCAGTTGGCTGCAGAAACAACACTCAACAATGTTTTCATGAGCTTGTTACCACCGAGATAAAAAACAAGAGGGACTGGAGATTCTCCACGTCCTCCACCACCTCCATTGCAGGCAGCCGGCACAGCACCGCCAGGCCGCAATGCGAAGCAGGCTGGTGCCTGGGGTTGAGCTGCAGCACCCTGGTGCTCAGAGGAGGGAATTCCCCAGTGCGCTTCCAACATGTAGTGGACGTGCACCTGTTTGGTTTTTTTTTGTAACACATGAAGAGTGCTTTTTTCCATTTGTTCTGATTCATCCAAAGGATGTTAAAAGAATGACATTGAAAATACTGAACTTCTGGCCAAAAGGAAAGCATATGAGAAGGAAAGCCATTTCCAAGAAGCCATGTTCTGGAAAAAAAGGAGCACACTCTCTCCCCCTCGCCAGTACTGCCCACCCCAGTAACACCATTATTGCAGCACCCTCACTCAGGTTGCGCTGCCCAGTCATTACTTGCCCACGTGTTCACAGATAGCTTCTGGGTTATTTCAACTATTCACATGTCAATTCAGCAAACAGCAGTTATTACAGATAAATCCTGCCCTGACTTTAGAAAAGGCTCCCTGAAAGAATGGCTTCATTGAATGAAACACCATTTCTGCGATGTCTCTTATGCCTGCCTTGGAAGTAGCTCCCCGAGATTTCCATCCTAGGTGATTATTTTCTCAGTTAGTCCTTCTTGCGGAATCTGCAAGGGCACCTTAAAGCAGAGCAGCAGCTTGCAAGATTTTGCCTAACATAGTTATTCCTTCTCAGAGACTGACAGCATGCCCGGCACTCTCAAGAAGCTGATCTGTGTGAAACTGTTGTGTGCTTACCGTCACTCCTGTGTTCCTGCCTGGCTCGGGCTTGTCCCACACGATTGATGGGAGGCTCCTTAAAGCACAGGCTACTGTTCCGCCATGCCACCGGCCCGGACTGCTTCCAGTCACAGATGCAACCAAAACAAAAATAACCATGCACAAAACTTCACCTGGGACAGGTTTGAAGAGAGAATCTCAGTCACTCATTTATTTCTTGGCCCTACTGATCGCCAAGACTTTAATTTCAATATGGAGTGAAGATTCAAGGCAGAGGAGCAGAACTTCTGACACCAGTGGGAGTAGACATAAGTACATTCACTCCAACCCAATAAGCCTGGGATGTCCTATATCCCAAATTGATTTTGCATCTTTCTTTCTCAGTATATCATCTTCAAGATGTAGATATTTGGCATGCATCTACGGAAAAGCCAGGGGACACATTAATCAAAAGCTTCTGGGACAGTACAGGCACAATCAACACGTAAGACAGCGTATCTCACTGGAAAACCCCACGTGTCCCAGCACAGTGCACCTAAGAGATCACTTGGTAAAGACAGCTACTGAAAGATTTACTGAAGTTGCAAAAACAAGATAAGCAACATCGCTGTCCAGAGAAGGCCAGGAGACAGCCTTCAGCAGAGAGTACCTCCCAGTCCTAGCGAAAGCTAAAGCAGACTGCCCACTGCAGCTGGTCACTAATACACACACAAGGCTGGTTTCTAATTCCACTGGATACCTCAGAGGATGCCACCTGATGCCATCCAGCACGCAGAGGCTTATTTTATAAGGCTGCATAGATGCGCACACGTTGGAGCTGCTGCCCAGTTCTGTGGCACAGGGGGAGGCTGCAGGGTCAGTTCCCCGTCTCCCTGAGCGGTTCCCTTGCAGACACTGCTGGTACAGCTGGTGGAAACCCCGGTTCAGCCCAGGCTTACAGACACCTAATGAAGCCAGGAGCACCACACCATGCGCTGGTGGTTGGTGTTTTCAAGACGGGGCTGCATTTATGACCATGCACTGGTCTCTCTAGGAACTTGCTGAGCATGCTGGGGTAAGATGTGTAAGCCTGGGAGCAGCGGTGAGGGTCCTACGTTCTCACAGACCTTGCCCTTTTGCAGCAGAAATACTTCATTCCCTGGCCCTTGGCAAACAGAAATCCCAAACTATTTACCATTCTAATGAATTACGATAGTTCTTAGAATCACAGAATGGTTTAGGTTGGAAGGGAACTTAAAGAACATTTGGTTCCAACCCCCCTGCCATGGGCAGGGACACCTCCCAGAAGACCAGGTTGCTCAAAGCCCCATCCAGCCTGGCTGTGAAGACCTCCAGGGATGGGGCATCCACAACTTCCCTTGGCAACCTGTTCCAGTGTCTCACAACACTCACAGTGAAAAATTTCTTCCAGATATCTAATCTAAATCTACTCTCTTCCAGTCTGAAGCCCTTCCCCCTCGTCCTATCACTACATGCCCTTCTTCTCCCTTTGCTTTCCCTGACCTCAGTACACATGAAGGGTGCCATCCCATCGCCCCCTTCCCATCTGGCTGCACTACATCCTGAAAGGCTACACAAGCAACTAGACTAAGAGCCACTGTAGTTCTAGGAAAGAGGTTCAACCTGCAGAAAAGGTGACCAAGTACTCAAATACACTAAGGGATGCACCATCTGTATGATGGAGAGGGACTTAAAGTGCAGCATGGAGCACTGAGGCTGGACATTTAGAGAAAGTTTCCTTTAAGGTCCCTGTCACTGGGTCGTTTTCCAGTCACTAAAGATGGAGAAAGAAATGAGAAAGAAAAATAAACCAAGAAAGAGAAAGGAAAAGAAAAAAAGACAAGATGTATTTTAAAGGTTCAAAATCTAATCATCACAACTGCATCCAGGGCTGGCACACTACACAACCATCTTGGTTTATTTCCCAGATGCCAGGAACCTTTTAGTCCAGAGGATGCACCAAAAGTGATGCCTCTGTTTTTTCTGGCGGCGACCTGCCAGGGAAGAAAACAAAAAATCCACACGTACATCTATACTAGATTGTGGTGAGCACAACACAAGAATAGCAAGCCAAGGAACCTTCACATTTTGCAGGAATGGAGCTTCCATTCCCTTACACAAGTTAAATATGTCATTAGAAAGGATTTTCTCATGGGAAAAAGTAAGCAATCAGGAATGGAAATAAAGTGGTCAGAGCTGATTATCTTGCCAACTTGAGATGCCTTCAGACATTTGTTTGTGGCAGGGGAGCCTGACAAAACAAAGTGTTAGAGTATAAATGCAAACCATGCCATTTTGAAACAAAAGTTGATTTTTTGTACATTCAAGGATAAATATGCATACATACACATATATACACACACACATAGACACACACACTCTATAAACAGCTGACTACAGTAAGGGTTTAAGAGGGAAGGGAATGCAATGGTCGTATTACATTACCCGCTAAAGAAAGTGAGAAAAGACAGGAGGAATTGAATTGCTTTTTCAAAACCACATTTGTGTTATGTGATTTTTGTGGAGAATTTCAGGATTTTGTAATTTTGGGGACAATATGCAGACTAAACATCGACACTCCACAAATAAACCCTAACCAAAATCAAAAGCACTATCTGAAGTCTATTGTAAATAATGCCCAGTCAAATTTTGTTTTTTAAAAAGAACAAAGGAGCTTGGTGTAAGTGTGGTGGGATTCAGACTCACCTGTGGGCATGCTTCCCCCTCTTTTAAATTTATGTATCTTGATGTCTTCAAATCCAGCTCCAAATCCACTTTGCCAGCTCCATCGTGATGAACAGAGAAAATACACTGACCTCTCTTACTTGAATTAACGGAGGATAAATTAAATAGCATCTGTAGGAGGCCCCTTCAGAACAGACATGCCAGAGACACATACTTTGTCCAAACCTACTCCATTTAAAAAGGGCAAACAATCCCAGGGGGGACTGGGGAGGGCAAGAACTATCTACAGTGCTAACTAATAGCTTTAAATATAGTCTATTCTCTTCAGATGTAGCTGGCATCGAACGTATTTATGTACATAGAAAGTTCAGTGGGGTAGGAACAGCTATTTTTGGGTTGCAGAAAGGTCAGAGGAATGCAAGGCAAGCATTGGCATTCCAAGGCTCTTCTAAGGATGCTAAACTTGATGGGTCTTTTTTGGAAATCGCATTTTTAGTAAAGAGATGCTGGTAGGTTGCTCCATAATGATTGCACGGATTAAGTAAAGCACTGCATTTGTTGATCAGCAATACAGCTTTTCTACTGCTTGGAGCTGAGGTGTTTGGAGTCTTTTTCATAACTAACAAACAAACAAAAAGCCCCAGGGTTTTTTGGTTTTAGTGTCTGGGGTTTTTTTGGTTGGTTGGTTGGGAGATTTTTTGGGGAGGTGTTCTGTGTTGGGTTTTTTTTTAAAGTTAAGTGAAACACTATTTTAACATACCTGTGCAAATAAAGAAGTGATAATTTTCTGTTGCCCTCTTGAAAAGCAAATGGGGGAAAAAAAAGCCCTCTTTAATGGCAGCGAATTATGTAGTCAGGCTAAGTAACTAAGGCTTTGCGTGGAAAGGAGATACCACGGGAAGCAGGCTGGTACCAGGCTGCCCCTTTTTAATTCGGAGTATAGCTGGAGTTCACCCTCCTGCCACTCTGGAGGAAACCTGCCCTACTCAAAGCATCCAGAGAAGCCCCAGCCAGGACCTGCCTTGCACACACCCTGCCTGCAGCTCCCGTGGTGTTTGGGTCTTAGATGCTTTCAGCCAGGGCCACGGGCACGGAGGCTCCAGGGTATTTCCAGTAGTACTCGTCTTGCAGGCACGCTTTGGAAGCGCAGTGCTTCTGACACGCTGCCACCTCTAGCCTCACCGGGTGCAGGAGCTAACCTCTTCCGCTCCCCAGGCATGGAGCATATTTAGCCACACCATCCGCATTTGTGGTTCTCGGCAGTTGGTAAGCACAACAGAATTAAGAGGTGGAAAGCACGCTAATCCTTTTATTTACCCTCGTGGCTTTCCCTTGTCTGCTGCACTGCCTGCCTTCCCCTGGGTGCAGTTGCATGTTCAGATTAAAGAAATCTGATGGACTTTGCTCTTGTTGGCAATTGTAAGGTAAGTACACGTGCTGCTTACCCCTTCATGGTGCACAACGCTGACTCCAGCACTGCCACCACTGCTCCCAAGGATAGACTCTACAAGGCTGAGCTGAGTCTGGAAGACAAACCGAGACAATTTCCCAGCAGCACCACAGAAGTCCTAGCAAGCTGCTCAAGTTGTATCTCTTCTCAGCATCCTCCAAGGGCTTGAGAAGTCACAGTGGCTTCCTGGAGCACAGCTGCTCCCAGGCAGGTCCTTCCCAGAGGGCACAGCCAACACTGCCACCCTATTTAGCAGATGAAGGGTTGTGCAATGAGATCCCAACCGACTGCTTACGTAGGTGTTTTGGTCACATAACATGATACAGTTAGCCCAGTTAGAGAGCAGTTAGACATGGGGTTGCACAGAAGCGAGGTTGAGCACAGACCTTCTGCTCCGTTACACACAGTGTCCAAAAGCCTTCACTTTTGTGAATTGGTTGTTGAAGGACTCCAGTAACGTGCCTTTGAATTTCAAGTAAACTCAGACTACAACCAATTCTGGGGTTGAGCAGATACTTTTTATAGAAGTCTAAAAGGATCAGGTGTTTTTCCAGACTTTTTACAACTAAGTTTAGCTTGATGGACCTATTTGGCTGCCTAGTGCCCTTCCAGGATTAATTACATAGCAACCCTCACACCCCCAATTAGGATGTTTGTGACCCACATTTCTGAACACATGAACATGAGCTGGAAGAGTTAGTTGTGCTAACAGCCACACAGCCTGGCATGTGGTAAACTATAAATCAGCCAGCTTTAGCTCTATTAGACAGAAATTAAGAAACAAAGGAGAGCTGAGGGGGAAAAAAAGATCATGTCAACTGCCACTTGAGCTAATCAGAAAGAAGTTGATATTCCTTCATATATCTTACATGAACCCAAGGAATGGAGAGTTAATATTGACCAAACCACACAACTGTAAACACAGCGGAAGATCTCTGTTTTGAGGAGCTCAGTCTTCACCTTTGACAGGATCTAGGACATTGTTCGTACTCTTGATCTCTCCTGTGATCTTCTTGCAGTCCAACTATCACCGTGGCTTTTGACCTTTTACTAGAAATCTAAAGTTTTTGACACGTAACGGGAAGCGCCCTGTGGCCCACAGTATGTGGAGACAGATGAAGCAGATATTCTCTGGGTCTGAATTTAATGTCTATCGCTTTGTTTTCTGCAGTTAGAGAAGACTGCACCCTGTGACCCAGCTGGTTTCTTTCAGTCCTACACTACTGCAACTGAAATTTTGGTAAAATGAAGAGATTTACTTACACAAAGGCAATATAGGTAGGTCTGCCAAAAATAACTGTCCATGAGTCAGTGCATATAATCATGCCTGCTATGACTGAAGAAGCATCATCCTTCAGAATCTCTGGAAGACAAACCTCAATTAACAACGAACACAGCTGTTTTTCAGAGTTCAACAGTGAAGAAGCTACAAGGGTTAGCACATCAATGAAGCATGATAATTGCTTCACTGTGCTTATTATTGAGCCCCTAAAGAAAGCGAGAACAGTCCGCTGGTAAACAAGCGGCGATAAGTTGTCAGAGCAATTTTGTGCAGCAGAGGAGATACAATTCTGCTCTGCAATGCAGGCCCTAGAGGAAAGCAGGATTTCAGTCAGCTAGCTGCCTAGTGCACAATGGTACAAGAGCAAAGGGGAGATGTTTTAGCCTTACAGAAAAAAGAGAGGCTCCCACCCAAACTCTACACAGAGACACACCACAGCCTCCTCTGTGTCTATGGTCTACATGGGTAGGAGATACTCCAGTTAGCTAAAGTCTCCACAGGCTCTGCAGACAGTCCATGCTGACAGGGTGCAATATAAATTCCCCTGCGGTGCTAAGCCTTCAGAGGGTATGAGTTCCTGCAGTCTTGGGCTGCTGTTTAGCCCAGGCTACTCTTACTTGTGTTTTGACTTCCCAAAGTCAACATGATGAGCCGTTGCCCATTGGGGAGTGTGGCATTCCTCAGGCCAGGCTACAAGTGGCTGTGACGAATATTGGAAGTTGACCTACCCCACAACTAAGGCTCATTCTCAATCTGTCTGCACAGAATTGCCTAGTGAATGCGCAACCATCCAGTCCCCTGCCTTGATTCACAGCCCCACCTCTTGCAGCTCCAGCCCTGACACACACCCTCTGCCTGCCTGAACCTTGCTCACCTCCTTTCCTCTTCCAACCATTCCTGCTCCTTGGTCTGCCTGACCAAGCAAACTGCCACTTGCCATGCCGACACCATCCTTCCCTTTGCTGTAGATAGGCACCTCCTTAGATCTCTTTGCTTCATAGCTTCAGGCCAGTCTCAGCTGTGGCAGGTGACATCCACCTTCACCACAAGTTCAGTTCCAAGCTTCACTGCTAGCCTCGACTGCCCACATCCTGGTGGTAGCAATCCCAAACAGGCATTTACCAGCTGAGGAGCCCAGAGATATGAACCCCTGCCTCACCAGCACTGACCAGTGCCACATGCTCCCATGCAACATGATGCAGTCACACAGCAGCACCCAGTCCTCGCTGCTGTGGCCACCTTCTCCATGCACTGCCCAGGAAGCAGCCCAGCTCACAGGCAGGCATGGCACCGTTTCAAGATACTTGAAAAGGAACACCAATAAAGTGAAGAAAATCAGAAGTACATCTATAGATGAAAACCCTTATCCCACACCAGGAAAGTCAATACAAGTGAAGATTCTGGCTCCAGAACCCAAATATTGTCATGATGAGCAAGCAGATTTGTTTCAGAAGAGGCCCAGTGTCTGAAACCCTTACTGACTTCACCAGTTTCTACACGTAAAATGCAAAAATAATTACTAGTAACACTGACATTCTAAGTAGATTGTTAACATTAACACGAAGGCTACGTAGAATATGTAAAAATAAGAACCTTTTTGAGGTATAAATGCTGCCTCTCTTCCACCTGAGGAAAAGACTGATTCACACATGGTTTTGATGCCTGCATTATTTTTTAAGAACCTTCTGTCCAAAAGAAATAAAGACTTGCAGGTGTAGTCCTCAGCCCTACAGCTGCCCAGCACAGGGAATTTCTTTCAGGTCTCAAACGAGAATAATGCAATTTAAGGCACCAGAACAGACCAGAAATGAACACTCTGTAGCAGCCCTTTCTGAAACCTTTGCCATTTGTAGCGGCAAGGGCCAGGAATCTCTCTTCCTCTTACAGAGAAGCGGAGCAATGCTCTTGGAAGGTTTTTTTCTCCTTAAGATGCAGAAGCATAGATCTTTCTCNTGGATGACGACACAGACTTGGCTGAGGATGAACCCACATCAAATCTTAAGCAACCAGGAAATGTCTGCCTGCAAGGACTGTCCTTCTCTCACGTCTTCTGCAAGAATTATGTTGGTGCTGTAAAACAAGTTTTGGCTCTATACTTAGAGACCTGAAATAGGAAACGTGACCTTGCGCTGACTTGAGTGTCCAAACTTTCCTGCTTTCAAACTCATTTTGCCCTATTTTCATATGTCTGTGAAAAAAAAGAACATAGTCTGTAAACATCTTTTTCATAATCTAGATCATAAGGGTTGTACAACTGAGTCTGAAGACCACTTAGATCTGATGTTTCTGCTCTCCTACACATACAGCTTCCTCTGGTTAACTGCATATTTTCGTGAACTTAGAGGTAAGATTTAAAAAAATAACCACCACTGTTCATTATATATGAGCCCCTGGAAACAGCAGCAGAAGTTAAATGCCAAAACAACAAAGAAAGAAAAAAGAAGATTCACAAATTTTACACCTTACAAGAGTTCAGATTCAAGAGAAATTTATACTTTTGTTTTCTTCCTCTAGAGTTAAAATAGCAATTAACATTTTTAAGTACACAATTTAAAAACCAGTGTTTTATGATTGACATGTTTTCAGTCAATTTCCTAAATGGCTTTAGCAACATCAGATACAATTCCTACAGTTACAGCAGTTCAACATTTATATGAAGATATTTATATTGTAATGTTCGTAAGTTACACTCTTCACTTCCCAGAATGGCCCTCTTTCATCATATAATTGATTTAAGTGTCACTTGTGAAATGTGTTGTACTCAGACACATACCTGTTTTAGGATTCTAGCCAAATTCTTCTAAGGAGCTTTTACAGAGATATATGAGGGTTTTAGATCTATGGCATTTTCTTAAGAGGAATGCAGATGCTGTTTCTCATTGGAATGACAGTCCTACTTCCAAACTAGCCTGATCGATAATAGCCTAACAAGATGCAAAATGATCTACACCACACAATGTGTGTTACGTAAATCCTAATGTGGTGCTAAAGCAACAATGAAAAAATATGTTTGGCTAGAGGCAAAAATTCAGCTCTTTCCTTCCACTTCTTTGACTTAATGAAGAGACACACACTTATCTAATTGCTTTGGCAGGCCAGCAGGCCGTCTTTACTTAATAATACCATTAGGAATTCCACAAGGTTTCAGCTTCTAATATTAAGGAACTTTAATATATGCTTTTTAAAAGTGAACCTCAGGATTATTGTCCCTGTCAACAGATGATTTTTCTCTCACCCCCTCCCACTAGTTGCTGCATCAGGCATAACACCACACAAATATGCAACATGCAGTCTGAACTGGGCATTTCTCTGTCACAGGAAAACTTAATACTTACAGAGCACTCTGCTAACAAAAGGGTATTTGGAGCAACTCTGAACTCACAGATAACAGAAAACTACCTTCCCCATATGCCTGCTTCAGGCTTGTCCCACACGTCCATCTGAATTTGCTCAAAGGCACGACGGCTCTTCATTTTACAGGTCTGAGCTGTGAACATGCAGCAAAATTCCAGTTTCATATTTACAACAGAAAACAAAGAATCTGAACACCACATTGAGTCATGATTTGTCCTTCTTCACACTTAATTAAATTCCTTTTTTGGCTAGTTCAACACTCTTTCTAGATCTAGTAATCCATAACAAAGCAACAGGCAGTCAAACATTTGAAAGATGGCTGGCTTTTGTCTTGGAGTCCACTTTAAAAAATAAAAAATAAATCCTGTAATATATAAAGAAAAGATACTACTGCTCTCATTCAATTACTTTTCTCCCCTACCTGTTTTGTGCAGTGTAAAATATAGCAGAAAATATAATTATCAGCTTCATACAAATGGCTGACATTTTGTTTAGAATAGGGGCAGGGATGGGGGGCAACCAGAGATCTAAATGCATAACCAGTAAGGATGTTAACACACTCAGTCTAAAACCACAGCTTCCCAAACATCTGCTTAGCAGCCTAACTTTCAAGAGAGATTCAGTAAGAGATTCAGTGAGCCAAAGAGGAACTATGCACGAACACAGAGCCCTGGACACCAGTTTGAACAGGGCAGGCTTGGAATCAGATCACTCCCAACAGGTTTTCTTCCCCTCTGGTGTGCACAGAGTCTCTGATCCAGTCAACACCTAATTCTCTTAGTCAAACTGGAACTTCTACAGATACGTTAGCAAATGCATCACTACTCTACAGCCTAGCTGTTATGGTATGCTTCACAGGAGAAAGAATTGATGGTTCAAACTCATAATGATCATAAACTAGATGAACCCCGCAGTCTTAGACATTGTTAGCCAGTGTTCCCACCACTAGATCAGAGTAGCACCTAGTCAGCTCAGAACCCTTCTTTTTCTGATATTGCTCCAATCTTGAAAGACAGGAGCAATCTTCAGGAAATAACTGCAGGCTAAGAGACATTGCAAGAAAGTAGATAAGGTAAGATGCTTAGGACCAAAGAAGGGTGGAATCTAAGACAAAGCCTTGCCATCTGCACTCCCAGTTCACCTGTAAAAGCAGCTCTGTGACCAACATACTTTACACTTGGCATGATTGTTTTTGTGGTTCTTTACAGGCACTGAATGTACCCAATACATGATGCGAAGCCCTTGCGCATAATTTTGGATTCCGATATCAAGCTCGACATAAAATTTTAGGAGCTGTGACACTCAAAGCAGTGCTGTGAAGTCTGTCTTGGATTAGAGTTTCTTCTATCACAGCCTCCAGAAAAACTAAAGACATGGTTGCTACAGGCATGCTAGTACATTACATGATCTGCAATAATTGGCACTTCATAGCCTCAAAGATCCCCCCCTGCACCTTACAAAGGAATGTAGCACAAAAAATATTGCAAGGAATAAGAAAAAGTTAGGCTGGTGACCGTGTTCACGGGAAAACAATTTGCATATCAAAGTGAAAAGGCATCTTCTTATTGAAGTCTCTCTCATTCCTGGACCATCTTGTACACAGGGTCTCCAACTTGAATCGTTCCAGTTTTGTCAACAGCAAAGTATCTTCCAAAGAGAGGACTGGATTTGTATATGTGTCGCTCAGATGGATCACATAAGCGGTAGCTGCGGAGAGATAGCACTTCTTTAGAATCAGTGGCAGCAAATTCTAAACATCAAAATATCAGTGATGTGAGAGAGGACATATGAATAGCGATGCCCTGTTCTGGTCACCATACTAGACTAAAAACTAAATAAATATTGCAATTAAGAGAACGAAGCAGTTGAAATAGAGAAAAAAGCCTGATTGTATTCACACATCCCTGTATAATACACATACAAAAGACTTTATAAAAAGAAATGCCAAAGTTGCAAAGTTAGACCTTTATATACTTTAAATACCTGTTACCCCAGGCATTCACCCTAGCAGAGATGAAAGAGACAGGGAATGTAAAGTTTGCAAGAACGAAGACAGAACTTCCTGGATTTTCTTACTGTATAGAATTGCAGAAAGTAGAATGGAAGCCAATACACACAGACCTTTACACTACGTTATTATGTCCCACACATACTTCAAACCACTTTTAAAACACTAGTCTAACATCTGTTGGGATCTAGCCTAAATCCACTCCCACAGCCTAAGAAGCACTGGTATTTTTACAACCTTTTCAGTGTTTCCAGGGGCTCCTTCCTGTCCAGGACCCCAGTGTCTGGGTTAACAGTTGTTAAAATACACCTGCAATGACAGACAGTGCCAAATCAATAATGGCTTCTCATTATAAATCGCTATACATCTACATGAAATAACGGTCTTGAATGCTTACCTGGCACAACACACTGTCCCCTTCATCTCCACATTGCCAATAAGAATCTCCTCCCAGGTGTCCTGAGGAAAGGTAAACATTATGCACAGATTAGACATATCCACATGCAACCATTTTTCCAGAAGTGGCACAGTCATTCCTAGAAGAAGTATTACCATTCCAGATGATCACCTTTACTTGCATCTTCAAAATAAGTACAATTATATTATGGCACTATTTTAATAAAAACCCTACAGTCACTGCATTCCTCCAATTCAGGACCCACCAGTAATTATATCTGGAAAGAAAGACGTACAAATAATAAATCCTGTTTTGCAGTGCGCACTTGTCTGAACCTAAAGCAAGCTTATTCTTACTGTATGTGTGATAATCTGATCTGTGACCTCTAGTAAGTCACCATTTTTGCAGGAAGGAAATTTTTAGTGGAAGTAAGTTTTCACTTCTTGTCTACGCAAGCTTCCTATCGCAATCCTTCTTGGAAGACAAAAACCCATTCGCACTTTAGGAACTTCTTACATTTGGGAAATTATCAGATCTATTCAGAGCAAATTATTTGGGAAAATGGCAACATAACATAAAAACATTTAAAAGCTGCCACCACCAGTTCTCTTCAGATACCTTCCTGGATAGCGCTTTCTGAACTACCAAAATATTGTCAGAGATGCAGTGACAGACTGCAGTACTGCAAGGGTCAGTTTTGTGCCAAAGGCTATAAAATATCACACTGCCAATTTATAAATTGTTCATTTGTATCATTAATTGATCAATTATAGCATGCATAGCTTTCCCTACTTTACACTTTAAGATGAGCTTTCAGTAGCAGCCTGTCATTCAAATACACCTACTTTATCCTTTGCCAAGCTAAGCGTTCAGAGACCTGGCTCCTCCCTCAATGTTTCACATGCACTGAGTGAGCAGAAACTGTATCTCTCTGTTATCCAGTTGTAAAAACCACAAAATAGCAGCTTGCCTCAACCTTGCAGGCACCATCACACAAGGAAATTGAATTACAAAGAAACATAACCAAGTCTTCAAAAAGACATCTAAGAGTTATTTTACCTCCTCAAAAGCACTGCAATCTGCCACAAGAATATTCGGCCTGAAGTTCTCTATCTTAACTTTCTTCTCCAGCCTGGTATTTAGGTCTTCCAGTGAAGCTTCCGAGATGATCAAGACCGGGCTACAGTCAGGATAGGCAACCTACATAAACAAACACAAACAAATCCTAAGGCTGCTGTAAGAGCACAGGAGCAAAGTTACTGAATGGCAAAAGAACAGCTATGTTGGAACCAGTGGCCTGACTGTTAGGCTGCTGCATTCAGGTTTTACTTTTCCTGGAAGTAGGTTAACAAGTAAAACAACATGCCTTCTCCTGTTTCAGCAGCCACAGCAAGTTTCATTTGCTCAAACTGTAAAATTAAACTTCTACTTATAGAATTAAACCAAAATTTTATAAGCTACCACAGCTTCTTACAGAATAATACTGTATACTTGTCCCAGACATTTATTCTAGGTGTTAAGACACTAAATTGCAACTGTCCATTTGTCAGTCCAAGTTTGCTTGGAAGCAGGAGGGCTGCCATTTTAGCAAACAAGGCTAATGAACAGTATTAAAAGAAAACTCCTATATATGCCAGTTCCACAGAAAAAAAAAAAAAAAGGGAAATTTTGGCAAGAACTTTAGTTTATAGCTCTCCTCCTGTATTTCTCTTATATTATCCTTTCTCCCCAGTCCTTGTACGTGCCTTTACAACCACAAGAAGATGAGTGTTGAAATAACCATATAAACAATTCTGCCCTCTTTTCATGCTAGGATTCCTGAATGTCACCCCTCCTAATCTGACATCCCTTTTGCTGAACCCTAGTCTTCTGTATTGGTCTCAGTGCCCTTACATAATAAATGCACATGTATAACAGTCCATAATTGAATATACCTTCTTCTCTTTGTGCAACAACAAGCTAGTTGCCTTATAGATAATAACATCACATCAATAAGGCAAGGTACTCACAATTTGCATTTGCTTAAAAAACTTACACTCATCAGGTACAGTCCAAACCATCTTCACATGAGAGAGTTGTTCAGACAAAGAGAAGGGCATCAGGGGCTCTAATGATAAGAGGACATTTGAGCAAAACACCCCCTTTCCCTGTCTGCATTAACTTTCTCGAGTATCACACCTCCAAGCCTCTTCCCACAGCATCAGAGAGATGAAACCTCTGTAACCTTCTTTGAATTTTAATTCCTAGGCCCACAGCTATAGAGCCCTGGGTTAAGCACTGCTTCTTTAAACAAAATACGAGTTAACATAACTCATATCAGTACATTCCTGGACCCAACAAGGGATATGGAACAGAGGTTTTCTATGTAACTATCTTTTTTCTATTTACTGAGGCACAAAAGGAACGCTATTCTGCAAAGTAACAGTTTGTCTTCAAATATCAGTATCCAACTCTTTAGCTGAGAATGGTCAATAGCTTAGAAGAGATTTAAAGTAAAACTGAAGCAAGTCATCTCATCATAGAAAAGGAGAATATCCATATGGTTTAAGTACATGACTACACACATTGCCAAACTGGGCTCAATCACCAATGACAGAATGGGCAGGTTTCAGTGGGTGGGTGGGAAATCATTAAAAGAAAGTACTTCTGAGGAAAAGAACACTCATTTACCTCATCTGTGGTTCGGAAAAGGTTTATTACGTCCTTTGACTTTCTTGGCACCATGGAGGGCTCAAAATGCACCAGCCGATATGGTTCTGAATTCAGGAAAGCAGTGATCCACTGAGCCACCTCATCTCCACAGTCCCTGCCTTGGATATCCAGTCCAAACACCCTGAAGGATCACAAGATGCATCAGCAAGTTAGTTGGAAAGCCAAAGGCTCAAGCGTGCTTATTACTCAAAGGCAAACAACTTGTTTTAAAGTAGCAGCAAGTTACAGTAAACAAACTGTCTATATTATAACGAGGGGGGAGGTGGTTTCTGAATCTGGCACAAGGCTCATTCCCAGTGCGTAATCTCCTTATGGTCACCTTGTTTTGGAAGCTAAGTAACATGGACATGGCTGGACAATACCAGCTGGTGAAAGAATGAGCCATGAAATAGCCTTTAGGTGCCCAGAACTAACTGTCGCATTAATGATCAGTAACAAACCCGTTTGCCACACTTTCAACCAAAAAAAGGGTCTACTCTTGCATTTGTACACAACTGCAACACCAAAAGATTTCTGCTCAGAAATGAACTGAAAGGTAATTAATTTCAGAAAATGAATGATATTTCGTGTGGTTAGTTACTGTAACTGACATTTACAAATGTTATTAATTGTAAATGTCCCTAATTGTTAGGGAAGCTTTCCTTCAGTTTTTAGCGCTGTAAAAATTTAGCCAGAGCTGAGTGAAACTCTTAAACTCAAACTTAAGGTACAGAGCTATTCTATATGCTAAAGAGGTTAAAGATTTATAACTGAAGCAAAGTCCATGGGGCACAAAAAAACACTGGCAGCAGAACACAAACGTGTTTACGCAAGGAACACTTTCCTGGCAAGAAAAAGTAAATCTCAACTCAACCTTCCAATAAGCTTCAACACCAGTTGTGAATAGTTTTACTCCTCTCTTCGAAGTAGCAATTTTAACCCAAACGCCCTGCACTTTCTTCTACCTCTGTAATCACACCTGGGACAGCTTAAAGTGCAGAGCTCATCTAGCCTGACCTCAGCTCCTAGGAGCTCTCCTTTACTCATATAGGGGAGAGATGAATCGTTAGGGTGCTGACAGCAATATCCCCACTCTGTTTGCTGGGATCCCAGTATCAAGTCTGTGGCACAGGTAGAGACTAAATGCCATTGCCTCAGACAGCATTCAACTGCCTTTCTATTCCTCCATTCTCTCAGTCCCTGTGTGTCTTCTGAGCAGAGAGGCGACGGCCTTACAGCTTCCAACACTACTGTTTTCCACCCACAAAGCAGATCTAACCTGAGCACTCAGTGGTATAGGTATCCATGGGCATAGATCACACAATTTAAGTATTGCAACACACACCGACAAAGAGCACAAATGAAGAACACGAGGCTTCTTAACCAGAGGGCTATAAAAAAACCTCTAATATTTGCACAAATGGAAACTGTGCCTACACAATGGCTTCAGTCCTACGTTTGACTCCCCCAAACACAGCATTTTTAAATATCCACATAAAATCTGCAACTGGGCTTACCAGTTTTAAAGATGCCATCTGCACAGCCTTTTGCAGCCAGATGCACTATTGCATTGCCTTAGCTCCAAACTACTGGGCATGAGCCAGCACCAATCTGAAGGCATCATGTTCACCCAGCAGTGGAATAAACACAACTCTGCGCAGAGGGCCTTGCCGGCAGAGCGTACTGTGTAGTAAGACTGCTACTCCCACGCACAAGCCGGAACGGAAAAATCTCGGAGCAAAAGCCAAATCTTCAATTGCCTGAATATAGTACTATGCCCAAACCTCATTCTTACTAATGGCTGAATGGGTCAGAAAGAATCAGCCTTGAGCTGACCCATGGCAAGTTGTTTAAGCACAGCAGAATCACAGAAAACTCAGGATTCTTCCTGAAAACCACCAGGCAATGTTTAACTATGGGTATTGCTCATTTCACACCCTATAACACAACCTATAATACCAGACAACCTGGTAATCTTTATAGTCCATTTACAGGAGTATAACTTCTGCTTATTTGCATTTCCAAATTCTAGCAATTTTAAAGCCAGAGAGTGCAATCTTTTATTAAGGCGAAGAAAGAAGAAAATTAAGAGAAAAACAAGTCACCGAGATCTAAAATTGGAAAATCCAACACAATTTTTCATTACTGAAATGCATTTAGTCTATTTAAATATTTTTTTCTAATGGCACAACTTTTAGAAAAGTAACATCTTGAAAACCACATGGTTTTGTAGTGTATGTGTCATTGGCCAACATATACACATTACAGACAGACTTAAAAGACCATCCTATTTCTCCATGAGAAATGCTATCATTTGTAACTTGCACATGCCTTGTATAAACAGAGATACTGAGCTATGCTGATCAAGAGTTTCCACAGCAGCAGATTTATGCTAAGAGCTAGTGAATGCGGTTCCTTTCCAGCACTCTTTTAGTTTTAATTATAGCAGCTGGTACATTAACCTTCTCTGCTATCCCAAGGAAAAACACTCACTGGTATCTTTGTAGGGCCTAACACCATTTACATTTACTAAATAATCTTACATATTAATTAACGTTTTAACAGAGAAAAGGTTTTCTGCTTCCTCTTTTCAGTTTTCCAGCATGGACTTCAATATGTGGATAAAATAACTAGGCTCACACACAGGTAAATGACTGCATTTGTAACCTGTTCACCTGAAACCCCTTCGAGATAGCGCCTACAGGGAATGGCTTGCTCTCTGGGGATGCCCATCTTTCCCCTGTGATCACAGGGTGAGCCTCGGGCAACCAAATTACTAATTTAGGCACCTCAGCTGAATGCCTACTGACAGGGGTGAGAGAATCTAAACCCTGACATCTCAACAATTCCAACTGGCCAGTGTGTACCCAAAATAATTGATGCACATATAGTATTCCTGACCAAGAAATATCAATATGCATGACTGAGGCTCTGAGATGCAATTGCTTACACAAGCAAAAATGAAAATACTAGAAGTAAACACAAACGAGTACACGTGACGGTCCATGAAGACTGAAGATCACAGTTCATTTGGCAGGTGTATAATGTACGGGTTTGAACATTGCATCATCTTTTCCTGAGATTTGTTTTCACCAGTGTTCAGCAAATTAAAACTAGACCTTTTGTTATGACAATCAATCCCGGCCTCCCATATAACACACAGCAGAGAATTTCACAGAATGGTTTGGGTTGGAAAGGACCTTAAAGATTACCTAGCCCAACCCCCCTGCCATGGACAGGGACCTCTTTCACTAGACCAGGTTGCTCAAAGCCCCATCCAGCCTGGCCTTGAACACCTCCAGGGATGGGGCATCCACAACTTCCCTGGGCAACCTGTGCCAGTGTCTCACCACCCTCAGAGTGAAAAATTTCTTCCTTATGTCTAATCTAAACCTACCCTCTTTTAGTTCAAAACCGTCGCCCCTTGCCCTGTCACTACAGGCCCCGATCTAAAGTCTCTCTCCATTATGCAGATGGGGAGACAGAGCCACCACAGAAAAGAAGCGGAGGCGCTCAACTTTCACCCTCCGATTTCTGCGTAAGAAAACGGAAACCACCACACAGTCTTGAAAAGCAAAGCACGTAAGTGAGAGACAGCATTTAGAGAGGCGGGAGGGAATAAAACCCTTCCTCCGTACCTGCAGTTCCGCACGGGGTTTTTCCTGGGGAGCTTTACAGGCAAGCACAGCTTCTTCATTTCTGGGGCCTCCAAGGTCAAGTGCCCGTTTTCACAGCTGACAGAAATGAGGACCAGCCGCGGCTCCTGGCGAGCTGTAACCATGTGCCCATCTTCCTTGGTCACAAGCCAAAACCTGTAACGCGACGGGGGGGGCGACAGAAACGCGTTACCAACACGGGCGAGAGGCCGACGCCGGGCGCGGCCCCCCCCCCCCGCCCCGGCAGCCAGACACGGCAGCACCGGCGCCACAGGTGCCTCTTG
>VZSZ01011429.1:1202244-1214331 GCA_013398815.1 Ibidorhyncha struthersii | reverse complement strand
CTGAGGCTGGGGTGGGGGGTCCCCTGCCGTTTGGCCACCTTGGGGCGTCTGCCTGTACCAAACTCTTAAGAGCCCCTCCGAGAGCTTCCCTCTCGTCAGCGAGGTCACGGGNAACGGGGCAGGAAAAGTACGAACACGAGTACGTGAAATTCAGCCGTTTGGGTGAAAAGGGGGGAAGCCGGTGGGTGAGGGCTAAGAGCTGGTTCGGGGGGTGGGAAACGGCGGCGCCTGAGGCTGGGGTGGGGGGTGCCCTGCCGTTTGGCCACCTTGGGGCGTCTGCCTGTACCAAACTCTTAAGAGCCCCTCCGAGAGCTTCCCTCTCGTCAGCGAGGTCACGGGGAATCACGGAACGGTCAGGGTTGGAAGGGACCTCTGGAGATCATCCAGTCCAACCCCCCTGCCAGAGCAGGGTCACCTCCAGCAGGTTGCACAGGACGGCATCCAGGTGGGTTTTGAATGTCTGCAGAGAAGGAGACTCCACAACCTCTCTGGGCAGCCTGTGCCAGTGCTGGAGGAAGTCACTTTGTGGGACACCCGGCTGCGAGGCAACTACAGCATCATGGAACAGGCTGGAGTGGCAAATGCTGGTATTGTCACAGGTCTCCTCATGGGCAAAGCAAGAGCCTTGGCTGCTGGTTTCCCTCCAGCTCCCATGTTCAGGCTTGCAGGGACCTGAAGATCGAACTCACAAATTGAAATTTTTAGGGTCAGTGTGCCGAGACCAAAGTCCTGGCAGGAGAAAGACAGGGAAGCTCAGTGTTGGGCATTTCTGAGAGATTGGACAGCCCGGCCATGATGGATTACTGGAAGTAATACCTCAATGGCATCCTGGCGGACAGGAACACTGAAGATGTGGCTGTCATGGGCCTCTCTGAGAACAAGCGCGTGTGGGCACCAAGCCAGGAGGTCTCACAGCCATCTCGCCTCAAGAAGTGGGCTTGATCACGGGCCAGGATCGGACAGCATTCCTGCTAACGGGAATCACCGTAGCTGGCAAAAAGTGCAGTGTGAGTCGTGACAACCTGCTGGTGGGTGAAAATGACATGATGTATGTCAGAAGCAAAGGCAGTGACAGCAGATCCATCTGTATGGGCAAGACCCCCCAAAGCCCTGATCTTCCTCACAGGCAAGAAGGGAGTCCGCAGAGGAGCCTTCAACCAAGAGGTGCACAGTATGATGGTGGGCATGAAAGCATGAAGCAAATAGTGCCAAAGAGACAGACATCCTTCTGCCTGAGCACAGGGGAATGGTCTTTGCTGTAGCAGAGACGGGAAATAAACCTGATTTTGTTGCACGTGTCTTTGCCTGCTTCTTTCAGGTGGGGGCAGTGCTGGGCAGGCAGCAGTGCCGGGACACTGAACAGTCTACCTGAGCAGCTGTGGTGCAGAAGGGAGTAATATCTACATTTCTCACCAAGATGCTCGCTGTCATGGGAGTGGTCTCCCAGCCACCTTGGGAAGCTGCTCCCTGTTATTCTCATTTTACTGACTGATTTTGGGTTGAAGGACTTTGACAACATTAGCTTTGGGAAAGGGCAGGAGGGAGGGCAGTCAATACCTTTGCCCTCTTGTTCATCATTTGCTGTTTAAATCATGCCATAATGCCATTCATGGTTTTTGAGACCAAAGCAGGACTTACTGCGTATTCTTAATTTGCTCCTGGAACAAGCCCAGTTCATTCTGGAGATTAACTGTTGATTAGCAGAGCCTTGTGCTGCTGTTGGACTGTGTGGGAGGCACGTGCAGAGATAGTCTGCCACCTGCTCACCTTCCATATCATTTGAAATCCCTTCTTACACTATTTTACTGAGCAAATTAGGTTTTTTACAAGATAAGTTACCTGTCTTGCGTCTGTGGCATGGCGATCGTCTGAAAGTTCTTTCCTTTCCATCCTGCTCTGTCACACTGTCTGGCCTCAAAACCATGGGTCCCTGTAAGCCCCCCAGGATCCCCGCAGGGGGAGGACACAAAGTTGTGCGAGCGCTACAGGTTTCCTCCTCCATTCACCAGTACAGCCCTCCCCTCCTGCTCCCACTTGTAACCCTAAACGGTTGGTCTAAAATGGGGCAGAACCGGTGCACTGGAGATGGGACTGAAGCAGGGGAGACTCGAGGGTTATCTCCGGCAGGGCCATTCTCCTCACACAAGGCCTTTCCCTGCTCCATCACTCCCGGCAGCTGTGGCAGCTGCCTGGCAGCGAGCCTGAACCCACCACACGCCGTCCCGCTGCAGCACAGGCGGGCTGTGACCGCTCACCCGTGGTGACGCACCCTGTCCTCCATACCCCTGGGACTCCCCCCCTCCCACTGTGCCAGGTAAACCACAGGTGCTAAACTGCTTGGTCTGGTTTGACCCGGTCTCCCCCACCACCTTCAAATTGTCGACCCACTGAGTCAAAAATAGTTGTGATGACTTTTATGGCTCTGCCACAGACACGAGAGGAAAGCCAGCCCTGCTGAGCAGACTGAGAGCCCTTGCGCGCTCTGATAACCGTTAATCTTCTCATTTAACATGGAGTCAATATTTTGTAACTTAATTGAATTCACACAGAGATCTTTAATCTGCAATTGCACCCACAGGAGCAGAAAAA
Source organism: Ibidorhyncha struthersii (assembly GCA_013398815.1). NCBI lineage: Eukaryota > Metazoa > Chordata > Aves > Charadriiformes > Charadriidae > Ibidorhyncha > Ibidorhyncha struthersii. The sequence goes on along the minus strand of VZSZ01011429.1, from coordinate 1,211,742 downwards.
CACTATAAGGGGAACCAGGCATCTAATGTATTAGCAAATGTTCAAAAACACTGCAATGACTGTCTAATTAGTAAGCACTGCCTGGTAAGAAGCGCTTACAAGCATGAATGAAAACAAATTAACCTAAGTACTAAAGGGGTAAAACAACAAAACCACAATCTCGTTTTAGAATCTAACAATAAAAGCAATGTATCATATCCAATAAATGAAAAAAAAAAATATTTATGCTAGCCACAAGTTTTTTTAAAAAGCATGGGCATTCCTGCCAAACATTGATGCTTATTTTGACAAGCTTAAGGCAAAAATGAGTAACTATCTCCTGTGATTTCTCAAGCATTGGTAGTATTCTCAGCTGTGCAAATCACAAAATGCAGAAAGCTTTTGCCCTCTGAACTTCAGTCTATGAAGCATCAACATGACAGGATTTGGAATAAGAGGAAAAAAACTTGGGGTGATTTACTGCTTGTTCCCTTCTTCTGGGTGCCAGAGAAAACAGGTCTGGAGTGTATTTATACTTTACCAGCACGAGAATTTGGGTAAGTACGGACCTATACAGTGTGATGGTGGTGTGAATAGCTACAGCTCCTCCTTAGTTATACATTAGGGGCAGCACAACGGCGTACAAAACCAGATTCTTTCAGTTTGAAGGATTTTTTAACTAAATTCAGAAATAATTCACCTTTGCTAATGACTGCATATTAATTTAGAGAAAATATGATTTCTAAATCCAAGAAGGATCTTAAACTTTTATTCCCCAGATCCACCAGCCTGGAGCCTAAGGAGATTTTGTTCAGACCAGCCCCGAAAAGCAGCTGTAACATTCAGCCCTGACTCTGCTTGCAGGCTACGGTGTGAAGGAGCTTAAAGAGGACTAACAGAAGGCGGCAGCATCTGCATAATCTCTGCTCTCCTGCTGTGATACAAGGAACGTAAAATTAGAAATAGCTGCAGAGAGCTTGGTGGTGGATTAACATTTCAGGTCTAAGACTGCAGCCTTTGAGAAAAACCCTCTTCACCCGTACACCAGGCCCCTCGCAAAAAGACTCCATTAAATAGCTTGACCTGCACATTTGTTTAATCCTCCATCCCAGGCACCCCTGTGCTTACCGAGGAGCCACCAACTCCTTCTGCTGCAAAGCAAAGGGAATAGAGCCATTCAGACGAAATGTAGGTACTGCTCTCCTTACAACCCACAGCCTCTTGTGCAACAGGATTGTATTTGCCGTAGCCAGAGCGGGCACGGTAAACCTGCACTTAAAAGGAAATGACCGCGTTTTCAATTGCTTTATAGCTTCATCAAACTTCAGGACAGTTGTGCTGAAATTCTCCGCACCAGGTCCTTGCCTCAGGTTGCTCAAAATGTCTCTGATCAGACGGTGGATTTGCAGTGTCAGTCCCACAGCAAACTGGGGCCAGGCTCGCTCGGTCGTAGAAGCTGGCGATGCACAAATTTTCTGGCGATGCACAAATTTTGTGGAAAAAGTAGTGACATATCTGCCTTCAGATGGAGTACGGCAATTGGAGAATTGGAAATAATTCTTCTAGAGACGATCCTAGACTCTTGTAGCAACGGCTCAATCAGAGGTCAAAGAAAAGTGAATGATGAGGAAAGATTTTAAGACTTTTACTTATTTCCACTAAAAAAAAGGACAAGTGACTGGGGATCTTGTAGGTCTTCAGTTATGTGCATGGTGCTGTAGTTTGGAAAGGCATAAAATACTGCATTGAGGCGGTGATTTGGGTGGGCATTTCCAAAAAAAAAATCCCAGTAACGAAGACAGCAAAACGCTGCCTGGATTAGGTCGACCGGGTGTTAGGATAGAGCTCAGTGAAGACTGGGCTTGTCTCAGCAAAGGAATAAGGGCTAAATGCCCACACCAGGGACATCCCAGATATTTTTCCAGTGACTCTCTGGTAATTCAGCAAAAGGCGGGGATGAGGGGATGACACGGCCAAGCGTGCAGTCATCCTATGCTGATTTCAGCAAGATAAGATAAAAATTATATTACACACACATAAACACAAATTATAGTCTTCTTCCAAACTTAGAACAAACAATAAATTAAAAAGATTCCTTTACAGAGAGGTGGGGAGGATAAAAGCATTGCTGTTTCCTCTTATAATCTTCAAGGAAATCAGAGTCCAGTGAGTCACGCGCTAGAAATGAGCTCAGTGTAGTTCATGTAGGGAAAAATCTCAGGCGAATAATTTGCGATGATAGAATTAAAAATAGAGTCATTAATGATAGATGCCTTTTAATGGGCTCAGAGCAATGAGATGAAGGGATCATTTTTTTTTGTAAGGCTTTTCCTACACAGAGAATTGTAAATCTGGGGGAGGATGGGATTCACCAAGAACAGGAAAGTCCCCACCCTCATTCAGGCACAGCTGAAAAAGCAATCTGATATTAGTTTAGTGTCCCAGGAAATGAAGAAGCAGGGATTGCTTTACAGGCAGCAGAAATCAGGGAATACAGAAAGCATCGGGAAGCAAATACAGATGGCGTGCGGGGTCCAAGGCAGCTCCTGGAGGGGTCATTCCAGTCTGCCATCCTCTGTTCCCCCTGTGTTTGAAATTACACGGCCTGTCCTAAGCAGCTGTGATCCCTCCAGCGGAGGATGATACTCAGAAAGAAGAAGTGGCTGTGGCTCATCCCCTTTCCTCCAGTGAAGCGTCCTTAATGAATGTTTTTAGGGCACAGCAAGAACCTCAGGGCAACGTGTAATGAATTTTTAGGTGTTGAAGATAAAAAGACAACATGAGAACAATGTTCCTATGGCTTTACATTTGAAACGCTTGCAAACAGGAGGCTCGGGATTCAACTGGGTAGAAAACACTGGTATGCAGAGACACACGTCACACTTCTGGGACCCAACATCCTGAAGATGGGTCTGGACAAACCAGGAGGCCAGCCTAGGGGAGGACGGGAAATCCCTACAGGAGATGAAACAGAACAACAAGGCAGGCTGACAAGGCTGGAAAGCTGTTTTTTTCCCAGGAGATGGCACTAAAGGACAATTGCCTTTCAGCCGGAATCGTGCAATGCAGTGGAAACTGCCGGGGGCCAAACTGTCCCTCGGGCAGTTTGCACTGCCGTCTTCACTAGTCGCTCCTTCTTATCAGAAGCAAAGCTTTATTCTTAGCATCTGTGCTTTTAGCAAGGATGAGGATATCTGTCTTTTACGTCTCCATACAGTAGGTAAATGTAAGCTTTCTGCTTATCATGGCAGGATCCCACTCATAGCCTCAGAGTCAGGCAGGCTGGCGGGACCCCAGGAGGTCTCTCCTCCAGCCTCCTGCTCACAGAGCAGGGTCAACACCGAATTCACACCGCCTTGCTCAACACTTTGTACAGTCGTGCGTTGAAAGCCTGCAGGGACAAAGACTCCCCAGCCTCCCGAAGCAACCTCTTCTCATGCTTCATTATCATATTAGTGATTTTTTCCCCCCCTTATATCCGGCTGGAAACTCCCCAGTTTCAATTTATGACCATTGCCCCTTGCTGTGGACCTCATTAAAGAACCTAACCTCACCTTGTTGGCAATCCCTTCTTAGGTAGTGAAAAGGTGCTGTTGGGTCCTTCCTAGGTCTTTTTCCCTCCTCCAGCTAAACCAGCCCAGAGCCCCGAGCATCTTCTTGTAGGTGATGCAGGATTCGGGAAGGAGCACCACCCTATCGGAGCCCAGGCTAGACTTCAGCCTGAAGTGGGACTGGCAGTTTGATAGCTCATTCCTACAAAAAGGAAGGGGAGAGTTTGCTCCCATTACTTTATTTAATTTAATTATCTCCAATTAATCTACAAGCTCTTTAGGCTCTCTACTGCTCCTTGAAGAGAAAAGATTTCCAAAGCAGACTGTATACAGGTAACTGCAGCAACTTGGTGAAGATTTTAGGACCTCTCAGAAGAGGCCAGAGCCCAGCTAACAAGGGACTCGGGATACAGGAAAAAAAAAAGAGACAACTGGTTTTATAGCACCCCAACACAAAACCTGTCCCCTTGCCAGTCTTACAGACAGACAGAGAGCAGAAAGGTCGTTCATCCCTGAAATGAACCTTGGCCTGAGACTGGCAAAGCCCTGGAAGCGCCGAAGTGACGTGGTGTGGTGTGGCTCTCCTCACTTACAGCACTTCAAAAGCACGCTGTGCAAGAGTGCTTCCTTGCTGCTAATGTTGCAGGACAAAGGACAATAGCTGCGAGTCCTCTGCCATTTCCTTAGAGCCTACAGTAAGCCAGAGTAGTAATTTAATGTTCTGGGAAAACCAGCAGAAATAAGCTTTATTCTGCTCCGTGACTCACTGAGCAGGCACTAGGAATAGCCAGGGATTTAATTCAAGTGTGACTTGCCAGGCTGTCAGGTTAGTGGAGTTCATTCCTGAGAGAAGCTTGGACGAGTTGACTACTTCTTGCTGCTCTTGCTTGTATTCAGCTTCCCAAATTTATTTGTCCTGCCATTTGTTATAAAACATGGTGAAAGGCAGGTAGAAATCTGAAGGGAACCAGACAGCACAGCAGCACAGCACTGAAAACAAAAACCTGTGAGGTGAAACAACAAGTAGAGGTGCCAAGCAAGTGCCTGAAGGGAGGAACGCATTTCATCCAGCAACAAGAGAGTCAAATGTCCACTTTATTCCTAAAAGGGACCTGGAAACAAGCTGCAGGCAAGCCTGCCTGCACCCGTGGGTTGAGAGCTCTCCCTGCTGGGGTGACTCCTCCAAGGCCAGTCTCGCCAAGGACACGTAAAGCCCATGCAGAAGCCGAGAGTTCATCCCGGACAGCCCTCCTGGCTTGGCACGCTGTCAGTGTCAGGGCTGTCCCAGAGAGCCCAGCCTCCTCACCATCACCGACGTCTCGCTCTCCTCCAAGTCACTTGCAGATTTCCAGCACTAAAGCTCTGCTTCAGGTGGAGGTTGCCATTTCTTGTCGGCCGAGCAGGATGACCTGCCACCTGACGCCGACTTGAGTTGGGGAATATTTCCTCTTGTCTCTCATGTCGCCGAGAACCATTTAAGCAACAGCGCTGCAGGATCCGCTCTGTCCTACCTGTTTGCATCATAGCTAAGCCAGACCTGGCACAGCAGGGACGCTGCCATGACTGAGAGGAACTACAGCCCTCCGCCATGCTGAAAAATGAACCTCACCCCCCAGATGCACATTTTCTAGACGCTGCTGCTGTCAGCTGGGCTGGTGAAGAGAGCAAGCAAACCCTCAGGCCAAAGCTTCGCCTCACAAATTCTCTCCACCAGCTGAGGAGTGAATTACTGCTCAAGGAGTACTGATAAGCAGCGCTAATTGGTATTGAGAACCATCAGTTCATTCTGAGGAAGGAAAATAGCCTGGCATGAATCACCGGCTGGTTTATAGCAACAGCATAGGTTACTTGCTTACTTTTTCTTTCTCTTTCTTCCTTTGTTTTTGGCCTATTTTAGAAACACCGTTCAGCAGAAGCTGACTTGCCAATAGGCATCAGGCTTCCCTTCTCTCAGGCTCACACAGAAACAGCATTTACATATCATGCGGGTTCTGCACGGGTGGCAGCCAGGTTATTCCCTTAACGTTGCAGCAGGTGAGCAGAGACCGTAGGCCAGCAGGCAGAAGTCAGCGGTAACCATTGCGCTGAGCGGTTCACAAACTGAAGTTCATGTTTACCTTTGTGGAAAGGCCCTGCACTGACTGGGTTGAACCCCGGGTGTTGCAATGAGGGAGCAGCCTTGCTGTTCTGAGGACGCCAACAAATAGACGGACTCTCATTTCACACAGGAAAATGGAGACATAAATCTCCCCTGCGTTGCTTTAGTCATAAAAAAAAAAAAAAGCTCTAACGATTCACACTGTAAAACATACAGCGGTGTAACAAAATTTGAAGTCAGTCCCAAACTACGCAAGCTGGTGTGGTACGTGGGTGGTAGGACAGCCCTGTTCTTACTGCAGAAGACACAGCAGATATCAATACCCACTGGCAGGCTGGTGGGGGAGACTGGAGGGACAGGTCTGTCCCCACAAGAAGGTTCAAGAGAAACAACTAAAAGCATGAAATCAATGAGCGAAATCCCTTTGTGGCTATTCCTAGCCCACCGCCTGCAGCCTTCGATCCTTGACAGCCTCATCTCCACACCTTGCCTTTCCTGAGCATTTCCACGGAGTCTGGGCCACAACCACGTCCTTCTGGAAGAGCGCTGAAGCCAGAGGCAGAACAACACGGGGAAGTTTACATTGCAACTTCCCCTTGCTGCTTGGGCCGCGGCTGAGAAACGCCTCCTTTGTGCCTTACTTATGTGTGTAGGTAATCACAAGACGTGGATCACATTACTTTTATTTACAGTTCAGTTAGAAAAGAGCATTAAAATAAAAATAAATCCACCTTTTTTTCATTTGCTGCATTTAAAAGCAATACAGTGTGGTTTGCTAAGACGTGCAAACCTCTTCACTAAAAAAAAGGCAAAGAAAGCAAATGAACAGCATTTTTTTCCAGAGAAGTCAACTTGATTACAAAACGACTATCAAAACTAGAAAGATCCATAATACAGAGAAAGCACTTGCAGGGAAAACCTTTACTGCTACCATGAAAGACTGATAGGGGAAAAAAAAAAAAAATTAAAACCCACAGAATTCTGAAGACCCATAAACCCCATTGTTCCTATGTCATCAATACAAGATTTATATCTCTTGAGGTGTGACACGGAAGCTGCTCCATCTGCACCATTGAGCTGATGTTGACATTCTCTAGCTACAACTTCCACCTGCGGAAATGAAGATGGAGCTGGCAGGTTATTTGGCCCCATTCTTACACAAAACGGTTGTACGTTTTTATACCAAATGCTGTATGTATTTTTTTTTTCCAGATGCAGCTGGTAATCCATTTTCTTTTCCAGCGAACACCACAGAACTGGGTGTTCTTACACCCTCAGCTTCCAGAATCAGGTATGTCAGATATAAACTCTGGTCTCAGTAAGAGAAGAATATGCAGGTTTCACAGCAGCAGAGGAAAAGTTTAAAATATTAATCACAGTGAACCTTTAATGCCCCAAAATCGGGAGACAAACACACCTCATTTTCTTTCTGGATTTTTACATCAGTCTTAAGATTTAAAGGCCTGTGATTTCCAGGGTTTGAGATGAACATCATCGATGCAGCAAAGCTCACCATGTCTCAGACCACAGTCCATTTATACCTATTTTTAAGTATACTCATAATCTTAACCCTCTCAGGAAAAAAACCCAAAACAAAACAGGACATCAGAAAACCAAAGACTACCTTTTCCTGATCCCTCATTATCTGTTTCCTCCAGTGCTTTGAGAATTCCTCTCACTAGCCAGACTTCGATCTCCACCTCCCCAGCTGCCCCGCCATCCTCTACTTCCCTTCATTTCTCTCTCCCTCACCTACTTGCTTTTCCAGCCGTCCTTGGCTCCCTTCCGCACATAGTCCAAAGCGTCAAAACCCAACTCACGTCTGAGAACAAACTTCAGCTCAATTAGTCGAAGATTATTTCCTCATCCTTGCATTTCTTCACCCCGATCCGATTTTATAAAGCACTGGAAGTTTCTGCAGAGAAGAGCCCTCGCTCTGGGGGAAGGGGCTGGCCGAGGGGGTCGGGGCAGGGACTGGTTGTCCAAGAGGTTTCTCTGACGCGGGTCTCAGATTGAATCCTAAGAAAGCAGCAATGGCCTCACGGGATACGTGGAGCTGTGCTAGCGGACAAAGGATGCCACCTGAGCTGCCACCCCAAAGGGAGCGGAATAAGCCGTCGCTAATCCTTGCAGGCCGACCACCAGGTAGCGGCATCCCTTCTGCAGGGCTTTGCCGACGTTCTGCGGAGAGAGAAGGGGATAAAATAATGGAGAGGAGATAGAAAATACCTTCACGTAAAATTGTTCCCACAGCCAATGTCACCGATCCAGAAAATGAACTTCTCCCACAGCTGCTGAGGGCTTGAGCATGGAACAACATTTTACCATCTATTTTTATACAGAAATACACACCCACAGAGTAGAGTTAAACTGAACGGATGCAGCCTCCACAGGAAGCCAGACTTTTACGTGGGCTTCTATTCAAGAATAAAATTAGTTTAAATTCACACCTAGTTTGTAGAGGTAAGTGTTCCCCCCCTCCCCCGCCGCATTCTAAGTATGTTAGTAACTCTTAAAAGCACATAAGCTGTTTAAAACTGGAGCTGAGCAAGAAAGCAATAAATCACTGAGAATACTTTTATGGAAATTTCATTGCCTTTCGTCAAAACAATTTTTTTTTTTTTGTCAAAATAAGACTGTTTTGACCCACTTTCACATCTGTACACGTTTAAGAACTCATCTGTGTACCGCATTAGAGATAAATTGCTACAGATAATTTCAACTAAAAACCTTACTCTAAGTTTAATTTCACTCTTGCTAGTTTTTGCTCACATGGCTGGTCACAACTGGGGAGTTAATACAACGTGGTCAGTTTGGGAGGACTATCACAACTAACTGTTAGTAACACTTTATGGTTGCTTGGGAGTAGATCAAAATTATCCCTTGTAATACGGAAAACACTGAAACAGAGGATATATTTTTAAATATAATGAAATTGGTGAGAGCCAGTCAATATCTATTATATTCCTAGGATTTCTTAAAGCTGGATTACAGTGGTACTGGCATATGAAAACTTTCAGCTGTCATGATGCCACTGCGTAGCTGAATTTTGCATATTTACTCCTATGGAAACTTACTGGAAGGGAGTCAGGATGGCAAACTAAAAAGGTAGCTGGAGCCCAGGGACAGAGCCTGGGGACAGAGGAGGAGATGCAGTGCCTTCCCTTCCCACATCTGCCCCTGTCCTACTATGTCACGCTGGTGACTTCTTTCCTCCTTCCTGCACCGTATACAACTTACCTACCCGCATCTCACCAACGCTTTCACGAGTTGGTCTTTACCGCCAAAGCTAAACTGGCAAACCGTCCCTGTGGGGATGTTGTCTGATCAATACAAAAGGGAATACGCAGTGTTGAAGAGCTACCCCGTGCTCTAAACTCTACTATAAGCGCCCTTATACCAAGGGCACACATAGCAAGAGCACATCAGCAAAGTGATGAACATAACCACGCTCACAAAACTGCTCTGCCTAAATCAAGCCTACGCTGGAAGCTCTTTGGACTTGAGACTGCTTTATGCTGCGTGTGGTTACTGCCACCTGGGAAACCACAGCGTTGGAAACTCAAAGTATCAAATCCATCACGAAAGAATGAAATATTCTATTCACCTCTTTATGAAACGGTAGTATTTGTGAGGCAGCTCATGACCACGCTGTCATCTGTAAACTCTGTGAATTTCAAAACTAAGTAACTTTGCAGAGCTAACTGGCGTGTTCTGCATGTCAGACATAGCAAGCATATCTACCAAAATCATCATTTTTTTTAAAGAATGCAGTAGAAAGTCAGGTCTTGTACTGACATCTGTAATCTCTCTGGTAGGAAAAGATTCTGGCACCAGACAGGTTTTTCCTGTTAACACAGAACCTTTTTT
>VZSZ01011429.1:1137052-1193254 GCA_013398815.1 Ibidorhyncha struthersii | reverse complement strand
AAAAAAAAAAAAAAAAAAAAAAAAAAAAAAAAAAAGAAAATCAGTATAATAATGTCAAGCCTAACACTGTTTAATAGTATTTTTTCACAGCTGTAATTTTAATTTCCCTTTACGATACCTTGACTTCTTTCAGCTCTGACATGTAGTTGTTTAATGTTTTTTTTTTTAAATTGATGGTAAAATTAACACGTTGTTCTCAATCTACTGCAGACAGAGCAATGGCCACGTGTAATTCCAGCAAGCACAGAGGAGCAGTCGATCAAGGTGGTCCAGGGGGGCTCCACTTGCACCCTTCTGGGCCAGGCCTTTAGACCTCAGTCCTGAACGCACTTAGGTACATGCCCATGCTTAAGCACACTCAAGTAATTAAAGATAAGATGTGCCTAAGAGTCTGTGAGACCAAATGATTGGAGCCCAGGTCAGAAACGTTACTTCAACATCTGCTTATCTTTAAGCAAATCTGTTGTTACATTGACTTTGGTAAGATTACCGGTGAGCTTGAGGTTAGACGTATTTTTTTTTTATCTTGCTGTACTTTACCAACAACTGTTTTGTATTATGCCTTTTTAGTCTGAAGCAACTTGAAAAGTATCCATAGATTGTATAAGCCACCTAGGTATGTTCCTAGTGCTGCTGTACAAACATTTTAGCACCCAATTTAAACTAGCTAATTAATACCTTCAAAACACAAATACATTAGTAACTAAATCACAGAAGTATCATTTGACATAAACCATCAATACAAAATACTTCAATATCCTGTTCATTAAGCATTCTCATTATGCATTTATTTTACATACTTACCAGAAAAGGCATTTACCTTTGCCAAAAGATAGTAAAAAGTCTTTCATGAGACCTTCTAATCGAAATATGCTTTAAACCATTATTTCCTGAACAGTACAGAAGTTAAAAGGCATGCAGCTATGTGACCCGACTAAAAGAACAGCAAACCTCCCCTGAACCTCCACCCATGTAATCCCAGCCACTAAAAGTCTCAAACAACCCAAAGTTTAAAAAAATAAAACCACACCAAAACACCAACACCGCCCCCCCCCTCCAGCAACAAAACACCCTACAAGGCCTTCACTACAGGAAAATGTATTTTTGGCAGTATAAAACATAATAGGAAATTGCATAAAAATATTCTATAGCAAAGAGCATTTTAAAATACATCAATTTACAATATATTAACTCTAAATACATAGTTTATAATATTATTTTAATATTGTAGTTTAACATAATGAAAATATTAATTCTTTGATCGGAATTTTTTTGAAGAGTCAAAGATACCATTCCTTGCAATTAACAAGGAGCTATGATGCAATAAACCAGCCTGTGCTCTTGAAATTGGTTAGTTACTTAACAGAAAATACCTTTCTTCCCATTTGGAAATCTACTCTGACAACATAGTTGACTAACTTTGCTGTAATTTTTTTTTTTTTTTTTTAAAAGCCAGAGAACAAATTCTCTATCCCCAACTATGTAAGTGCTGGAGATACAGGATTATGATCCTCCATTATTGGTGTCTTCAGGTTTCTGAAAAAAGAAAATCATGCACATACTTTTTTTTTTTTAGATCATCATAGGAGGTATTACTTAGACACACACTGACACACTATCAGTTCACCAGGTTAAATCAATTTTATGAGGAACGTCGCCGCACTTCTTCTAGCTTTTCCTCTTCTTTCCCCTTGTAATATATCACCTTACGTAATCCATGATATTGTACTTACTACTAGCTTAACCCAGGCTTTGAATTATTATTTTTTTTTTTTTTTAAACACACAAATGATAGAATTCAGTACATAACAGCATGGTTCTGCAAAGAAAATAGAGGTTTCCAAGACATAATTCTGTTGTAAAATGACAATACTACAGTGTGGACACATCCATAAGTAGGTTTAAGAGTTATAAGTAAATCACTGTTCGAAAGAGTCAAACTGAAAAATTAAGTCCCCTTTTGGGAAAGCTATATTAACTGCTAAGTCAACAGTCACTTGATATTAAACAGTGTATTTGAAAAATCTTTCCCACCACCTCTCCTCACAGTATTATTACTGTTAGCATCATCACAGGAATGAACACAGGTCCAGGATGTGTGGGTTTTCTTCTTTCAGAATCCTTAACTTACATTTGAAGAAGCTGGTAACATGATATGAGAGGCTGCATGACACTGAAATATTAGTATTTCCAGACATCCAGACTTCTGTCCACTTCTATGCTTCTCATTTATTCACAGATTTTAGAATTCCCTGAAATAATTTGTTAATACCTATTCCCTCTAAGCACAGCAATAAAACTGTTGTAAATACAGCCCTTGCAACTGCATCCAGTTAAAAAAGTAAAATATTGTTGACATTAAATAATGACTCATTTTTAAGGCACCGCTTTCAGTATTTAAGTTCATTTGGTTTTAACTTAATTGTAGGATCTTTGAATTTTATCTGTAAAGCATGAGGAAAAAAAATGCTTTCGAGAAGCATTCTCTTGCTCCTTTAAGATAAAGAAGCAGAATAGCTGGTCAAACATAATGGTTAATATACACAGAGAAGTAAAGCAAGGCAGGTTCTGGAACGAACACATAAAACAAGCAGCATTCTAACTAAATTTACATTTAACTCAGACTTAAAGTGGAAATTCTCAATGACTTTGCAATTATGGCCCTAGTTATAGGCTCAGCTTTTTTTTTTTTTTTCTCTCTTAAAAATCGAGGTACTAACCTGCGAGCAAACTTGGAAGTTATCTTGCTTATTATACCAGTTGATGTCCCTCTTCTAGCATGTGCAAAAGCACCGGTTTCATGGGATGGTGAAGCGGGCGGTCCATTGTAAGTGGCATTACGCCGCTCCCTTAGCTGCTCACCATGGAAAGTGCTTCGACTTGAACTCCCCCGAGGAAAGCGGGTTCGGTCTGGAGTGGTAGTGCTAATACTATGAGCAGACGGGGAAGCAGCAGGCACTCTTTGAGTTGCACTGCTGGGAAAACAGAAGCATAAATAAAGAGAAAGACTATGCTAGAATCCCTCCTATATGACAACCATTTCCCAAAGATAGGAAAAAAAACACCCCGCTCTTGATTCTTTTTTATTTTAAAACCTGAATCTGCTACTGATTTGCTCTTATGATTCATACTTACAAATAAGCAAGAGATATTTTCATTGTAAAATCAAATTACCTCAAGTATTAAGAGCAGTTAAGAAAGTATACACAAATAATAGGACAAAGGTAAAAGGTAGAAAAGTGTGTAGTAAGATCTGAAAGTGTTCCCAGCCCTCTTTCGGAAAAATACGTTCGTCAAAACCTTTAACACAAAAGCACTCCAAAAACTTTACAGGTATTTCTTAAGAAGTAATCATCCAGCACAAATAAATGTATAAAGCTATGTAGGCAGTTAATAGTAAGAGCAACTATACTATGGTGCTTTTAGACAGAAACGAGCCTAGCAATCTACAAAACCAAGCACTTACAATTTCAGTATTTCACTTGAATTTATGGTGGCCTGTGTTGTATGGTCCTGTCTAAATTAGTTAATTTTTTAACTACTGAAGTTTTCCAGAAGCTTCCAGAGGGAGGCAGTCAAGGAACTTCTTTAACTGTATGCAAACATGACTGATGAACAAAATTCAGGCCTAAATCATCTGTAATACCCACATTACTTGAGCAAGCTACTGTTTTGAAACAGAATGCAACATGACAGTTTCTAATAGATTACAAACATATTGAAGTATATAACCAACTGAACAACAACATTTTTAAAGTGCACCACATTAAAGAAATAATAATCAATTTATTACCTTGGTCGGTAAGCTTCGGTGCCATCTTTGATGGTTGGCAGTGTAACTTTGATAGGATGACCAGAGGCAGACATAGACTTTTGATGTCGAGGCCGTGTTGATACAGCAGAAGCTACCGCAGAGCCTGCAGAAGATGTGCTACTTGCAGACATTTCTGTTAGGCTTTTACCACGGAAGCAAGGCAGGAGGGACGGAACAAATGAAAAGGGAAAAGTTAGTGTAAATCCCCCATTGAAAACAGGGAAAATAACAACTAATTTTTTCTTTTAGAACACAGCAAATGTTGTTTAAATAACCAGAAGACTGAGTGACCAGGCTGCCTTAGTCAGCTAAAGTAAAGAACACAGAATCAGAATTCTGAGAAAATTGTGTTCATCCATAAATCAAATCACCATATGTTAGGTTAGCCCTTTTCATTCCTCCCAGAATTAAAGCTTACACACACGTTATTCACAGTAATGAAGAAAGACTACAAATAATACATGAAAATAGTACAAAAAACTGAAAAGGAAATTCAGAAAAAGACTTAAACGGATTGATTAAATAGACTCTCCTTTCGTGAAGACTTTCAGTTAAAACTCAAACACCTAAAACTTCAAACATTTGGAACTGCTGTCACATTATCACTTAGAAGGGACTGTGTTTTTAAAAGGACCAAGTAGTACTTCTCCTCTGGACTATCCTAGCCACTGCTAGGCTGAGCCAACCCTTTCAAAATACAGTTCTTTCGACCACTACTCTTATTTCTGCTTCGCCTAAGTGGCGAGGAAGAGATGAAAGTAGTGGCAAAACTATTTGTTATTAATTTTTAAACCAAAAGTCAAATGACTGAAGCCAAACTAGAGCTTTGCCTCTACAAGCATAAACTAAATTGCATTAATAATATATTAGCAACAACAGTCCCAAAGCTAAATAATATCTGTAGCAAAGAGGTAAAGATTTCAGATGAATAATCCAATGACACAAGATGTTCAGCTATACCAAATCCAAATTCAATTGCAGCTAAAGGTATTGTAGGAAAGGTAAATATACAACTTAAAAGAAAATTCTTCTCCTTAATTTTTCAGAAGATGCTCAAAGAACTGAGCGTATTCATTGCATTCATGAAAGGAACAGGGATTAAGAGTTGTCTGTCTTTTCAATACTACAGAAAAAATTAAATATAAACAGTTAAATGAAAAGCTTTGAAATAAAATCCCTTCTCATTATAGTGTTTTTGGTATTAAATCTACTGAAAGAAAAACATTATCAATCTTTATGAGATCAGAAAAATTATTTTAGTATACACTTTAACCCCAAATCTGAAAAATATGTTATCTTCTTTTTAAAAAAGGATTGTTACAAACTTTGTTCAAATATTTTAAACTACACACAGAAGTTTGGAAAGACACTTTTGAAAACACCCATCTAATAATTTGAAATTAAATATGGAAAATTAATTTTCTGCTTTTTAATATACCTCCCTAAAGCAATTTAAATAGCTGTACTTTACATGTTCCATAGCTCATCATTTTAATAGAGATCGGACAGCTCTATACTTTTCCTATTTCCAAAATTAAATGCATCTTAAAAAAATTCAAACGCTAAGACAGAAAACAAAACTAAACAAGTTTAGTTACTAGATATTCAAGTTTACTAGATATTTATTTCATGATATGGATTTTTTTGGTTCATTTTACCTTAGCTGTTTTATTTAAACAGCTTAAAAAAATATCAGAGTAGGATTTATTGCTTTAAATAAATAAATAAATCTAGTTTTTACTACTCTCCATTAAAGCCTATATTTTATTTTTCAGTCAGGTACAGGGGTTTACTAACACCAAGGATAAACAAAGAATGTTTTAAAAAAAGTAACTGTGGCAATGTTAAATGTGTGTTTATCAAAACATACTAAGTTGAGTGTAATTATCATCCCACATACAGACACATAGTCTTCACCATCACTACTAAAATATTATTTAGGTCAAAAAATGGTATCAAAAAGGATCGACAAGTCTTAACAATTTCAACTTTGAGTGATTCTGGTAGAAATTAAAAAAGGTCAGGCTCCATAAACAGAGGCAAAGGCAGAGCTACACATTTAGTTATAAATTTCATCACAAACATAGAAACTGCAGTGAAAGACAAGATGAAAACATACAGTCGGATTTTATATATTTCACACCATGCTTCACAATGGTATTAATTGCATATCCTGCTGCTTCTGTACTTCAGTTCTTGTACCCAAATTAATAAGCAAGAAAAGTTGAAGAATACCTGTTGTCCTTCCCATTCTGTATTGCAGAATAGCGATCTGAAGAACGTTCACAAACGTAAGTGTTCCTCCTTGTCATTCCACTACCAGAAAATACATTATTCTAGAAGAAAGTTAAGACTAAAATTAAGTATTTTCTTCTACTAAATATTATGTTGCACAAAAATGTAAGCATTGAAAGCAAATCAGAAGTTTCAGCCATTTATATATATTCTTAATGACTTCAAATGTACTAGGTTCATCTATTGACAAAAATAATTTTTATCCGCTATTTTTTTCCCAATAGCTTGTTCACCAACTCATTACTGTACCATTAACAGTATGCTAAAAGAAAACTTAGATAAATTTAATTTTGCTGATACTTGCTTTACTAAGTATTATTAACCAATTCCTACATACTGTGTTAATGAATTATTTGTCTCTGGGATCAAAGGAACAAACTGGAATCCCAGAGAACACATCTGCCCGACTGGTTAAAAGGTTTCCCCGTGCAGACTAAGTTGCCAACTACAGCTCCAGCCTTACAGTTTGCTGCACCCATCAAAGAGTTTTCAAAATAAAAATGAAAATATTATCGATCTGTGTCAGTAAACCCAGAAATTATGATGCAGATAACATGGCAAATAGGTCTGATGGGACTTTATGTTACTAATTTGTTTGCACACCCTTCAAAAAATACCTACAAACATTCTCCTCCTACCTCTGCCATGCAGATATTAGCTGCTGAAGACTTACCTTCAGTACATGATGTACAATTCTCAGTTTTTAATACAGTACATATTGAATTTGGGGTGGGAGAGGTTTGCCAAGTACTAACATTACATACTGATGCATGCTGGCAAAAGATTTCAAATACACTAAACTTGGATATTGTAGGACATCATGAACTCTGCAAGATTTACTGTGCGTTTAGGTCTCCCTCATCTACAGCTTTTCAGCGTTAGCATCACCCCGCAGAGACTACTGAATTAACAGTTTCAAAGCCAATTCGTAATGAAGATTAGCAACTGCAGTAACTGTTTTTGAAATTAAACTCAGGTAAGTTAGACTAATATGACTGAAGGTGATAAATATGTTTAAGAAATCCTGCCTTCCCTAACGTCATGTTACCCTCAAAGTTACACAAAAGTATTTCAAAGTTATCCACATTAAATTAGCTTTGTTCATATTAAGTGTTTGAGTTTTAAAAAACAAATTCACTTTTTTCTGTGTAAGCTGCTCAACCTTAACTGCTGTTGCAATATCAGACACCACTATTCCTGAATCATGCCCATGACAAAGCCTTTCAAAGTCCCCAAAATAGTAACAGAGCTAAAAATGTACAAATACTGAAGTTGCCATTAGCAAGTATATCAACTTCTCATTCTTCATAGCAAAGATACTCCATTTAATTAGTTCTCACAAAGCAGAGAAATGCTTTTGACGTATCAGCTTGTATCATACATGACTGTAATCAGCTTTGGGGCAATATAGTTTTGGGAAAGCTCAGATATGAAATCTAATCTTAGAAGACTCAAAGTTCCTGCATGCAATCCACACAGCCATAATTTCAAAAGACTTTGTGGGGGGAGAAAAACCTCTATCTAAAATTTGAAAAAAAAATTTAAAATGTTTAAAGCATCTGAGGATGTATTGCAGACACAGCCTGCAGAATATTAAGAGTTAAATGGACTTCAGCTTTTATTTTGTTTAAAGAGAATTCCAGCAGAAACGCTTATCATCTTCCCAGAATATCCAAGATGGGAGCCAGCATGTAGAATCCCAAAGGACAATGAGAATTCCTGCTGCCCATCTACTGTGCTAAAAGATGGCCAGAATTTTTGTATTTATTACAGTGTTCCTTAAATAGCAAAAAGTATAGTTAAATCTTAAATTATGATTCATGAGTATTTCTTTCTTCCTCCCCGCCATGAACTCCTGCTCCTAAGTAGCTGTTTAAACACTATGCAATACTTTTTCATTGTGTATCCTAAACACCAATACTACTGCACATGAACCTCTACAATGCAAAGTAGTTGCTTTCATAACAGAAGAGACAGACTCTCCTATTCGGAACAAAGATGTCTGAGGCAGTAATATGATAGTGGTTTACAAAGCTACAAGTGATATCATCACAGAAGAACTAACAAATTAATCATTCTTAATACAAGAACCAGGTTGTAACTCATAACATCAACAGGCGCACCAGGGAACAAGTGGGTTGTTCCCCCTCACCTCACTCAGTTTCTGAAGTGCAAAGTAAAGTGGTTTCAGAAAGCTAAACAGACAAATTTACAGAGAAAAAGTTCATGGGGTATATTACGCAGGATTATTGAGACAGAATCTCTGATTCAGGAAGTCCCTTGACTTCCTTATAGATACACAAGCATTAGAAACCAGAAGAAGAGCATGCCATATTGGCTCTGTTCTTACATTCTTTCCCTAAATATCTACTATTTCTCATGACAGATCTTCAGTTTGCCCAACTGCAGACATTCTTGTGCTTACTGTTATGTTAGTGTTAGAAAAAGTAGAGTTGTGGGGGGGAAGGGGAAAGGTTTATTTTAAAAGACATCCACTGTAGCCTATTTCTGTCTGCCAGTAAAAGTTACCAGAAATAGACTTAGTGGCTTATTCAGTAACCATTATGTCTATAGTAACCTTATGCTGCAGATTTTGTTTAAATAGGGAAAAATAAATATAACAAGCCAAAAGCACACACACTCACACTGGGAACTGTAGTTGATTTCTTTCTTTCTGGACCCACAAGTGGACTTGCAGCCATCTCTCCTTTGGATCCCACTGTAGTGCTGCTAAGTTTGCGTGAGACATCCTTGTCCCAGTCTTCTTTCTGTTCACTTTCCACACTATTTGCCTGAGCCCTTTTTGTGTATGACACAGCAGGAGGAATTGAGGGACCAACTGCCAAATAAAAACAGTTTTAATAACTATCTAAAAATAATCACTGCATTTTTCTTGGCCAAAATAGTCTAAATATAATTCCCCGAGTCCAAAAAAAGCATTTGAACAATCATGACTGTAAACTCAGCACACATACCAACCTATTTAATTGAGCTTTGACAGCCTATGTTCTTTTTACCCACTCTCTCTTCCTTACCAATTTGCAGTTCAGAATTAGTTCCCATTTCACATCAATATGTAAAACCCAGAAGAGTATTTTAATTCTCATTTTAAATTCATGCAATTTGTGCAATATTATGAAAAAAGGAATTAGAGGATACTTTTCAAATTATCTTTTTTTAGTACTTTTTGCCACATATCTTTTCCTTTAAACACTATGAAAGATCCTTCCCCCCTGAAAGTCCTTAGAACCACTTTGTTTTATAGAATGTTTATACTTGGAAAAGTTACAATTCTTTCCCCCTCATCATTCTTTAAAATGCTTTGGCACAAATCCTGCATCAGTAGAATTTTACATTCCCTTGAAATAAAATCACATCAGCTGATGATCTTCACAATATTGGTTACTTTTTTGAAAGAAACACCACCACACTAACACAGAGGGAGACTAGTAAAAAAAAATGGGGAAAATATTAGAAATAACAATGTAAATTAGGCAGAGAAAAGGGCCAAACATTTTAGAAATATTTCTAGTCATTCGATACTTTTCTGAAAAAAGAAAAAAAATCACCCTTCATTTAATGTTTTAAAAATGCACACCTTTTTGATGTAACCACTTCCACCTGAGAATGTTTCCTGAGTACTTGGTAAAATTGTTGTCTCTTGGCAACAAACAATTTGGCCCCAGCTCCAAATGTACTGATAAACATAACGGTTTGCTACCTTTGAGTTTATCCAGACCAATATTTTGCCATTACTTCCTAAACAGGAAACATCCTCAAGCTCTTATTTAGTGAGTCAACCAAGTAACAAGTCCAAAAAATTAAATCTGTAAATTACATTGACCCAGATTTACCATAGAAGCGTTCATACAAATAAAGCATCACAGCAGAGCACGATGAGATACACAACAAATGCACAGAGTGGTGGACCTGCCAGGTTCACAAAACACTGCACATTCAGACTTAAGTTGTGTATGTTACTTTACTTGTTGGAATGTCATCCCCACCATGATCACTGAACCGCCGTTGTTTCTGATTAGTTGATATACTCCGTTGGACCTTCAGGTGAGCGGGAGACTGCACAGAACTGTTGTTGAGATCGCTGCTAGGACGAGACCTTTGACCTAAGTTGCTGCTGGACAAGGATTCACCTCCTTCAAACTACAAGAAAAAACAGTTTTTCAAAGCATAAACCAAGTTCAACATTACTGGTACTTTTATGGCATAATAAAGCCAAGAGTTCCAATCAAAGGCATTTTTTAATTTAAAATTGTATTGAGTTGTATTTTTTTCAAGATGAATTTTATCACTTCATCTGTGTTTAATGTGCTTTAAAAACACACAGCTAAAGCTAATTAGTTAATGAATGCTCAAAATAAAATTATAAGAATCTTGACAGTAACAAAAACTGTGCTATTTTAAAACCTAAGCCTTTTTTTTTGTTTTAAAGCTTTAAGAGCATTTATAGCTTCAGAACTATTTCAAAATGCATCTGATTGAGTCAGCAGGGCTAAAAAAGCAAGCACTACTGATTCAAGGATTCTTTATGGCCTTCAACACATCTTTATAAGGTATGTAACTCAGCCACTGGTTTGTTGATATCTAAGAAGCATAAGTTGTAAGTAAGAGCAGTGGAAAAGACAAACATCCTCTTTCCAAGCAGTTTGAGTCAAAATCATTTTAGAGACATGCTCTGCCATCACACGGGAATTCTGTTTCAGAGATGTTGTGGGAAAATGCAATCAAGGATGCACATCAGTTCTACACTATCTTGGAAATGAAGGAAGGCCAAGGAAGCAGTAGGAAAAAAATTATTTCAAAAAGAAGCCTTTGGTCTCACTTGATTTCTTGAAAATCCCAGTGGTCTCGAAACATCTACAGATCCCTCTAGTTCCAAAACAGTCAAAAGATTTTCTATCACAAATGTATTAGTTACTATGATGCAATTATTTATTAAATAATAAAATATACTATAATATAGTATCTAAGTGAGAAAGTGTGAGTACGTTTCTGAGAAATAAAGGATGTCACATCTTAGTAGTTAGAAGAATTGCTCTAGTCAAATTAACTATTTCAGATTTTAATTGTAAACACACATGACAGGAAGAAGACTTAGCACTTAGAAGTCATGCCACTTCAGATTAACAGCTAGCAATTCACCATATTTACAAGCAAACATGAAAATACTATATTCAATCTATTTCTTCATGTGTGAACTAACAAGATATCCAAGAAGATACAAAAAGGGAAAGACATTAATAAGTTATCAGTCACAATTTTTTTTTTTAAACGATGTTACAAAATAGTTGATAAAAACAACAACAACCAGAATATTCATCCCAGCCAGATACAAAGGCCAAAACAGAAGATGTAAATTAGGTAGCACTTACTTCAGGTGGTTTTCTACCTAGAAGCAGGTAAGTGGCCATGACTTCATCGTACTTTTGGTTTACTAAAGATTCATGGATTTCTTCTCTTGAAAAGCCCATTGTGACCATAATGTCTAAAAGTAAGAAGAGCTAGATATGTTAGCAGAATCAGTGCTTGGGTTTACTGACAACTTAATAACAACAAAAAATAGAAACCCCCCTGTATAATTTAACAGGTAACTAGGATTCAACTTAACCAGCATCATCTTTGCTGTGCAAAATCAAAAAGGCTACAACTCCCCTCTTTCATTGTTATTTTCTTCTTGAAAACTCTCAACTACATTATTTAACATAGTTCAACAGTATTCAACATTAAATGTTATTCAACAAACAAACAGAACACTGGCAAATAGAAACTATGAATAGCTACAGGACCAACACAGTATCTTTCTCTGACCACAGCGGATAAAAATTGTTGCCCTCATAACAAAATCTGTTTCCTTCTGCCTGTTGAATTCTGAAATCTTATTTGTCTTTTGCTGTGCTTGTAGATTCATGTCAGCTCAGTGAAGTCACAACAGTAGTTATAAGGAGGGCATTGTAACGAAATTTCTCATTTAAATAAAAAGAAAACATTTTACTTGTACAATGAGATTGTATCTAAAATTTGAGAAGAGTTTAGTTTGACTTACAAGATAAAATTCCATATCTACATCAGATGCAACATACTAGTAAAAGTCTTACCTATTCTTTTGGTGTCATTAAAATCTGGTTCGGGCTCAGTATATGGCTTTAGTTCTTCTTCTTCATGGCCAACATTCATCCACCGATCCTTCATAATTTGCTAAGAAAAGAAATGAGCTTTAGGTCAATATGCCATTTACCATACCCGATTAAATCTGTGTTCGCTGGTCTGGGGAAAAACAACTAAAATTCATAATAATCTGAATGCTGCTTTTCCTCACACACATCTTGATTTCTTCTTTTATCTTTCACATCCTTTTGTTTCCATTAATTCATTCCCCCCTACTATTTACCTTTTACAATACAATCCCCCTGCCCAAAATATCAGAAAAAATATTGAGAAAAAAAAAACCCTGAAGTTCCAACATACAAAAAATCTTTAATGTTATGCCCTTTACTTCCACTGCCTCTTAATCTCGTTTTGCCAAGTGTCCGACACTCATTCCCTAATCTTGGTTAGGATCCCTAGATGTTACTACAATACCTACTCCATCACGATAAATAACTCCTTCAAAAAATAACAGAGGAAGTGTTTAGAAACTAAGGAATATTTCAGGAGCATGCCGATGCTTCCTACAGTCATTTGTTTCAAGACTGTGATGCCAACTGGTCACTTTTTCCTACGGATCTTCTCACTGCACTTGACCTAAATATGTTCACCATTCGGCTGGAGGAAGAAATGCCTCTTAACTCTCTCTGTGCCATGCAGACATTTACTTTAAATATTTCTCCTGCATTATTTGGAAAATTTCCTTCTGCTGTGGCCTGGATCTTTTATATTCCTGCAAGACTGATCAGCTGGAATCCCTAACCACCACCACAATTTCTCTTTAAGACATATTCATCTTTTTTAAAACAGCTAAAAACATTTTCCCTCCTACAGCAACAGGCACACATGCCTCTTTAGGGACAGATGCTAATATTGCTCACTAGATTGACAGAAGAGTGAAACAAGTGCCAGCAAGTCAAGTTTCCCACAAGCTCCAAATATGCACCGCAAACACCGAATTAAGTTATTTCTCACAAAGACCAAAAGACTCAATTTTCCATTGAAATAACCAAATTCTTTGTATGTAGTGCTGCTGCCAAATTACAGACCCAAATAGCTGTATCCTTACAAGAACAATACAGAACTTTGTACTTGGGCCAGTTAACATTTTGTTGGCGATAAGACTTAAAGGTTTGTTCAAAGTTCTGCCACAGAACTGATTTTTTGGTTTTTGAGGGGGATAAAGGGGTTGTGAACATGTATTGCTATATTGCATTTCTGGCACACAGAGCATGAGTTTATTTGACAATAGACTTTGGTTATGTATTTGTAGCCTTGCAGTAACTTTATAGACTCCCCAAAGAGTACTATGCAGTATCTGCAATTACAATTTTTTAAAGATACTGTTAATTAAATCTAAAGTTTAAACATGATGAGGTGTTGTGATGACAGGAATAACACTGCTCAATCCCACCTCCCTTTCTTGATCCTTCTTGAATTAAGACGCAAACCCAACAATTCCCACTTAGAGTTTTTCACATCTCTTCAGTAGGTGGATCTATAGTTCAATGTAGTCTGCTCTAGGTTTCCATCTGTTAAATATCTAAACTTTTGCCAGCTTCTGTCTTTTAAATAAATGATCTCATAGGCGTACTGAGTTATTGCACAACTCTTAAAACTGGCTCTTACAATCAAGCATTTTGAAGTGACACAAATGATCCAATTCCAGGATCAATATTACATCTGTGTAAGTTCAGCTGGGCTTCCAGTCAGCTGATTAAAGAGCAGAAGCTTTGGTCAGGGTATTTGAAGACCTGGCCCAAACCATATTTCTTAAAGGTCAACACAAAGTGAATTTCAACCAACCAGATATTATTGATATGGTTTCCCTCAATTTTCAGGAAAACTGGCTAATAAAAATCTGGCCTGGCTCAAGACCTGTCTGTCCCAAGATTATTTACTTTATTACTCTTTGTAAGCATAAATCTGCTATGTGGGAATTTCACATAGTGTTGCCTTGAAGACTGAGGGGAAGGAGAAATTTGTTGGAATCCTGATAGTTAAGAGAGATCCACATATTTTCTGACAACGCATTTTTCCCATCCCTTCCTGAGAAGATTTACTATTTTACAACAACATTCTCTTGCTTCTAAAATTTTGTCTCTGTGTTGCAACCATGAAAAAGTCTAGATGAACCATTTTAATAAAAATTTCCCTGGTCCTTACCAGAGGAAAAGTGCTAAGCCTAACCAATCCGGTGCTGATGCTGTGTCAGTCTCAGTTTTGATGCTGATGTCACTGACAAACATCCTATTGGATGGTCTGGGAAAAACATGCATGGGAACTGAGCAGGTGTATGGCTGTGACTGAGCAAATAATTAAAAGAAAGCACAAGCAAAAATCCTCCCCACCTAAGATGATGGTCTTTCCACTTTCAGAAACTCCTAATAAAGATAGACTTTTAGAGGTTCTCAGACAGAAGAAATAGTAATTTCTTTCCAAACCACATACCATAGCTTTCTAACTCAAACAGCACGTGATTTCAGGAATGTTCATTTTAAAGTTTGTGATGTCTCTTTCCCTCAGATTAGCATACTGATCAATGCCCATTATCATCAGTATTTTGGTGCTGGTTCAAGACCCCTCCATCACACATAACATTTACTTGCTCTCTTTCATACAATCTGACAGCTACACCATTCCAGCAAGGCTGCTATCCAATACCTCCCTCCAGGGACAGGAAGGAATTTTAGAAGAACTGGATAACACTACAATATCTAGAAGAAAAGTGAAATTAGATCCGGGGAGAAACTGCTGAAAATCCAGAGGAAAGTTCAATAAAAGGAAAATCTATTTTCCTAAAACTTAAAACACGACACAGGAAAAAAGCAATCTTTCACCACCTTCAAGTGACTATGCTCCTATCATTATGTCCTCTAGACAGTAATAAACACAACATAATTAATGAATATCAGTAAAGTAGAAGCCACCTTTCACTATTCTCTTCAGCACAGATTTTATTCAAGTTAAAACTATTTATAACAACTCACAAAGCAGCATCAGCTTGGAATGAGTTGCATGCAGACAGACCTCAGAAAATACATGCTTCCTTGCACAGGTAGCATCCATGCCAGGAAGCATAAGTCATGCCACTACAAATAAAAAGCTGCTTAAATGGGATTTATTGTCTGGAACACCATCCACCGCTGCACAAGTATGCTTAGAAAGATGAAACAAAAGTCACTAGTGATTAACTCATGCAAATACTATTTTAAAACCATTCTATTTATTTTCTGCTCTACTTCCATCTCTATGGTAAGTAGATGTTATTTTTAAAAGTCTCTCTTTGTTAAAGAATTCACAAAATAGAACAGAGCAGCATTTAGAGTGAACTCTAAACAGAATATTTGTTAAATATCAGCTCTGGAGTTATCCGGCAAGTACATGCCAACACAGCAAATCTTGAACAAAACAGCCCCTTAAAAACACTAAACCTTTTGGACACCTTACAAGTTATGCACAGATATTCTCTGCACCCCCTGAAAAGAAAACCTAATTTACTGACAAAAAAGCCCCAGTCATAACTCAGTAGGAATCCTCAAAACAGATTTTACCCGAGGGACACAGCAGGCATTATTATATATGTTAATTTTCCAGCTATTCAGAAATAAACCTACCAGAAGGGGGAAAAGGACTGAACAGAAATAACTAACAATTATTAGCTTATCATTCAAAGAGTTCTTAGTGTTTATCTGTATTATGGTATTAAAACAAACAAAAAGACTCACATAGTTTTTTATCACAGTTCTTGTATCTATCCTTTTTAAGGAGTCATGCTGGAAACTGTAAGTCAAGTCAAAAATGCTTATGGTACTGCCTGCTGCTGTTTGTGCAGTTTTTTTTCTGAAAAAACTCCATGCAGAAGAAATTTACAATCTTGTGCTGCTTTCTACACATTTTGAACTAGCCCCATTATCTGACCGAAATAAGTGGGAGCAGTGTGCACTCTGAAATGCTCTTAAATAAGAGCGTTTAGTCAGCTGCAACTAAGGTTAGACTTTCATTCATTAGCACTTTCTGTTTTCAAGGTGCACTGTTTCTGGGACATTTCCTCACCTATTTTTTTTAACTAGACTTTTGGGCCCTTAAAACAGGAATAAAGTGCCTATTGTGAAAAATACAGAAGTCTTGAGCAGTTATTGTCTTTTATTCTTTCTTAACCTGAAAACTCTTTTTTTCCCCAGGACGAGATTACTTACTTCCAAGCTGCCTCGTTTTATTGGATTCAGTACTAGGAGCTTCTTAAGTAGATTTTCACAGTCTGTGGACATATAGAATGGAATGCGGTACTTCCCCCTCAGTACTCGCTCCCTCAGTTCCTTTAAAGCAAAGTTTTAAAAGGTGAGCCTACTAATGACATAGAAGATTTAAAGAGAGTAAAAGCCAAGCTTTCATATTGTAACTGTACCTTTAGATTCTGACCATCAAATGGCAATGATCCGCTTACTAGTGTGTACAAAATCACCCCAAGGCTCCACACATCCACTTCAGGACCATCATATTTCTTTCCTTGGAAAAGCTCAGGAGCAGCATAAGGCGGGCTTCCACAAAACGTGTCCAGTTTATTACCGACTGTAAATTCATTACTAAAACCAAAGTCTGCAATTTTAATGTTCATGTCTGCATCAAGTAGAAGGTTTTCTGCCTAAGAGAAAAATAAAAGGCAAAAAGGACAATTTATATATCAGAATAAGTTCCAATATATTACAGTGTATCCTTTATGAATAAATGCAAAAATGTTTCTTTTTCTAAAGTAGTTCACCATCTGTATCTTTGTTAAGAAAATTTCTTTCAAAAGAAACTAATCTCCCTGAATACATTACCAAGATTAAAAATCGACTATGTTTACTCAGGAAAATATAACTGTTAAAAGCAGCTAAACAGACTTGAAAGTCATCTAGCAAATCAACTATGAAGATTTTCTCTTCTGGAAGCAATAACTTAGTTTAGCTCTAGACTGAAGTATCTAGACATCTCAGAATACCAGTTTCAGGTTTTGACATGTTCATGCCAACTTCTGATGCCAAGGAGCGTAAATCTAATCCCAGACATCATCTACCATTTCAGTGGGGTAAATGTTAGAAGGGATTTCAGACTTTAAAAGAAGATCTCTTCTGCTTACAAGATGAAACACTTCAAGGTACATGCTGTATCTTAGCATTCTGTACCAAAAAATTATCTTCCCTTTATTATTAGTGTTTGCTTTAGCAGTAACAACACCAAGGTGTTTAACACTCAAGTATTACATTGTGTATGAAAAAATGCATGTATTATACATCTAAGAATATTAATGCCTGTGCAGCAATCATCATGTGAATGCAATGCATCACATATACATAGAGGCAAGTATAGCAGCCTGCAGAGTCAGTAAACAGTATCTTAGTATCACAGGCAGGTCAGAAGATTTGAAGAGTGAGGTTACAGAAATACTGATACTTTGCTGGAAAAAAATAAAGCGCATTTCTCAAAATGCAAGGATGCTGTGCAAGGAGTGCAGCAGAATTAGGCAATGTTTGCCCATCTAACTGGGTCCTGGCTCCTGATCTGCATATCAGCAACACAGGAGCAGCACTGAGCAGTGCAGGAATCCTCCTTTTTGAACAGGAGGATAGTCATTAGCTAAAGCAGAGGATTCACCTAATTGCCAAACATCAGTTTTATAGCAAATGCAGACATCTCTCATCAGATGCTGTACTCAATTGAGCCCAGAAAATAAATAAAAAAAGTCTTAGTTCAGGATCAGAGAAGCAGCAATTAATGTTAGTTGCTCTGATTAAAAGGGTAAACATGATTTTGTTTGAGTTCATTTGTCGGTTTTGTTTTACTTTTAATAATTTCACTTGCACTCAATGAACAGAACAGGAGACAATTAACTACCAGTATATCAAGCCAATAGCTGCACAACAGAATTTAGCCTCTATGAGGAGTAAAATACAACCCATTTTTACAAACTAACTATTCTGGAAAATATTTTATTTTCCCAATTCATGACGTGTAATCTCAGCTCATCCAGCTGATGTGCCTGCAGGCAGACTCACAGAGATATTTTCCAGATTTGACAGCCTTCTTCATTACTGCACAAAGACTTCATTTTCCTTGTGGTGAAAACATTACTGTCAGTGCAGCTGCTCTGTGATTACAATAGCCCTCCTAGTTCAACAGTACTCTGCTACCCAAGTACCCCATGCTTTTACATTTCTTACTTCAAACAAAAACACCAAAAAGACCTTTTTAATATGCCAAATAGAAAGACTATGCTCTTGTTGGTTACATGTTCAGAGCAAAAAAGTATTAACAGTCACTGAAAAGGTAAGTTAAGTTTTGTGCATCACAGGATGAGCATATAGCCCTTTCTATGCAAGCTGTTTATAATCACATAAAGTTAAAAGGAGACAGTTTAAGTACCCGCAGGCCTTGCACTCCCTCTTCTTCTGCCAGAATAGCCTGGAAAAACTTGCACATTTTCTTACACATCTTCCTGGTTTAGTCTGAAGTAACTTACATTTGATGGCGTTTACCCTTTCTGTTATTAAAGCCAAAACAGCTTATCAAAAAAAAATCTTCAAAGTGGTGTTAGACCTCTGCCTTGCAGTGCTAACAAATGTCAATCTGTCAGTATGCTGATGCCATGGAGAAAGTCAACAGAAACAGATACGAATGCAGACACAACTTTAAAGTTGCTTCTTCCTTCTCTGCAGCTCCATGAGAAGAGTTTTAAGTGAGACAGAGATAACGTTTGGAAAGAAGACATGAAGTGAGAACACCTCCTCAAAGCCACATGTTTAGCCCTCTTTTCTTTGGGAAATGTATTTTTCATTGGCTAGGCTGACTGGCTCTCAATCACACCTAACACCAAACTTCTCATATAAGTCTAGCATAACTCTATCCAAGAGAAGACAGAGAGAGAAAAACAAAGACAGGCAATATTTTGGAGCCTGCCTGCCTTGCAAATAGGAGGGAGATCATCAGCAGAGTACTTGTGACATATGGTAAAAGGGATCCTGTGCGAACACTGCGAAGCGGTTTCATATAGTCCTGTGAGCAATGCAGTGAGCTGTATGCATGCTACAGAACTAAGAAATGAATGAGGGGTGAAGGCTGCAATGGGCTCTGGGAGAAAGAGCAAGGTGCAGGATGCTAAAAAGCTGCAGGGGTTAATGCAGTAAGACTCAATAATATAGCTGGGCTGAGCAAGCCAGTGCCACATAAGCACGGGGAGATGGCTGACTCCCTACTCCCAGCCAAGTGTAAGGCTGAGACACCCAGTGAAAGTGGCTTCTCCAGCCAAGCCAATATGTCCCTAGGTGCAGCCGTCTGGAAAGCTCAACAGTGGCTGCAGTAAGCTCCAGGGAGCTTGACAAAACGTTCACAGGCTCCAAGCCACCACGCAAGATGGGGAGGAATTTTTTTAAAATCAATTCAGTGAGATCCAGCCCTTTCCTTCCTTGCATTCTGACTTCAGAGTGCTGACCAGGCACCTCCATCATCAGATGACAATGGTCTTGGGGCAGGGAGGACTCGGCAGAAAAGGATGTATTATCCAGCACCATATGCACATGAAGGAGCTGGCAAATGGACAGGTATTAGGGAAGAGATTTGTAAGAGGGAGGTTGACAGCATGCTGCAGTGTATTATAAGAAAGTTAAGACAAAAGATAGTGGTGAGAAAAACCCGTAGGAATTATTCAACCTCAGCTTTTCACAAGTATTTAGATACATTAGTAAAAAAGAACATACACCAGCGTTTTCTTTGTAAACGTACAAAGACTTCAAAGCAAGAGCACAAGCCAACTTTTAAGCGGGTGAAGAACTTGTGTCCAAGTCCCATGATACCTAAACTTGGCACAAAGACAACTTCAGACTGAAGGCTTAGGTTGTACTCAAAATTGCAGAACTCTTTAACATGGTCTGGTATGTTTACACAGATAGATTACTAGAAAGCATCCAAAAAAGGAAGTTCTACTAATTTCTGTTTAGCTTCGATTTATTTTTCTGCCAGAATTAAACACTAGAGTATAAACCAGAAGTTCAAATGGATCAAAAACCTAACATATTTCTTATGAATCACTAAGAAAAGATTGTTTTATATATCCTGCAATATATTTTAACTGAAAATATTTTAATTAAGTAGTGCTGACTGGTATCATTGAACTTCTGCAGCTTCAGTGTGTAGATATCTGTATGCCAGCAAATAATTCTTTGCAGAGCATGTCTTTTTCTTAAAGCCAAAACTGGAATGAAAGTTCCACATGTTCTATCCTTGTCTCTCCGCTGTTCCAACCAGCAAGCTACATTATTTTTGTGCTGCAGAAAATTGAGAATAAAATATATGTGATAGTTTCTTTATTCATGTGTTTGAAGCACTCGAGAGACAGTGGCAAGGACAAGTATACAGAATGAAATTAAGTCTATACTGTCAACCAGCAAAATGAAAAATAAGTAACAGCCTACCTTAAGATCACGATGAACTATGCATTTCTGATGACAGTACTGTACAGCAGATACAATCTGAAACACCAAGATGATCAGTGAAATATTTTATCTCAATCTCAGTATAAGTTGTTGTATATAATTTAGTAATCTTGGCTCCTGATATGATTCAGTAGAACATAAGATATTAATAAATAAAGCTTTCATTCTAGAAAATGTTCATCTAAGTTTCATTAAAGCTCAAATACTAAAACTAAAAAGTCCCTAAGAGCAGCTCATTTTCTTAATAAGAGGTTTAATACATACTCATCAAGGTAATCGTAAAAACATCTATTTTAAATGCAGATGACCCAACAGCAATAACTTTAAAAGGATATTATTCCATCCCCCAACCAAGAGCCAGATATACCATCTCAGATTTTATCTTTGGAAATATTTGCATCATATCTCCACAATTCATCCCTGACAGAATAGTTCATTCAGTATTTTCATATACATATTTCACATACGTATAACAAAAACCAAGTCTGAAACAGCAAGTTAAAAGCAGTTTCTTTCTTGTTAATTATATACACATTGATTTTGAAAAATACCAATTTTTCTTTATTAATCTAATTAAAGCTTTTCACAAAACAATCACTAAAAACAGGGTAAGACAAAGATTAAGGTGAGAAAGTTTGCAATAAGAATAAAAACCTGTTACAGAATACCCTTCATACAAAACAGTGTGACATGACACAGCAATACACGTCATCATATCAACATCTCCAGATAGAACATCTGTTAAATTCTAAAATATTCAGAAAAGGATTGAAACCTCAAGTGAGTCACAATAAAAAATGTGGCTCTTAGGAACATCCACTAAAAAAGAACGTAAAACAGTCTTACTATTTTTAGACAGTATGTAGGAAGCAGATATTTTTCTCTTCAGGGATTTTTTCCACTCCAGCTTTAATAAACATTATCACAACAATGAATATTTTTTTAAAGTAAAAGAAGTAGGCTCACACATGTCTATCTGAAAACACCATAAATAGAAACAAAAGAAAGAGCGACTGTTAATTTCATACCTGCCTGAATTTTGCACGAGCCTCTTTCTCTTTCATTCTTCCATGTGCAACTAGGTAGTCAAACACTTCTCCTGACCACGACAAGGACAAAACATCAGTCCTATTTCCCAGGTTTTATTTTTGACTGTGATGCACAATCAAATCATGCTTGAAAACAACTACTCCCCCTCCCTCTCCCCGGCTTCTTGAAGGGAAAGGAAATAGAAGCAGCCAGGAAAAATTCCTTTTACTGTTTGTATTGGATTTAATTTTTCAGACATGTAATAGTCAAGAAACATAAAAGTGGAACCCTTCATACTAAGGCTTCTTCAATTTTAAAAATAAATTTACTTAAACACTGAAACAAAAAAAAATTTGACTTTAATCATGAAAAACATTCATATCATATATAAGACACACTGGGAAACAGGCAACTTCTTATGTAGCAGCTTCACCTAACAGTATCTGTATTTCCTCTGTTTTTACCTTCTTGTTCTCTTTCTAATAAAGTTGTTCAAATGCCTTTCAGGTCCTTTGCACTATCTGACGAGCTGTCTTTCCTAGCTTGTCACTAGCCCTGTGCTGGATTCCCTTCCCCCATTCAAACATTTCCCATTCAGATGCTAAGCAGCTTCTCAATCAGGAACCCACTATTTCTCTCACTCTTTAGGATCCTGCTGGTCCCCTTTCCCATGTTCCTTATTCCCATCCCCCGGACCTGCCTCTCCAAGTGCTGTGGCACACATTTTCAAGATAAAATGAGGTACCAATGCTTGCCTAAATATAGCAGATAAATACCGAGCCAAGTTTTTGCCAGAATCAGCACCAGAATCATCTCCTGATATTCCAGCAGAAACCTCAGAACGGTATGTAACCTTAAGCACAAACCTAATAGGTTACTTTACAGAACGTGATGCAAGCAAGAAAGTCTGCCCTGGGAGGTCTGCTAGGGCTGTTGTGAAGGCCAGATTACAATAACTCATTAACCATAAAATTCTTATATCATTTCTAAGCATGCAACCGGCATCGGTTTCCCTATTTCAGTTTATCCTCAAAGCAGAATTAAGAATCCACTTACCCCCACTGGCATATTCCATTACCAAATACAAGGTCTTTTCAGTTTCAATAACTTCAAATAATTTTACTGCAAGAAAAATGAATGAGAGAGAGATTGCAGCAAGGAGCAAAAGCACAGCACAAACAAAAAATTATACTCATGAAGTGAGTATAATTTATGGCCAGTGCTAACACTAAACCATATGAAAACTGTATAACCTTTAGGTTAGCATTCTTTTGAGGGGAAAAAAGCAAAATTAATTTCTAAATCACAGTTGGTAATAAGGCATATTAATTCACAATTTTCTCAGAATTTTATGCACTGTACAAACGAGTTCATGCTGAAATTAGTGTTTAATTTGACACAGACGTCTTTAAGATCATACAAACCTTCCCTGTTTCACTAGTAAACTGCTCCCAGTTAGAAATCTGAGATTCTGACCAACTAAAAGCCAAGTGGACACCAGAAACATTAAGTCTGAAAGACTTTCCTCAGATTGTAATAGTAACCACTTATTTAAAACAAACACGTACACCCGCTGCCACCCCCAAGAAAACAAAAAAACAGGAGAAGCTAAGAATGCTGGAAAAGCAACAAACAATTCAAGGGATGAGAACGGAGCACCTAGCATGTAATAACTTGTACACCTCATCCATACCTTGTATGCAACAAGCCCTCTGGCCGATTCAGAACCATTAACTGTCTCTGGAACAAGACTGTCCAGCCCTCCTCAGCCAGAAGAATTGTCATCACAAAGTAGGGCCCTGAAGCTGTGGGGCAGGTGAAAGAACTAAAGCAGAAAGGGAAAATTACATACTTCGTAATTCTAATTTTCTGGAAATATCAGTCAGAGGGAGTCTTTCCTAGACTGAACTAATGGAGTTTTGCTACTTTCACCTAAGAAACTCATGCTTTTTGGCCTCAAGAATGATTTCAATGGAACAGGGGAGTTGACACTCAACAGAACAGAGTGCTCAGCATCTCCTATTTTGTGTTAAGGCTTTCCTGGACTGAGCGGTTTATCTCCTCAGAGCAAAATTCTTGTTTCAAGCAGAGTCAATAAAGGAGGTGAGACAAGGAAGCATTTACTGAATGCTCACTGTCCTATTATCTCAAAAAAGTTTAATGAACAAAAGCATAGCAGCGAAGTTCATTCAAATAAAGCCAAAGAGAGTGAAATGTAAACAGTATAATAAAAAAAAAAAAAAAAGAAGTTTGCAGAAATGCAGGGCTCCTACCAATATTGGGATGATTCAGTATCTTCATTATTCGTACTTCTCGAAACAACTGTCAAGGAAGTAAGACAATTTTCTTAGAGTGTGCTTATTAGGGAAAGTTATGCAAGATATGCAATTTTAGATGGCAAAAAGGAGCAGCATAAGCCACAGAAAATAGCATTAGCATAAAATATAGATAAATATAGCGCAGTGAACGCCAGAAAACATTATCTACACCTTATGCATTATATAAAAATAACCACTACCAACTACATATCAAAATCAGATTAATTTTTAACCTTTACACAAACAGACACAGGTAAGTTTTATAGCTTTTTCTGAAGATTCACATTGACCAAAACCAATGGGCTGTTCACACAAGTTTGTTATCTCTTGGCTGAGCTTGCCAGTCAAAGAAATTGGAGCAAACTACCCTGAATACATACATAACTGCGGGTGCAAATACAAGCTGTAGTACTACGGAATAGTTGAACTCACAGATCTTAAAATGGAATTAGACACCAGGAATCCTGACGTCCCCAGTCCTGCCGCTCCACAGAGGTGAAGCGGACGAGTTCACTTTTCTTAAAACTACCAAATTTTACACCGGGTCACAAACAGTAATGTCCCCTCTCCTCCCAGCAAGGCCTGAAGGTTTATGATTGATGAAAGTCTGCTTTATGATCCCGAGTCACATAATTAAAAACAATTGGACAAACTTATAGCCCTAAGTGTATATACTTAAGACAACAGTGGGTTTACTTGTTTGTTTGTTTTTGTGTTTTTTTTTTTTTTTAAAAAAACAGAAACAAGAGGTCTCCCCTCTTAAATTTCTAGCATTCATGGGTTTATTCATTAAATAAGAAGTGAAGCAAGACTAACCTGGGGGCTCAAAGGAAAGAAGGCAAACAAAAGGAATCCAAAATGCCTACATAGTTCTGTTACTCGATACTCGAGGCTGTCAGTACTGATAAGCTTGCCCTGTTTTACTTCATAAGAACAGCATATCGCCATCATCAAATGTATTTACTGTGCTGCACGCACTTTAGTCCCGTATTGGGCTGAATTAGGATGCTGAAATGAAGGAAGAAAAGTTCAGTCTTCAGTGTAACGGCTAGACATTTTGGAACCATCTTAGCACTACAGTCCTCCTTACAGAGAAACCTGGCTCATCGCAGAAGTGTGTTGTTGCTGTTTTGCTTGTCTGATGTCTTAGAGGACACATCTCCCTCCATTTTCAAAACTAGTCCCGTTTGTTCAGATGCCACCTTTGGAAAAGGGTACAATGATGCAGAGACTGAACACCTCCTCAAAGAGCAGCACTTTAGTTTCTGTTTTATAATGGCTGAGACTACAAGCTAAGAGAAATAAAATTCTTTTGCTTAGAAAACACTGCTTTTTTTTTTTTTTTACTTTATTTGTGGAACTTAATCATAACATTTCTAAAATTCTGCATTTGTTCTACAAGTTAAGACTACAGAGCAGTATCTTTTTGAAATTCAGCTTTTGATCAACTAACATTATTGCAGTTCTTTATATTATTTAAGTATTTCAAGCTAGTTACTATCCACTTGCCCCATAATTGCCATTAAAAGAATTTCAGAAGGAAGCGAAGACTATAAAAGCATTTCTGTGAGAAGACATAAACAGTATGATGCAGTTCGCTTGTGTTCAATATGTAACACATGGATGTGTAATATTATGCACTACAATTAACTTTAACAAATATTCTTGTTTCCTCATAAAGTCAGTTATTCCTGTGAAAAAACATCAAACCGGGCTGTTCTTTGTGCATTTTTTTGTTTTTTTTTTTAAGTATCTGAATTTGTTGCAAAAAAAAAGTTTCTCAGCTAAATCAGTATCAATTAGTCAGAAGCTAACAAGTTTAAACCAATAGATGGTAGAACTTCAGAAAAGCTTCTAAGCAAGTATGTGGAAAACTGCAATTCCTGCCAGAGGATTGGAAAGATATTTCATAACTTAACAGTATTAATGCTGGTATAAAAGTTAAAGCAATGAAGGCATGTCTTCATAAGCAGGATTAAAACATTAGACTTCTATAAATAAAGTTATTTCAAATCTAGAAAAAAGATAATTAAGAAACACAATTTTACATGTAATGTGAAGACACAGTAATTGCAAAAAGAAAAAAGTGCATTATTCTATTCAATATTCTCACAGATTTAGAAGTTTACTAATTGGTTTAAGATTCAAATTGATTTTATAGTGACATGAAATTTTGTTCCACATTATATGTAATTTTTTCTTCCATGAAGGAAAAGACTATTAGAAAACAGACATAGACGTTTATTTTCCTCAAGACAGAACATTACTGACCTCTAGCCTGATGCAGATACTTTATTATATGAAAGAAACATTTACTTGCCCTGGTTCTGAATAGAAGCCATCATCAACACCAGAAGTATGGGCTTAGGTTTATTCCACACAGACACCAGTAAAATTTGTTACAACATCTTGTATTATATATCCTATTGAATAGATATTTTTCAGTAAACTGAAGCTTATGTTCTCATACAAAAGCAGGTACACAGTCCTGGTAGTCACCATGAGTATATCAAGAGGAAGTAGTTAGTTTCAACCTTTTGAAAAAAAGCAGCTACTCTAAGACAAATTCTAAATGAACTCAATGAAGTCACAAGGTGAATCTGGGTATTTTCTTGCTGGTTAGTGGTTCTGAGGTGGGCTTCTTGGGTTTTTTTTTTTGGGGATTCTGAGTCAGAGGCACTTTTAATGTTGGTTGAAATGCATCTGCATGCTTAGAGCAAGAACTGGACAAAGCTGAAGCAGACCAAGTTACCTCAGGTGATGCTCATCCAATGGAAACTAGCTATTTTATTTTACAGACTGGATGGTATCAGCCTCCCTACAAATGTATGAGAGCAGTGAAAGAGAGAAATCAGCAGAGTAAGAGTTGAAAGAATAGTTGAAATCTTGGAATCTACCTGCAGGTACCTGCTGACTAAATGGCTTGCTCTGAGAAAAGATTAAAAACTCCTAAGTGCCCATACTCCCTGAAAGACTCCCCTCCCAACTGCCTGCCCATGACAAACTACAACACACAAGGTTGCCTTTTTCATGGGGAGATCCACGGTCCTGTGAGAGTTCATGTTTTGCAGTTGTTGTCAGCTTCTGACAAGTTTCCAGCAGTTGTTTACCTGGAAACCCACATTTTCAGACCTTTTTCTGAAGTAACTCAGGTATATGCATCTTGCACATTAGGCAGATGTAACTCACATATTCCATAATACTGCTACGTAATTAAGTCAAGCAGCTTTGCTAAAGCTGCTTGGCATGACAGGTATCTTCCAACCCAGGAAGGATGGAATTGTTTGAAAGGCTGAAAGAACAGCACTATGTAGAGACCACAAACACAGCCACATTACATCTTGTGTAGTTCCTGGCCCATACAGTCCAAGGGGATATGTAAGGGTCTCTCAAATGAGTGGGGAGAAAGAGCAGGAAACCTTATTTCAATATAGATGTTCAAAACAGCAGAGGGGGAGCAGGATGAAAACTGGGCAAATGAACTGTTCTTTGGAGTCCTGGTGTATATTCAGAATTTTATTTGGTCCAGTATAAATGCACATTTACAGAAATGAAGAAAATGCCAAAGCTCACTCCTCCGATTTTCTCACAAGAGAGGAACAATCTCGACAATCTCTGAATAATGGATAACACTTGAATAAAAACATTAACAGTATTCAAGTATTACAGTACATTATTTTACATTGCAACTCTGCATTTCGTGGAACACTACTTTGTGATAAAACCCGCCCCCCCTTTCCCCTTGCAGAAACATGCTGGTCATTAACACTAGTTATGTCAGTAACTATGTATTTACAAATAGAGATATCTTGAAACAATAGCCACTACACCCCTCAGTAACACCCAGGATACCTCTATATGCAATGGAAGAGCTGTATTAAAACAACAAGACCATAGTTAGTTCCCACCAAGCCAAGTTTGTTAATTTTATAGAAGTCTAGACTGAGCAGTGAGATTAGTTCTCCTTTCGTGACAAGCGAGCTGCAGGATTATATAATGATCTATTTTACTGATAAAAAAAGCACTTTCAGAATTCACACACTTCTGTTTTCTTAAGCAGCAGTGTACCGCTCTCTCAGAAGGCATAAATGCTCCCTGACTTCTGTCCCCCCACCCCACCACACATTTATAGGGTTGCTTTTAATTCTTAGCAAAGTGCTACAATTCAAAAAAGCTCTTGAACAAGCATCTCCTTGTTGCAAATGGGTTGTAGCCTGAATAGCTTCACTTATAGTAGAGGACAGCCAGCACCATACTCAATTCGTGAAACTTGTACCTATGGAAAAGGCATAAGGCTTGCAAATTTGATTCCTGCTTTTCCAGCTTCATATTTCAGGGCGCAGACTGAAGAAAGCACAAAGATCTTCTGTCACACCATTCCTAACACTTCTACTTGCTGTCAGGTTGACGTTTACGTTTAAGATTTACTATTTTAAGTCACTATAATGAAACTAAAAATCTTCAGTTAACCAAGGCTTTTTCTTGCTTTGAAAGATGTGCTTGAATGCTTTTCTAGTTTCTAAATCATTACTGAGAAGGGTTGCAAAAAAAGCATAACTCTCAATAGGTAACATTGAAATTATTCCACATCTATTACTTCTTTACTTCTCTTCTGCTTTTCTTAACAACAGGAAGAACTTAAATTTGAGGCTTTAGATATGCTTAAAGACTAAAAAGAAGCCCACTAACCCCTAAGAAAAGGGAGAAATGAAATGCCACTCGTTAATCAAAACTATTCAGAAAAAAGCACCTTCTGCTCCACTAGCAGTTTGCAGAAGAGCAACAGAATGCTATTTCAGAAACATCCATAGTGAAGTCAGTACAAGACAACACTTTCAATGTGGCAGACATGCAGAAAATAGAACAGCTATTTTGATATAAATTCTAGTTATAATGAAACCCAAATACTTACATTTGGGAACAAATTACAATCATGACAGTGGAAAAAGCTAAGTCAGTACTATATGTTACTATCAAAACAGCAAGTTCACAAAGAAGCCAGCTCTGTCTTCTAAACAGGTGCTTACTGAGTAAGATGGGAACCATATACTGACCAAATTGAAAACAAAATATAAGGCAGTGCTCTCAATTCAACACTGTTTATCTATTTAAAGAGGTAGAGGCCCTGAAGCAAGAAATACAATACAAGACTATCACATTGCATGCATAATGATGCAAAATTAAAAATTCCCAAGGTCAGCTTACTTGTGTAATTTCCTAACATTTGACAGTTTAAGTTAAAATAACTATGTCTGCGAACTACCCTGTCCATATCATACGGCATAAATAACATGGGAGAGTGACTAAGAACAAACTAAACACTTTGTTTGCTTTCATACCCGTGACTAACTACAGACCCAGCTTGTATGACACTTTCAGCAACTGAAGTATGTGCTCAAATATTTGTTTACAAAACAGAACAGTGCATGAAAAGCTATGATGCCTCAACTCATTTTACTTAATTAGGTCAGTAGCAAGTACTATGGTTAAAACCTACTTCCATTTGGTATCCTTCATATCATAGTGAATGGAAAGGGGATGGTTTTGTTAATGACCCTGTGCCTAAGAGTAGTATGTATTTGTCTTGTCTGATTAATAATAATCAATAGTGACTGAAGGCCTGAAAGTTTTGCTGACCTGCGTACAATTTACCAGCTTTGAAGTTCTAGAGACTATCCTCTCAACTATGCTAATTTAGATGGGTTCAAACTCAGGAGCAGTATTTTTGTGGCAGTAACATACTCCAGGATTCCTCTATAATAATTCATTAGAAGTGTCAGTTCCTATTAAAACAATGCTATCACCACTTCCCATTCCCAGCACTACCTCTTCAAGAAAAAATTGACTACTTAACAGTCCCACGCACAGTATAACAAAACTATAAAAAATTACATTACAATGATACTATGTGGTACATAAAAAACCCACAAATTTTATGTAATCATGCAGCACAGCAAGAAAAATAAAGATGACTGATTTCATAGAAAAATTTTAATTGTTTTATTTATGATACATAAATGATCAATAAAAATACTAACAGAAGAAGTTATTCTAAGTATGTTGATGAACCAACCTCTCCCATACTTATTTGCTTAAAAAACCCTACAGTTGCTTAAGTGACTGTGCAAAATCTGTGCTTAAGCTTACTTAAAAGCTTTCAGGGAATCAATATTCAGTTTCACTCAAAATTCTCAGAAGATTGTGGGAGGCTGAAGACATTTAGAGCTTCAAAACAAAGATTATTTTTGTGAAAATTACAAGCAAGGTATTACAAAGGAAAACTTTATAGCAACAGATTATCACACTTTCCAGTGTAAGCAGAAGATGCATGGGATAAATATTTCTAGAAGTTATTGAAGAATGGAATTGTGGTTATATCACTAAATTTAACTTCTGCCCTTAGTTCTGCTACAAGCAACTTCTAACCTAAGTTAGAACCTTAACTTCTAACCTACAAGCAACTTCTGTACCTAAAAAAAAGTTTCTCTTGTTATCAGCTTCCCACTCAAGAAACAAATAACAGCAGCAATGCACTATTACATGAGTATTTTGTGTATTATTTGTGCAGTGTGACAGCATCTTTTGTAGGCTATGAAAGTTTTATTTATACTTGGAATGATTAGTTACTATTGAGTATTTTTGTGTGAAATACAACTTACTTATCATTAAAGCAATTATCCCAGAAGTAATTTTTTCATGCTTAGTTTTCCAGAAAGTTTTAACATTTTTTACACTCTCACTCCTCAACAACAAGACAAACTCACCTAGCTCTCCAAGTGTAAATACCAAGCTAGGTAGGAAACAAGCTATACGAGCAGCACAGGATTCCCCTAATATACTCTGTCATGTACGGCCTCTGTGGGTCCTTCTTCACTAGCTCAAATACTAGCAGGGAGATTTGCTTAATATAGGATATAGGACTTAAGGACAGCAAAGCTTTTGCATGGACTCTGCACCGCAGGATGAATTAAAAATAAAATCCTGATGA
Source organism: Ibidorhyncha struthersii (assembly GCA_013398815.1). Lineage (NCBI taxonomy): Eukaryota > Metazoa > Chordata > Aves > Charadriiformes > Charadriidae > Ibidorhyncha > Ibidorhyncha struthersii. Next base: position 1,162,177 of record VZSZ01011429.1, on the reverse strand, counting down.
ACCCATACTCAAAGGAAAACACTACAGAACAGAAGTTAAAGCAAATAAATCAAAGAAAAGAAAACAAAACAAACAAAAAAGAAATTAAAGCAAAGTTGTTTATAACCCCTCATAACCAAAATTACACAATTAGAGAAAAAGTAATGGCAGCCAGAGATAAAAGAACAGCAATAAGCCCTAGCCTCTTTCTCCCATTCTGGAGCTACAGACAGCAGCAGTCTAGTATTTGTAAACAAAAAATATCCCAGATTTTTGTAATAGGCAACCTCCAGTAGGACAATACTACATTTCTGTGCTTCAGCCAAAACCAAGCATATGCACAGTTAAGTAGTAAAAAAACCCAAACCAAACAAAAAACCCCTGGGTTTTGTTAAAACACTTATCACAATGGTTATGAAGGACTTCTGAATTTCTATCTACAGGCACAAACAAACAAGAATGTTCTGATTACGTTCAGACATTTTGTTAATTCTATACATAAAAAGTAATTGCCAAAAGTCCCTTGAGTTTAACAAATATTTTATTAAAGTTGAAAGAATATAAAATCAACGGTAAAAAAAACATTAAAGCCATAAAAATCAGCACTCTCGTAAGTCCACAAAAAAACAATTACTACATTAAAGAAAAATACCATTCTTTATAGCATTATGTCTTGATTTAGTATGTAGACAAACTACTTGTGTACCTAATTAGATACAAATGTCATTGTCAGCAAAGCGTAAAGCTGGAGCAGGAAGGAAGAGCAAAGAAGCAATGCTTAGATAGGAACCACATAAAGTAACTGCCCTCAGACAAATTGCACATGCACATTATAGCAAAGACAGAATACCACTGTCTCCCAAGGTCATACATACACAAAGATATTTGTTTAGCAAGATAAAGGGACCAAATATTTTTGTCAAGTAAATAAGAAGATCACAGTTCAACTGTTCATAGATTTTCAGATATTATGTTATATTCTTACCTTTTGCAGACTAGTAGGATTTAGCTGGGTTTTATCTATTATTTTCACGGCAACCTTGGGAAAAAAAAACAAATAACCATGGATTATTAAACTCAGAAAAATGTCTGAACAAAAATATATCGCACCTCTGTGAGCAAAAGCACAGATATGCCCTTAAGACATGCATATATATCTGCTTTTATGCATTTCATCAAGCAAAATTTCTCACCTATTAGGATCTACCAGCAGGAGGTCAGAACTGCCACCAGGTGGTACCACCAAGGAATCAGTTTTATACTTCTGTCAGTGTTTGGACAGAACAATGTTATCCTGTCCACTGCAAAACCAGGCCCTTCAAACACAAGATCTATCTATCAATAGGTTTCAATATCAAGGATCTATCTATCTATCAACAGATTATCAATGTCAATGACATCTATCTATCAATAGATTTCTCTTTGGTTCTGGAAATGCTTGGAGATGAACAGACCTCCTCCCAGCCCCCAAAATAACCTTTGATGCACAACAAACATTTTGATCTCTTCACCAAGTTGTTACATTTTAAGAAAAGGGGCGAGTGGTTAGAGGGACAAAACCCGAGCACCTCAGGTAACTTTTCTTATATCCTGAAATAGCTTCTTTGCATCTTCCTTTATGACAGCAAAAAATGTGCTATTTCTATTCAGAAGAGAAAGGTAAGAGAATAGCAGAAACACTTATTATAAAGATAATATAAAGACAATATAAAACACTTGGCCTTTTTTTTTTTTTCTTTAAAGGCTTACCTCTCTTCCAGTAAGCACATGCCTTGCCAGTTTCACTTTGGCAAAATTTCCTTTTCCTATAGTTTTCAGTAAGCGATAATTTCCAATGTGAGGGTGCTCTTCATTGGTAGATGTAATGGAGTTTCTACACCGGGGGATGTTTTGTCTGCTACTGGACTTGATAGGCTGGACATGTGGTTCAGTGTATCCATCCACAGAGGTATGCTGGAAGGCAGATAAAATAGTTGGGAATTTAGCTACTTGGATTTTAGACAGTTGCAGCAGAATAGACTAAAAGAGGAAAAAGGTGTAGAGGGGAGTAATTTATTTACTTTTACAAGTATAACTGATAACTTTGGATGGTAGCTTAAGCAGAACATGCAGTCTTTGGGCAGAGTTTGCTGCGTGTTTCAAGAAAAAGGTCTGCACAAACATTTTACCAGCTCCAAAAGTAAAACTAGAGACACCTAGGCAGTAATCAACAAACCAATACAGACTTTTTTTTTTAATATGAAACTATGCCAAACTACACACTACACTACCATGTTGCCAATAAACTTGTCTAATCATAACCAAATTTAGTCTTTTAAAAATACACAGTACAAAAATATTTGTATTTTGGCATATTTAGAACCAAGGTTTCACTCAATTATTCATCTTGAATAACATCATGAGAAAAATATTTTTTCATGTAAGCTTTGTTCTCCAAACCTGTTTACATGTTTTTGTAAGTCACAGAAATTCTCATTCAAGTAATGAACAATCTACATCTTTATTTAAAAATAATCTATTCTTAAAAAGAAAACCCCATGATATCTCATAAATATATTTTAAACCTCAAAACTTTTGAGGAACTAAAAGGATGTTATTTTTAATGCATGCCAACACATCATCCCACATTAAATGTTAGTCACCAAAATCTGCAGTGCTTCTGTACTGTTTAACTTCCAAATATATAAGGGGCAAGATACAGATGGTGCTTGGAAACATTCCAAGGAGAAATCAAAATAACAGAAGATGTCACAAAGGGGTGTTAAGCATTTCAGTATTTCAAATGCTTTCTAACATTAGTTGCAGATGGGTACAAATGTTTAACAGGTAAAATTTAGCCTCTAATCTTTTACGTTACAGATTTTTAAGGCAGGCAAATACTGTAGGTAGAAACAGTGTCTTCTCAGACCAGTTTTTAGATTGTAACAGAAAGGCATGCTTACTCCCAGTTCACTCAGTACCTGCTAAGCATAAAGCACCAACAAAATTCAAGACACCTTAATATTTTTCCCTTATTCACTGCTTCAATCAAAAAGTGGATGTCTCAATATCTTTGTACAGAGCACTAACTGAGCCTGCTTCTTTACAGACCACAGGTTTCTAGATCTTTGACCTGAAGCTGAAAGCTGAGTCAGAAGGCAGCAGGAGGTTTCACTGTTTCTCCCGATACCCAACCTAACGTTGGTCTATGCCGATCTCACCTGTCATTCCTTATGCAAGTAATCATTTTCTTATACAAAATGGAATTTAAAGCAGTGCTTCCAACTTCAGCGTGCATTTATTATAGACTGAAGTGAATCCCCTCCTGTAAACACCCAGGCTTTACAGATAGTCCCACTGCGCCAAGCAGAGTTATTTCAGGACATAAGCACTAGTAGAATTGGGAAAACTAGCAAACAGCTGCAACAGAACCGGAAAAAACAAGAAGTATACCACAATCAGAACGTTCTTCCCAAATGTAGCACAACTCTGCTTACATCACCTCCAGCATTATTAATTATTCAGTATGGCCAGGAGAAAGGTCCTAAATATAATTTTCTCTTTGTCTTTTCATTACCCAAGTCTCTCTGCAAAATACTACTTTACCCCCACTGCAAAACCATTTTCCAAATTACTGCAGAACCAAGCAAGCCAGGCATGTTTAGGTTCTGTGTATCAGACAAATTTATTCAACCATAAAATAACATGCTAGCAATAATATCTATCCTTTAGAAGCACATAATTAAAATATTTTCTGTGGACTTGGAAAGAGAGGATCAGCAGGACAGCTCCAGGCAAAGAGGCTTTGAAACATTCCTTCAACATCAGACACAAGTCCTACATGCACTAAACTAGAGCCCAAATAAAGGTCTTGTCTAAGAAAATACCCTGCAAGATCAGTACTTGTATGGTGGTAATAATAAATATTACAGCCGTACCTAGAACCCCATCCAGAGCTACAGCACTATGCTACACAAGCAAATTTTAAAAGTCTTGGAGCCTACATATTGCACGCAATTAGATCTTCACTGCTTGAAATACAATACCTACCAGCAGCATTAGCAACCCTAACGTCAGTTGCCAATATCATACACTTCACAGGATCAGCCTACTTCCAGTAGATACTTGAAGGGATCTTTTAGCTAAACAGTTGGATAGGCAAACAAAACCAATGCCATAGGCAAAGCGAAAGATGGCTTCACAGGATAGATCATTTTAATGCAGATTTAAGAGGGAAAGCAGTTATTTAATCATAATGACAATATAATGCAGAATCAGATCTGAAGAGGGGAAAAAAAGTAACAAGGTTCATGGTAATGACTCTGGATTTTGGTCTTTTTGTGACAGAAAAACTAAGCCCCTCTGGAGAGCTTCTTAATTATTCCCTCTTAAACAAATTATCTTCAGAGTCAACCATTCTGCCCAGCTACGCCCAAGGATGACAAGAAACATGCATAAAGGTCAAGTTTATTAGTTTATGAGCCACACACACATATATAATTTCTGAATCTGAACAGCACTGAATGAAATTCAGGTTATTCTTCTTTAGTCTTGCAATAGGCCTCTCCGCACATGAACAGCTTGTTATTGTTGGAAAATACAGAGGAATTTAAACTAGAAACTCATCAACTCCTAGAAATCAGCATTCAATGAAATTGAAACATAACAAGGTTAAGATGTTGGGCGGGGGAGGGAGGGGGGGATATCAAGTTAGCACAAATAATGGCATCTCAGAGATTATTTCCAAACAATGCTACAGCTGAATTCCATAGAAGCATGCAATATCCACACTGTCTAGAAAGACAGGCTATGTAGTTTTAAGATGTTTCTGGTCCATTACAATATGTTCATTCATTATGCATCAGCTACTATGTGGCTATTTAAAAATGCCATTTTAGAAGAATAATCTCTAAATTCTGAGAAATCTGTCAGGGTGCTAGAAACAAGCGGGCTGTAAAAAACAACAGTCTCCTTGGAGTCCACTGCCATCTAAAAACAATTCCAGATAACAACCTGCATTTCCTACACAGGATTTCTTTTGGGGATTCTGATATTTCTTTAGATACCGTGATAAGATATCTTAAGATATGTATATTTTAGTGGGAAACACTACCTTACTAGTACATCATAAACTGACATAAACTGAACATACAGGGAGTCACGTGTTACATAAAATGCCTAGAAATCAGTCCATAAAGTTAGATGTTTCTTAAAATAAAATGCAATTTTAAACAGAAAAAGTGAAGCAGTAACAAAATTTTAGAACGTAACAGTAATATTAGAGCAGCTATTTAGGTATTTTGCACATTAGTCAAGTACTTAAAAAAAAAAACAAACCCAAGAAAACACCCATACAAAACCCACCACTTTTTCAGAAATCTCAAAAAAGTAATTAAATTTAAGTTTGAATTTTAGATTGCAACTAGAGAGCTCAATTAACATTTATTACTCCTAGCTAGGTTTGTTTCTGACACGTTCCATTAGTTATCACAGCAAGTCAATGGCACTAAAATCACAAGAGAGTTAACCTGGCCCATTGCTTCCCCAAGACTCAAAGCCATCATTTTCTTTGTTTACCCAAGGCAGCTTTGCAAAAGCAAGATGACATGATGCCCAGACACATTATCTTTGAGAAACTGCAGAACAACTAACCCCACCAAGTAGATACAAAGTGTGTGCTCCACTACTTATTCACTAATTCTCACGGTAGTATTCTCACGGATTGTACACTGTAATTAAACTTACAGCATTACATATATTAACCACTCTTACAGCTTAGTCTTAAAGAGTCCCCAGAACTATTCTGACCGCCAAACCACAGTCTTTCTGAAACAACACTGAAGGCCTCTATAGTCCCTCTGAGTAATGGGGTAACTTCCACACATCGATCTGCCTGCAAATACACCTCACTCAATTAAGCAAACATCTTAGTCCTGAATTTTCCCCTTCTTAAATTACCGCAAGGCAAATTTCTTGGTACAGTCAGCCCATGGAAGCAAAGTATGCACATGCGGTGCTAGAAAAAGCACATCATTAGACTGCCTCTCTCAGTATTATCTCCTGTTCTGAACTCAAGTTTCTTGCAGCCAATTTTTATATTCATAACTCCAAACATTTTCAAGCATGTGCCACACACATGAGCATTTGTAACATCTGTCACATTTTGCAAGGTAATCAAAATAGCTAGCCCTGACAGAGGGTGTCTGAAGGGTTTAGAAGACCATCTTTTAAACGGCTGTGATCTGCAACAGCTTTGATTCACAATACAGGGGAAGGAAAGGGGAGAAAGATGACAAATGATGTCCCGGATGCCCAGCTGCTTTCGTGTTTTAACATGCTTGCTGTCTGTGACTATTCCTTTAGGACTTAGGAGCTTCTAGCAAGCCACCCCAAGCAAGTCTTTTTCTCTTGCTGAAGTAACAATCAAACTAAACTAGAAGAGTCCAATTTTTTGAAAGATCTTGGTAAACCTCAATGTAGAAACCAAAAGACATTCAGATCAGCTTGCTGTGCATCACATGCCAAGAGCACCCAGAGGTGCAGGTTTACAGGTATGAAGAATGATGCAACTCTGAACTGCATGAGATAATAGTACCTGATCCATCAGTTCGTGCCAAAGAGGATGCACCCCTCTTCCAGGTAAACCTCACAACTGCACAAAACCACAGATTACTCTTGCCACATCTACCCGTCACATCATACTACAATTACTAAAGCACCTCTCAACTCAATCAAAACATTAAGAGAGCGTTATCTACTCTCTCTCTGACATGTAAGAAAGTGTTTTGGAGGGGACAATTAAAGAGACTGAATGTGAGTGCATGAACACACTATTCTTTTAATGATTTCTTATCAGCAATGAAATGCATACCAGACTGCAAATGCATGACAGAAATTGTTATAAAAAACAAATATTTAAGGTGATCAACCTACTCCACTGAAACAGGATAGTATGCAGGACTCAGCTCAAAAAAATCCTCCCAAAATCCAAACAAAGCCAAACCACAGTGAGGGAAATGGAAAATGTATACACAGATTTTAAATTGGCTAACGAGACCAATGCATGGCAGAGACAGAAGAGAATCAGACAAAATTGTGAAAAGTTTGTCTTTAACTTGTACCCAACCCTGAGCCTGCTCACACAGGCTTTCCAGAAGTGCAGAAAGAAAATAATCAAACACAGTCATGTGCATCTTTCTGTTTATATCAGATTTACATAATACATAGGAATTCCAGGCATGAACTTTCAAAAGAGCTTGAAGCTATCAGCAATAAGAAACAATGCTTTTGAATAAAACTGGCCTCAGCCAAGCATATGGAAACATTTCATTAACTGATGCTGTAACTCTGAAAAGCATTTTATATAAAATGCTTTTAAAAAATTTTTCTTAAAAAAAATCCAAACTATCAGCATGGAGGTCAATATATAGTATCAAGTGAAATACTAAACAAAGTAATTTCCCCTTACTCTTTTTTGTATCTTTTTCCTTTTCTCCCCAATTGTAACATTCTGTATTCAAAAAACCAAAAACAATTTCAAAGCTCATAGCAAAACATTTCTATTGCAAGATGAAGTACAATCCCTTAGCGTCAATATACAATAAAGATTATTTTCTAAAAGCATATATATGGTGGGGATCGGTAAACTTATGCAGAGCATTGAGTAAATCTTATCCTGTGCTTGTTACTATGGTATCTAAGCCCCTTCAAAGTTTTGATGTTTTTTTTGTTTGTTTGTTTTTTTACATGCTCAACATAGCTTTGTCAGACATATCAGAAATATGTTTGTCAACTTCAAGACAGAATTGTTTTTCTAATCACAAACTACACAGGATGCAATGTTTACAGCTCCGTACTTGAAGCAATCTAGGGTAGAAAACAGCGCACCATCTACTAGTGTGGTGCCACACACAGCTAACCGATGGGTTTCCAAGTTCACACACAAAGTTCTTCAGAGTACTTGTAATTTTCATATGGTGACACTAACCTGTCACAAATCCTGTCCATGTTATAGTAACCTTACTCCCAATTTTTTTTTTTTTATTTAAAAAAAAACAAACCACAACAGTTATGCCATATGAAAGGGTGGAGTTCATTATCACATGGAATCACAGATACTTTTTAAAGGATAAAATAAATAAATAAATGAACCAGTCCTCCCCTGAGAAGTCAGTGAAAACATTTCAGAAAAACAAATACCTTCATAGCGTTAAATCAGGTCTTGTGACCTGAACTCAGCTAACATGCTTCCTCGTCTCCCTGGGCCCAAAGCCCTCAGCCCAGCCAGGCGTGCAGGTGCAGAAGAACAGGACCTTCCTGCCTTTGTTTCATTTCACTCAGAATTGGCACAGTTATTTCAACCTGGCATTTTCCTTCCTGACTCATCCCAAACACACAAACAATATTTTCCAGGGCTAATTCAGGACAGTCAGCCCATATCATCTCCACTAATTGCTACAACAAACCTGAACCCTCCCTGTAGTCCCAATGAAAATCGAGACACGCCAGCTAGAAGCTGCTGCAGTAAACCACAAGTGGAACTGCGGCGGGGTGTGTGGGGGAGTTTTCTCCCTAAAATCCTCTTGCATTTACTCATTTTTATTTGTCGTTTGGTATCGTACTAGAAGCTACGGTCAGCCCTACCAAGCAAAAGAATAAAACATTTTCTATCTTGTCAAAATAAAATGGTTAACATCCCTCACCCATGAAACCTAACACGAACCTGCGCTTTTGAAGAAAAGCACTTTGGGTGTAAAAGGAAAGAGAAAGGCTATTCCTGCCGCACACAGTTCCTCCCGGTCACATTTAAACACTGCCCTTCACACAGAGAGAGTTCTTTCAACATTACTTGCCAGCCATTGCTCCTTCCTCAGGAGGTGATCGGTTTAACCTCACCAGTGTTTTTTTGACTTATTTAATGAGATCTTCAAACCTGTCAGCACAGAGCTCCCCATGAGTGTTCCCAGCTCACCCAGGACATCCTGCCAGCACCTGGAGACACAGACAGCTATGGGGCACTGCTGCTGAATGCCACAGCACTCACAGTTTGCTCAAAAGCCCTCAATAAAACAAAAAGAAAATGAAATGTTAGTGTTGATCATTAATTGAACCAACCAAACAAGAACAGGAACACACTGAACACACCCAGAAAGCGAAACTTCTGGCAAAGGAAACTGGCAGGAGTTTTTATTGCACTTATAAATGATGCAGCCAGGTCATTTTTCAACTGGCCTGATGAAAGGCAGGAGAAGAGAGACATGAAACAACTTACGGTTCAAGATCATGTTAAGCACATGGAGCTTCTCAAGTGTTTGCAGGAGTACAAGAAGTGGAAAATGCTTTAATATAAAACTTCAAAACTGAGGGGAAAGGGCTGTTTCTACAGTCTGGAGACTACAATCTGGAAACGCAAGGCTTGCCTCCAGACAAGAACAGCAGCAAGAGGCAAGGTTTACTCACAAAACAGCGACCAGATTACAGTGCTAAGTGTCTCTGACACTCACAATCTTTTCCTACAGAAGGAAAGCATACACACAGCTAATTGGAACCGGGCTCTGAATCCCAATTCATTCTTTCTGTCAGAGTTTATGAAATGGGATTTTTTTCCTTGCCCACTGCATACCTAAAACAACTCTGGAAGAGTCCACATGTGGCATGACGGCTACTGAAGCTGACCCAACGCTGCCAACATGCCCGCACCCACTTACAATCACACTGCCACTGGGGCAGCGGGATGGAGAGCCACCACAGGGAGCCAAGCCAGACAAAACCTAGCAACTCTTCTGCCAGGGTAACCTCCAGCTCTCTGAGTACATGTAACCCCAGACAGTTTCCCAAACACCAGCACAGGCCAAAGGACGACAGGGAACACCCAGCATCGTGAAGATGGGGCCACATCAGCTCCATACTAAGCTACTGAGGAACCACACTGTCAGGACAGGAACAACAAGAAAATTGATCACACCACTTTTATTGATAATCCAAAGGCAAATTGACACCAGTAGTGAAACGTGAGCTAGGAAATACTTATTCCCATTCTACAACAAGATAAAAAAAAAAACAGAAGAAGGACTGAGGGGGAAAAAAAAAAAACAAAACAAAAAACCCCAAATCAAACAAAAGAAATCCCACAAACAAATAGGTAGACTTACTTATTTGTGTTGTTTACCTGCACAGGTGTGCGAGACAGAAGAACACACAAATGTGAGCTTAAGAAGCTACCCTTGAGGAGCAACATGCATGGGCAAAGCACTCCTAATATTTGTTACATAAAAGAGAAAATTAAGTTACTCCTTTAGCAAGCTGGACAGCATTTCTAAAGTCTTTACATCCCCATTACTGGATTCATTCAATGGATCCAATGATGAATCCATCAAGACAGATCACCATCTTATTTTGAAGACTATTTTATCTCAAGGTCTTACTAACTTTCTGAAGTAAAGCCTGCTTCTAAAATGTGATGAGATGACCAATTAAAATATCCAACCTGATAGCAAAACATACTAATTGATGCACACATGTCCTAGAAAAGAAACTGTAGGGCAGTGCAGGACTCTGCGATGTTTCAGGATTGCGTCAAGCTATGTTTCAAATTAAGTCACCCAATATTCAGAAGGATTTTCCAATATTCCTTTGACATATACCTTTTAGGGACCTTAGAAAGGGTACAGAGCCTCATCTTAGTATTTCCCCTCATACAATACAGTACATACAACATAAATGTATCTAAAAGTAGTTGGGCAACCAGTTAATTTTGGGAATTAGAAGAGGAAAAAAAATAATGCATGGACCTACAGCAGATTAATAGGGCCTATCTCATGCCCTTCCACAGAAGCTGCAGCTTCCAGGGGAGCGGCAGGGAATCCTTCCTGACCTGGAGAGCACTTTCATGGCCTCTTGCATTACAGCATACAAGCTGAGTTTCATAGAATGGTTTAGGTTGGAAGGGACCATAAAGATCACCTAGTTCCAACCCCCCCTGCCATAGGCAGGGACACCTCCCACTAGACCAGGTTGCTCAAAGTCCCATCCAGCCTGGCCTTGAACACCTTCGGGGATGGGGCATCCACAACTTCTGTGGGCAACCTCTGCCAGTGTCTTACCACCCTAAGAGTAAAGAGTTTCTCCCACGGAGATGCAGTTTTAGTATTTAAGCCAGGACATAATCAGACTCAGCATTCTGCAGACATCTTTTTTTTTTTCCATAAGCATTGATACAAAGGTTGATTTTGAGGAGTAACGCATATTTTGGCACAGGAAAACCAACCATCCTCCTAAGAGGAGGAAGCACTGTAGACGACATAGGACACTTCTACCAACGAGCCTACACACAAGCAGCAGTCAGTTACATTGGTTTTGTCTACTGAGAACAGTCTAGCAGAGTCTGATCTGATGGCAGGAGCTGCAGATAAAGCTATAAGGACACCACTACACTTAGTTGTTCTTCTGAAAGAGTAAACCATGTTTTACATACAGAGCAAGATTATGACAATGTATCCAAGACAGCGGGTATGGTGGGACATGGTGAACTTAAAGGAAAAACACAGAGCAAAATGAAGATGGTCTTCTGCTGCGTGATCTCTGCCCTGTTTTTCATGTAAGTGTTAATTAACAGATCAAATAAAATATCCTCAGCTGGGCTGCAGTAACTATTTACCTTTATGTGGATAATGCTACACCACATTTCAACTTAGCAAATATATTCCCAACCTTGCACAGATTTATGCTTAACTTTAAGCTGTCCAAACACTGTATGCCCCTTGGACCAGCTCCTATCTTACGATCAAAGACTGCGCTCTACACAGAGCTCAGACTACAAACTCCTTGGAGCCCCCTGTTCCTAAACTCATGCAACCACCTATTTTAATCTTTAGACTTCAATTATTTATGATCACAAACTGCCATAATTTAGCACTTTAGAAATATATGCAACTAGGAAGCTAAAGTGAAAAAAGCAAAAAAACCCTGCAAACAGCAGCAATACTCCTCAAAGATTTTGCAAAGTATGTAATATAGCTAGGAAAAATAAGATATTTCTTTATATGCTTTAAACTGGCAGATACAGTAATGAATATGAACAATCACACATATACCACATATATCTGTGAATGTGCTCAATTCAAACAGTAAATAGAAATAACGTGAGTATAACTGAGATGTAAAAGCCAAGCACAAGAAAAAGAATGAGTATAACAAGTGAAATAGTCCATGTTACATAAGTCAGCAAAGGAAGTGAAAGAAAAAACATCACAGGATGCAAAGGAAATATTAAAAACAATAGATGCTGGATTTACCCAGCCCATTAAAATAAAAATGTAAGAAAGTGAAAGAAATAATGTACATATATACATATTGGTAAAGCTTAAGAATACAAGCCAAAGAATCTACTATTAAAGGGTTGAACAAAACCTAATATGTATTCAAAATGAATAGTCATTAAAACAAGCAGCCAGTCCAACGGTATGAAAAAAGTACCAAAAAAAAAAAAAAAAGTATGACTTTCTCTCGAGTCCTTGACAATCAGTGGGCGAGGAATCCCAGATCCCCAGCTATGGTCTTTAGACAGTACCCCAGCCTGCAAGCTGTCAAAGTCAGGCATTTCCAGACTTATTTATCTGGATGGTGAGGTACAGCAAATAACCAGTAGCAGCAGTGGTGGCCTCCAGCCCACTATTAGCAGTGGCAACTCTTGGTTCTGTCCTGAGCTGGACATCAAAACAGTTTGGATAATACTAGAGCAACATATCTTACAGTCTGGAAATCCCTAGTTGAGGTGGCTTACCTAAGCAGATAGCATCTATATTAAAACAGAAATTAATTTGATTCAGTCTTGAGGAAGGGGAAGTCAGGAAAGCAAGAGAAGTCATGGGAACCCAAGGACAATGTCAGCAGGTGACAGGGACTATTAATCTCCCTACTAGCAACTGGGAATTCACCCTCAAAACCTTAAAGCAGAGTCATCCTTATGCAGATTTCAAATGGACATCACTGAATTACTCCAAGTCTTAGGATGGGTCAAACAGCAATATTATGTTCTGTCTTCCACCATCAGCCTGCCAAGGGTCCCATTCCCACCCACAGTCCTAAGATGCCCCCTGCCTCTTAAGAGATGAGGAAAGCCACAGCAATGTAGGAGAGATGACCACATATCATAGGCTCATAGAATGGTTAGGGTTGGAAGGGAACTTAAAGATCATCTAGTTCCAATCCCCCTGCCATGGGCAGGAACAACTTCCACTAGACCAGGTTGCTCAAAGCCCCATCCAGCCTCACCTTCAACACTTCCAGGGACGAGGCATCCACATCTGCTGTGGGCAACCTCTTCCAGTGTCTCACCACCCTCACAGTAAAGAATTTCTCCCTAATCAAAATCTACCCTCTTTCAGTTTAAAACTGTTACCCCTTATCAGGGAGTGTAGTGATAGGATAAAGAGTCCCTCCCCATCTTTCTTGTAGCCCCCCTTAAAGTACTAGAAGGCCTCTATAAGGTCTCTCCAGAGCCTTCTCTTCTCCAGGCTGAACAACCCCAACTCTCTCAGCCTGTCTTCACTGGAGAGGTGCTCCAGCCCTCTGATCATCTTTGTGGCCCTCCTCCGGACTTGCTCCAAGAGGTCCACGTCTTTCTTATGTTGGGAGCTCCAGAGCTGGACACAGTACTCCAGGTGGCGTCTCACCAGAGCAGAGTAGAGGGGGAGAATCACCTCCCTCAACCTGCTGGCCACGCTGCTTTTGATGCAGCCCAGGATACGGTTGGCCTTCTGGGCTGCAAGCACACATAGCCCCTTATGCAATGTTGCGATCCCTAAATTATCACAAGCTCACTGGGAGCTCCATTTGTATTTTTTTTCCTTAGTTTATCAAACTAACTAGAACCCTTGCAATCCCAGGGGATGAGAGCTATTGTGTTAAGTATCATTTTTGTTTCACCAAGCAGCTAACAAAGAATCTATTCATTTTCTACCACCCAATAGCTGACTTGAAATCACACACAGCTTTCTACCCTTTCTGAAAAATTATCTGGAGGTAAACTTAACTCCAACATACGATAACTGTATTACCTGCCAATATATTTGACAGTCTCCCAGTTTGCCTTCTTTTTTCTGCTTATCACCCACTGAGGTTGTCTTAGAAGTATCTTCAATTAAAGACAACATTAGGAAAATGTCTCATGCACCATTAATATTTCACTTTGTCATAATAACTTTAGTCTAATAGTCAAGTGCTATATTTAATTCAGCTTCTTCAGGTTAGTAATTATCATGCGAAGGAATGAAAACAAACAGATGGATACAGGAGTCCAGTTTGTCTCTTCTGTGCTACTCCAGAAGGCTTGACACTACTCACTTTGAAAATAATTCTATTTAAACAAAATATTGTACACCACTAGGAAATGGATTTAATGAGTAACAGTGAAAAATCTTGTACACAATACCAAAATACATTTTTACAAAACATCACACAAAAAATAACAGCAGCAATAATAATAATTTTTTCTTGTAGTATTTTGAAAACATCAAATTTGATTTTGATATCAGCGCTATGCTTCTGCAATCACTGGATAGGCAAGAATAGCTTTCTTAAAAAGGATCTTTAAATGTAGTTTTTATTTTATCAGTCTGCTTTGCACAGGTTCAGGGATTAGATTTCCCTTCGCCTGTCTACGAACACTGCTGTAGGCATACATTCTCTAATAATAATCATGTCTTCCATTGACTAATTCCAGCATCTATATCAGATCGACCCTCACTGCTCATACCAGCTTTCCGTAGATTAGATTTCTCCAGACTACGCAGTAGATGGAGCAAGAGTTTCATTGTGAAGTGCTTTCATAAATTTTCTTTGTTCATGTGCATCTTATGTTCATCCATCACTGGAAGAAAGAACTCTAAAGAGCAGCCAGTCTGGTTCATTTAATATCAAATTAAGAAAAACAAATCTGAAAAGTTATTATACATGGGTATGCCTTGGTAAAGACTACTCAGACAGTATTATTAATATTTTCTGTATACATCTCATTGTATTGAATGACTATAATTTTTATTCCTTATGGAGTCTAATCTTAAAGTGAAAATACTATTTTAGTCCTTCACCAAGTAATGACACTTTTCTGATTCTTTTTAACCACTGGTAGACATTCCTTACTCTAATAATTGCAGCGGGAAGAAAATCTGATTACTGTTGGAAAAAAAATACCAAATAAAAACCCAAATGCTTTAAAGAATTCTATTACCTTCAATCAATAATATTATCTGGAATAGAGATATGAGTAAATACATTACACGCGTAATCCATTTGTGGAAAACAACCATATCCTCTTTAAGAGCTCAATGTAGCATTTAACAGGCTAAGGTAATTTCCACGACAAAAATCAGCCTCAATGCACGAGATTCTCTGAATTTTTGAGCTATGCCTCTGCTTATTTTATGTAATGACAGAAACATCTAAGAATTAGAAAGATAATTCTATATAACTGAAGCCAAGCATGCACTCTCAAAAGGAATTTCAGATATTTATTGTTTAAGCGCAAGTAATTTACACTGCTGCTACATGTACTACAGTACACCCTACACTTCTCTTCCCTAACTCTGCAATTCTCACACATTAAATTCCTCGCGTATCTACTGAGTTTATGAAGAAAATCTCTCTACAAAGAATATTATAAAATTGTATGTCCTTTCTAAGTAACCATGATAAAGCTTTGGTTACTCTTGGCTGTTATCTGAGAGAAGAAAGCGCTGTAAGTTTACTAGGGGTAGGGAAGGAAATGCAGAGTGAGGAAATACAGTCTAACTGACAAGTATTTAAAGTTGTAACAATCCTTTTTGCTGAAAATTTCAAGAAGAGCCCCCTAAACAAAAACAACTTCTCCCAACCACCCACAGCAAAGCATTTCTTCACTCCTTTTTGCTTTACAATTCAGATTATTCCCACACTAAAATGCTCCTTGGGTTTCATACAAAAAGATATTACTTGAAGGAAAAACAGGAGCTACAACTATGTAGCTTTAGCAAAGCTTTGTATTGGTTTTACTTCTGTCATTAAATGAACAAAACTGGAAAAGATCCCAGAAACAGTGAGAAGCATAAGGAAGTTGGCAACTCGTACACAAGCTCAAGCACAAAAGCACGTTAGTAAGCAAAATGTAGGGGAAAACAAGGTGGGGGGGACAAGAATGTGATAAGATAGGAAATCACAGGTATTAAATGGCCAGCAATTTAACGAACGTGAGTAAATGGAATCACAGAAAGATGGATATTGGGAAGTATGTAAGGATAAAGCTGCTGTGATGGCAGGTTATAGACTATCACCAGGTTTAAAATTAAATTGGTTAAATATTTGAGGGACTAAATAAGAAAAATAATCTATGTGATAACCTTTAACATTATGATTACAAATAATGGCTTTTTCCCCTCCGAAAAAGGAGGCTGCTTGGA
Organism: Ibidorhyncha struthersii; assembly: GCA_013398815.1. Classification (NCBI taxonomy): domain Eukaryota; kingdom Metazoa; phylum Chordata; class Aves; order Charadriiformes; family Charadriidae; genus Ibidorhyncha; species Ibidorhyncha struthersii. The sequence continues at coordinate 1,145,786 of VZSZ01011429.1, read as the reverse complement.
GACAAGTAAAAGATGTTTTACTTTATTTTTCTTCTGCTTTCTTCCTAAGTATTGGGTTAAGACAGAGAAGATTAGAATCAACAGTGGGGAAAGGAGGAAGCCAGGAGGAAAGCTTCCAGGAGAGCTGAAAATAGCACTCTATCGCAGTGACTAAGGCTGTGCCTCCACTTAAAAGAAGGTGAGTGTTTTACTGCATCATGAGTAAGGCATGGGTTCTTCTCTAGAAGCACAGTGGAGCAGAGGCACTGCAGGTTTTACCACGAGGTTAGCCTTGGGCAGGAGCCTTTACAGCAAGCCCTGCTACAGCCTAATCTATCCAAATCTAATCTATTTTCTCCAACCACATCTGCCTAATGAAAGATATCACTTCTCTCTAACCACCTTGCCTAATTTTGTCCCTGCTTAAGATTTTAAAAGTTATCGTGCAGTAGTATTACTTTATAATACAAAACCAATTAGACTTTTGTCACCAGTAATATTATCATTACCTGCTCTTGCAAAAGACTGCCATGGGCTATCCAGTAACTCTGAATGTTCGGCTGTGTGAACATCAATGTCCTACACAAGTGCTTTCATCAGAGGTGAAATAAAGTTTGTCTTATTAGTCAAGCTATCTATATCACAACTATGTATGTTTAAAATACAGTTCTGCAACACAACTGGGCAAAGCTCCTTATGTTGACTCAATTAAAATATATCATGTTTGGATGTAATTCCCTGCTCTGATTAACATGATTAACATTTTTCTACTTTTGTGAATTCTACAGGCCACATTTTTAAACATAAAACAGGATTCTTATTCTGCTTGCTGCTAACGCACCACTAGAGTCATTAGTGAAGAAGGCAGTGAAGGACACTGCCCTGAAGCCACGAATATGTTTTGTTCTTTCCTCAGTATGACTATACTACAGTTATCAATCCTTACCTGAGAAATCATTAGGACTATGAACACACATACTGCAGTATTATACTTACTGGGCATTCAAAATGACTGAGCAATTTAAAGAATGTTTTACTGCCTTTTTTTTTTTTTTGCAAGTGCTTCTTTAGGTTTGGTACACAGCTTGGAGATTAAAACAGTGAAACTCGCTAAAGTCTACTGTAACCAAGATGCCTCTTTCTGATATATTGCCAGTCTTTTGAAGAATGCAAGTGTGAAGAAAAATAATCCTTTTCTTTCAAACATGTTGTATTACTGCATTATAAATGTAGGTTTCTGTAACATGTCTTGCATTTTTATAAAACGTTGCAAACTTGAACTAGTTTGCACACAAAGGGCCAGGAGTCATAGGTACTAAATACTTAAATCTTGAACAGCTCAGCAGGAGTCTTTACAAAGTCATCTTAATCATAAACCATGTTAATGCTAATCAAACAAGTGGAGTGCAGACCACTTTTCATTGTGACACACACCCACAGCCTACGCCTAAGGTGTCCCACAAGCATAGGAACAGCAAGATAAAAGAAGGAAAATTACTTTTTCCTGGGTCCATATACAACAAACAACAGAATACAAGAACTTGAACATACACAGACAATGCGTTCATTCCAGCAGAAGAGAGCCTGCTTTCCACGATGATTTAAGTGATGTAAAGCGACTGTCGATCAGCTGTCCCGATAAAATCCAGAATTTTAGAATAACATGATCTTCCATTCTACAGAGATGCACAGAAAACCTGCACTTTGGGGTTTTACACAAATACACACTGTTGATCAATCATTACAGCCTAAGCCGTGGCACTGCTCCATGAGCAGATCCGGTTCATTGCTTTAAAGGTTAGCTGTAGCCCAGCTGAATTTAACTGTGCAGCCGCCTATGACTGTGAACACGTCTTTCAGCATAAGGTGGCGTTTCCTTTGAAAGCATATAAAGAAATCCCTGACAAAACGCTCATCTGGAAAAAAAAAAAGGCAACCCAAAAAACAAACCAAAAAGCAAACGACCACACTTTTTTTTCAACTGTCATCTCAGTTCAAGAAGGAGGAGGATTGATAAGCACACAGAGTACTTTCCAATACTTCTGCCTTAAACTATTTTACCATGATAATTATAGCATGTTTGGTCACTACTTAGAAAAAAAATAAGATGAAACAATCACAGGGAAATCTGTCTTAAGAACAAGGACCATCTTATCATCTTGGAATTTTTAACCTTAGATTCACTAGGATGCTCACCAAAACCGTCTAAGCTGCATGACAACACACAGCTATGAAGCCTTAAACTGACATTAAGATCTCAGTAAAATAGTAAAATCAGAGGATTGCTAAGTTATTCACAGAAAAAAAGAGACGTTTTCTTTCTTAGATGAAATACAACTGGCCCAATTTAAAGCTCAATTTAGCACTGAGCAGACAGAACACAAAAAAAGTTAATTTAGAATATGAAAAAAGTAGAAAAACATTAACAATTTAATAGGCTTGGTAGTTGACGTGGAAAAAGAGCTTATTATTAAAATTCAGATTCAGTTGCATTATATTCATTGCATACTCACTATATTCATTACACTGAACGATGCGAGTATTTCGATGGAACTTTCCTGCTTTTATAGTTGTTTTAAGAAACATTCAACTGTGGAGAACATTTCTTCTTAATTTACCACTAACTAGAGGGGAGTAAACATTTGAGAATGAATACCCAGAAAAAATCCTGAAGTCATAAAAAAAAAAATAAAATATATATTTTCAGTGATTCTGAAATTCCAGAAAGATTAAAAAAAAGACACCACAAAAAGTAAGCATTGTGTTTCCAACAACAAAAAGAAATTAAAGATTGTGTCATGACCACAACACAAATAAGTGTAAAACATCTCACTGTCTGCGCAACTTACAAGCAGTATATTTAACCTGGAGGGCAGCAGAGAGCCTAAATATATATTTGAAAAAAAAAAAAAAAAGTTGAAGCTACTAAAAGATAATATTTACACAGAATCGATAAAAAGCTTTCCGATACCACAACATTTGAAAAGTTTGCTCAAACTCTCAAGCTGTTAGGAGACCAATTTGTAAGAAATCTGTCTTAGGGCTTTAGTTGCACCATAGATTTCTAGCTCCACATTAATAGTAAAATCATCTCTCCTTTTTACAGGGTAGTTTCTCAATGAATCTGCTCTACCGGAAAACAGTGTTTAAAGTTCTCTCTCAAACATCAGCAAGATATTAAGGCTAGTCTATACTAAATTCTGAGAAGAAGAAAAAAAAACCTCTGCAAGTGCAAATACAAATCACTGATTGAGAACGTAATTTTACAGACATCACTCTATCTGCACTTAGAAGAAAAAATTATTACTACTTCTGTGTTTAAACTATTGATACCAATTAAAAGTTAGCAGGAGCTACCTCTGCTAAACCACAGCAATTGTGATAGTAGAAACTTACCACATTTATAGTAGAAACATTAACTTGCAAATAGAACTAGGTGTCCTCAGGAAAAAAGTCCCATCTTTACTGATGATTAAAACATTAAGTGCAGAGTTTGAAAATTAAAAGCACTACATTAATATAAACAGTAAGTTCACGCAATCAGAAAAATATGATGGTAGAGACCCTACCAATAACAAGGCTCCATGGAACATAATCTCCTTGTTCTTGCTCAGCCTTTAACTCCACTGACCATGTAAGTACAGTTTTCAGAACACCAACCACAAACAATCTAACTTTATGTTTACCTATGAACCTCAAAAAGCCCAGGAAGTATGAAATGAAACAAATAGTACAATCAAACTGTATTCACTCTTTCTGAACTTTAACACTACATACTCTTTTACGATGCCTAGAAAGAACACTAAAGCATGAAGCTATATTTTCACGTTTGTTCCAAAATATTTCTCTTTACAAAAGGCAAATTAAATTAAACATCTATATCACCTGTCCCATGACTCTTTATGATTCACACAGAAAGTTAACTTCAAAACGGATAAGTTACTTCATAACAAAATGAACCTCGCTCTCTCCGTGCATAATGCTCTAGCTAAACATGTGTTTTTCCCCCGCAACACAGGGGCTTGCTCAAGACCTGAACCAAAGCAAACAAAAAAAAAGTCTGCATAGAGAAAACACAAACCTTCAAAATAAGATTAGGAGAACATGCCCTGTTCTTACCAGTCAAACAAACACACGGCCTAATGGTATATTTATTATCAAGGAAAATAATCTTACAAGGAAAAAACAAGGCATTCTCCACTTTGCTAAAGCCCATCTCCTGTGGATAAGAAAGATACAGCTGTACTCTTGAACCCATAAGGCTTGGAAACTAGGCCATTCTTCTGCTTAAGGCACTGAACGAAAGAATTCTTGTCAGATACTTTCTCCCACGCCCCCTCTGTCCAAATCAAAACCATGTGTTCTTATTGTGCAAAAGCAAATGCAGAATGAAAAAAAAAACAGAAATAAATTAAACACGGTATAATTATTGTTACCCCAACCTGTCCACTCCATTCCATCCTCTTATCTCTTGCCCCAATCAATTTTTTTCCTCTTTAAAATGCAGCTGCCTAGTAGCCTCCACCATGAGAAAGTCCACCCACTTTAGCTGGCATCTGAGACATCACCCTTCACTTGCTAGGGTGCAAATGGGTGTGCGTGTGTCAAAATTATAATTATTTGTATGATAATGAAGCAAATCACATGATCATAGGTTACTGTATTATCCTTCCTTAAAACTCCCTCTGCCGTGACATCTCTTGATCATTCTCATATGGCACTGGCTAGGTAAGACAAACCACAATTCCCACATTCCTCCTTGACTCTGGCCAGTGTTATCATCCAGCACTCCTGCCTTGTTTGTTTCTTCCTCTGCTGTAAACATGCAAGATCTCTGCAGGAGAATTAACCAACTGTTATGTATCTGAAAAGTACAAAGCACAATAATACCTTAAAACTTAGGTAGATGGGTGACACCACACCACAAATAAATAGTAATACCTTCACAAATAGTAGTAATACTTTCAAAAGAGTAAATTACACTTTGTATAGAAAAAGATATATGTATTCTTATGCCAGACTAAGAGGTCCTTATGTCAGAAAAAACAAACTATGGCATTCTCACTTTTATTAATTTTACTAAAGCAAGTAGTATACAGCTGACTGTTGAATCTCTAGGATCTTTTCTTATACAGAGCTTCCCCAAAACATTTAAGAAAATATATTACTTTTATATTTCTTTTCTTTTGCCTTAATTCAGGAAAAGCATTCCCAATTTAATGACATGATACAATACAATATGAAGGGAAAAACATAAAAGCCCCTCTCTCCTCAGTAAGTACTAACTCAATGAAAACAAAAGAGCTACTCTAGCTCAGAGCTTTTGAATCCTGTCCCTCTCCTCCTCCAGCTTCAGCAGAGATAGGAAGCTCAGCTCACCCAAACTAACCCCAACTGCCAGCATTTGAATACACTGAAACATTACCTACTGCAGCCTACGTAAAATGTATCAAGAGGAAGCTGTAAATACTTACACGTACAAAAACAAAACACAGGAAGATTATTATTTTGAATATTACTCTTATCCCTCACTTGAAAGAAATAAATCTGGTAATAGGCATGCAACTAATCTTTACTGTACTGCCTCCACCCATTAATTTCCCCAAGTTTCCCAATAAACCATTCAATAGGAATAACTGTTTGACAATCATATTCTATTTTGTTTCCTTAAACACAGCTTTCATGAAAGAGGAATAACATTTCCAATGAAAAATATTTATGGACACATGCTGGAAAAATTAAACATAGCACCCTGAGACATAAAAAATAGCAAAAAGGAAAAAAAAAAAGGGGGGGGGAATTTCTATAAAGCAGTCCTACCAGTTATACACATACTGACTGTTTCACAACCCAACCACTGTCTCCCTCCACCTGTTGTTTGCCCATTGTTGGCGGTCCCTGTACCTTTCACTCCAGCTTTCTGATAAGACCTTATCAAGTAATCTGCTGCATGATCTTATCCCTTCTAGACTGTTTCCAAAGGGCGCTGTGGCATAAAAGGCACAAAGAATTATGGAAATAGGCACGTTTTTCACCCATCCCACCAGGAACTCCTATAATTCATCAAGGAATGTATATTCTTATGATGGGTGCTATATCCAATTATTGTAATAATATTTTTTTCAAATGACACAACACATGCTTGCATACTTACTGAGAAAAGCATACATTGAAATTTAATTTATTCTCCATTTTAAAGAGCACTGAAAGCAGCTGCCAAGAGACAGGGGGTGGGGGTGGTAGGGTAGTTCCCCATTATTTCATGCAACAACCTCACGCCATGTGCAAAGCACAGCTGGATGGGTACGTAGGTTTGTACTCAGAACCATCAATCAGCTCTCTCCGGGATACAGAGCTACAGTCTGTCCCTTGAGAGTCACACAATGGACCAACAACATTGCTGAGATGGCCATGCATACAAGAAAGACGAAGAGAGCGCTCTCCTGAAGATCACCTCTAGCTGCAGAACTTGGGAGAGCTTTGCTAATACTTGGGAGCTGGAAATATGCACTACAAAGATGGATTTATTTACCAGGCCAAAACCATGTACACTTACGCTGCTCTAACTCCTCACACTTTCCAATAACTTCTTCCTTTAGCTGCAACTTCTTACCACCTCAGTTACCCAGAGCTTACTAGCCAAACTTTGTGCATCAAGACCCATCAGCATAAGCACTTCCCCGGTCCATTAGTGTTTATTAGCAGGAGGAAGTACATTAAAAGTAAATTAAGAGTCTCACCTCACCCTGACAGAGTCCATTTTAAATCAAGGAATGCTGCTTTTTGGGAAGGCAGCAATGGACCACCTCCTCCTCCATCTCACATTTGCCACTTTAGCAAGAGGTCTTAGGTAGGTGAGACCACAGGTACCAGAAAGGGCTTTCCTGAGGCACCCGAGAGGGCAGAAGCAACAACCTCCTTGAGGTTTCTGCTCCGAAATCCAGCAGATGCCATACCTAATAACAGCACTAGAATTCCTTGTGCAGATTTGGGAAGTTACTGCTGCATGGCTCTTTACTGTTTATCTGACTGGAGGAGTATATTCATTAGTATTAGGTTACAGACTTACACCAAGATTTTCAGGAACAATTGTGCAATTTTTATTATTTTGATATCTTGTACAAACCTGGGTGGATTTTTTTTAAGGTACTCAATGTATTCTCTGAAATAATAATAATAAAAAAATTAATCCTCGCTTATCTCTAGGTGTCAGAATAGCGCATCCAAAAGTAGCATAATATTTTCTAAAAGAACTACTAACACTTTAATTTAAGTTTTCATTCTATAGAAGTTGATGATGTTTGAGAATATTTCCATTTGCCTTGCGTAAAAGTACTTTGTAAGTCTTATGTACTATATTACTGGACAGATGCATAAGTATTTCTTATCCCTTCCTGTCATGTCTCATCTACCTTCCCTTATACATTTGAAACTGAGACTCACGAGTAATATGTATCACTCAAACCTGGACTTTGTCATTTAATTAAATCTAAACTTTCATTTTCATCTCAAGGACTTGCTTTCGTTCTGACATTAATACAGGATCATCAGACCATGAAGAGTAATGACAGACCAAATGCACCTACTTGCTTTAACTAGTACCCAGGCTGATATTGCTATGTCAATTAAACTTATACTGAGAGACCGATACTAAAAGCTCATTAAAATAAGATACAAAGCTAGGGTTTCACTTCTTTAACTATATTATCTCGTTTCTGTTACCTCTGTCTTCCAAATCCTCTTTTCATATGCACTTTTCATTTCATATAATTCAGCAACATATTCAGCACACACTGCTGCTTTGGCTTGTACAGTAACAAACATTATGAGCTTGTAGTGTTGGCCAGAACCTCTGTGGATTGATGCAATACAAACAAGCATATTCTTCAACCCATTTCAACCCACCAGGCCATCTTCCTTAGTTTCTTACTGATCACTTTCCACCCAAATAAAAGTTGGATGCAATGATTGCACACATTAAATTTTATATGACTCCTTTTTCCCTCCTGCGCCTTCTGCCACCTTCCCGAAGGCAACTAACTATATCTAGCACACATTCCAAACATACCTCTTAACACTGGTCCCCTCACCTAAGATGAAAATTTCACACCTCCCATGCTACCGCCTATTTAAATAATCACGACCAATGAACAGGACCAGACACCGTCCAGGATTTTAAGATTTCTCAAGTACACCGTCTATCGTAACCAAGACTGGTTATTTTCTGCAGGAAGACCACCACAACAGAGAACAACACTTTGCTCCTACTCCATCAAGTCCGGGCGGAGCAGAGGAAGAGCGCAAAGATGTTTAAACAGAGCACAAAGGAAGATACAAACAATAAACTCGGGAGGTACCAAGGACACGACGACAGACTCTCTCAGACGCAACACAAAGCAAAACAGAGGAAGGAATACAGCAACAGCAACGCCGGGGACCATCTTCGAGGTGCTAACCAAACAAAGAGCAAGTACGGCTGAAGCCCAGCAGACGAGACGGGGCCGAGCACCAGGCCGTTGGAAAGCCCACGAGTGGGTGCCCCGACCCAGACACGGGGGGGTGCCCGGTGGGGGAGACGCGCGAAGGTAGGGCAGCCCGGCCTGCAGCCCGCGGGGGCTATGAGGCCTCTCCCCGGCCGGGGGACCCAAAGCCAACCGCCTGTGTGTGCCGACAGCCGCCGGCTCAGCCAAGTACATATAAGGGCAGCCCGGCCCGGCCCGGCCCAACAAGGCCTGGAAGGGGCTGTCCGGCCGCC
>VZSZ01011429.1:1077402-1136103 GCA_013398815.1 Ibidorhyncha struthersii | reverse complement strand
GGTGTGGGGGTGTCAGTCGCCTGGGGAGCCCCCAGCGCCCTGCGTGAGGGACGGGGACTGCTGCGGGCTGGCGAGTGGGTTGCCCCCGGGTCTCGCCCGTGACCGGGAGCAGTCGGCCTTGGAAAGGGCGGTGGGGCAGCTCTGCCCTCCTCCCGCCCGGCGGGGGGTTTCTGGAGGTTCGTAAAGCCCTCCGTCAGCATCTGTGTAAATCAGGACGTTTATCTGTGCGCCTGAGCCAGCCGGCCTCCTTTACCCACTTGAAGCTGAAATCGGATCAAGAAGACACTGCGACGCATCTATCCGCTCGTGTCCAACCGGCACACGGTCCTCAAACACTTAACCGGTGACCTCATGTGCTTAAAATTAGAACCATACACACATTTTTGTCTTTGAGAAGTTACTAGTGTTTACACAACAGCAGCTTTTGCTATAAAACCAGCCAAACCCTTCACCAAATTCTAAAAATAATCTGCAAAACTAAAAAAAAAAAATAACCTCCCCTGCACCAAAAACAAAATAAAAACAACGCGCCTGAATTTCCGTCACAATATTTCGACAGATTTTTGTCGCTGAGGCTGTAAACATCTTCACAAATGCTGTAAACACAGTCCTTGTTCTGAAAGACCTCCCTTACGAAAAATACTTTGGAAGGCACTTGATGGACTGTATGTCTATCTCCAGGAAGCCCTTATGTGCTTGTGAAAGAGCATGGATTGTTATTTACTACCTATATTTATAGGTAATATATATATATGTGACTATATTTACAGGTAAACACACTACATAGAGTATATTTAGTTCTGGCTATGTTAGTTCTGGTGTGATTCAAGAGGTGCCCCTGGCTCTGGTCAGCACTGGTCATCTGACAGTGGAGTTTTCCAGATGTTCGGGAAAACAGCTCTTCCTCGGTAGCTGATGTAGGCGCAGGCAGAGAATGTCCCCACGCTGTACAAGCAGTGTGACTGGGCTTGCTCTGTGCACATTCAGCATCACATTGCTCTAAGCGTACATGATTTGTCTGTCTGGAATGATAGAGGTTCCCAGCTAGTCCTCAGCCCTAAACTTCCCACATCCTTGCAAGGGCCTCTGTGAGCTTCTGCCTCTCTCCTCACATGGCTGGCAGTGCCCGCTGCAAGGGAAATTTCAGGGTCCTTCATATTTCTGGGAACAGAATAATCCAAGATTGCGTTTACTTGGGGTAAGCAGCCATGGTCTAGCCAGCATGCCAAAACAAGTTTGTTGACAAACTGGATATTAACCCAGTTTGGTTGCTTAGCTCATCAAAATGCATTCACTTTTATCCCAAATAAGAGCAAGGCTGTGTCTCGGGCTCTGCGTGGGGCCTGACTCTGCAACCCTTACTCGGTCCCACTGATGCAAGCCCGTCATGGTACGGATTTGTGTACGCGCTTGTGGTTGGAGAAGAAAGGGGTGTAAACTCAAATGTCTTCTAAATGTGTTTAATGGCACCACTGACTAAGGAAAAGCTTAGAAAGACTTCCTGCCTTAGAATTTGAATATGTTTTGGTCAGTAATTCATAGGAAAATGTTGGTTCATCAGAAATTAAAAGTGTAATAATGTAATAGTTCTTGTTATCTGAAGATCTGCTTTGCAGTTGTTTTAGCCATGGTTGTTACTGTTATCATCTTCTTTCACATTAATAAGGTCACTCATTCATTTAATAGCTCGGTTTAATTTTGTTTGGTTATTACTACAGGCCTCTGGTCTCCCCTGAGTGAGAAAACGCAGGGACAACGACTGAGGAGCTGCGTGGAGGAGAAGGTGACCACAGAGATTGTCCCATTGTCCCCCAGCCGCTCTCCAAAGAGACAAAACAAGATGGGCAATGGGCTGAGCACAGAAATGGCCTGGAAGAAGTATGCTCTAAACTGTCCGACACCTGCACTAAAACATGCAGAAAGTTATTGCTGCTTCAAGCGGCGTTAGTCCTGCTTGGTGCCCACCGTGAGTCACAGAGCACGAGCAGGGCTCGGATGGTGGCAGCAGCGCAGCCGCTGCGGAGGGGTGCGAACAGCAGGCAGCGAGGGGAAGGCAGGAGCCAGCCGGAGCGTCTTGCTTGTGATCCATGTCTTGAGGGGCTGGAGGAAGCCTTGGCTCCTCGCATCAGAAGTGAAAAGGACAGACTCGTGTCAATAGGAAGCGCTGGGTAGTGGTTGTGATCTTTCACCCCGAGCTCTGAGAAACCTGCACAGGCCCTGCTCGCGCCTGAGCGAGTACCTGGTTGTTTTGTTCCTGGCTGGTTGTTCAGGCAAGGAGAGAAGACGCAGAGCACAAGACTTAAGCTCTTACACCATTATTATTCTGAAACGCACTCATTCTCTGCATTTTTGCCAGAAACGGCATGTTTATTTATGACTAGACAACTTTGTTCAGCGAGGAAACTAAGGTGTCAGTCAGCTTTGTAGGCACTCGTCTCTCCCCAGGGGAGCTCCAGCAGTGAGTCAGCTGCAGCTTCCCGGCACACAGGCAGAACGGACTCGTTGCTTTGTGCCTTGGAGAAGCCAAGCCCGTGTGCTCCTCCTCCACGAATACAGCTGGCTGGTGCTTAGGCCCATTTTTCTTTTTATTTGCAGGGATGCGCTGGATGGGAGCAGAGCAGCCAGGTGAAGGCAGAAACCCCAGTCCCTCCAACCCAGCACAAGGACGGCTTCCCAGCTCCAGCGCTCCCTCTGGACCCACCTCGGATAGTCTGTGGTTCATTTTGTGACTGACTTGAACTTCAGCACTGGAAGGGTGGATGTTCCACCACCTTAACAGTACCTGAACCCCATCCACAACTGTAGTAGCAATTTCAGACACTAACTTGAATGAAACCTTTTCCCACAATTTTCAAATTTAATTCTTAACAGCGAAAGGGTGAGAGGTTCAGAAATAACACAGGAACAGGTAACCACTGAGATGTGAATAAAATAGAGCAAAATCTTGGTCTTTATGGCCTTTCATTGCACCAGGACATCTACTATAGTGTGGAAAACAAAATGAAAGACCTGGCAAAAATCTAAGTGTAATATATCTCCAGCTGCACATAATAAGACTGCAATAGCATTAAGGACTCCTGAGGTCATTACAAACTGCAGATACAGGGCTCCATGGATTATTTATTTTCATGAGACACAGGACAAAATTATATGTAGTTTGAATGTATGTAAACTTTCTAAGTATATTATTAGGTACAGTCAAGATTCCCATTTTTCCATAAGAATCATTAGGAAGTATGGTCTTGGCGAAAAGTTAAATAACATATAATTTGCCCTAAATCCTTCAAGCCTCCAAACAAATGAGCCTTTTTTTTTTTTTACTTTAATAGGAACACATACCTCTTGATAATACTCATGTCATGTACACGCAAACAAGGGTTTAAATACATTTAACAGGCCAGAATTTGTCTCAAGGTCAGTTGTACTGAAATTTGTCCCTAAATGCAGCTAAGTTTGTGTCTTCAAATTTTCTGGCTAACTGAAGATTTTTATACTTTTGATGCCGTTATGAGGAACTGCCATAAGGACTTCATATGAAAACAGTAAATAAAAGCAGCATTTGCCACTGATCAGCCTGGATTTCTGGGAGGAGTAGAATAAAGTCATAGTACAACTTTGTAGTTACAGAGCTTTCTTGAACATCCCCAAGGCCTCAACAAATCTATTTCACAGAAGGAAGGCCACCTCTAAAGCATGTGGGCTGCCAATGGTCTGAAGAAGCTAATGAGGACGTTTGCTGTGTCCCTGGGCATGCCTCTGATAGCCTGAAAAAAACAGAGGACTGTTATAAATTGGTCCTACATTGCTGAAGATCTCTGTACTGCCTCTTAATAATCATTGCTAAAAATAACTAGTTTCGATTGTTTCCTTCAGCTTTGATATCTCATCTTTCTTTTGACGCCCCCAGTCTCTACAGCCACAGCCAACTTCTTCCCACATCTGAAGAGTTTCAAAAAGGAAACTAGCAAGCCGCTGTAGCACTGAGGTAGAACCACAATGAAACCTGGGGCAATGGCAACTGCATGAATTTCAGCCCTTGTTTTCATTTGCTGCAGTCTTTTTTTTTGACTGTTGTGGCTTTCAATAGGGGTTTCAAACTTGCTTTTTAAAAATCTCATTTTCCTTCTTTCCTTTTTGTAGCTTGAGTTTAGATTAAGTGTATTGGCAGAGGAGGTAAAGCTTGAATCATTTTCATGCATCAGCGCTGACAATATCTTTTCTGATGCTAATTTTTTTGAAATATTAACATTCTTAGAAAAGACTATGTATCAGACAGTAATAACAATGAAAACATAGTGTAACATGTTGGAAATATCTGTAACGTAATGCAAGATCTTGGTATCCCTTTTATCTGAAAATATTTATTTGTTATGAAAGCAAGTTAAAGAATAAAATAACTATTTAAAGCAGGTACTTACATGTTCCCTATCACAGCTGTATCTGAGCTATCACGTAAGACAATAACGCACCCCTGCCTTAGACCTGGGAAGCTTCCCTAGCTGTTGCTCAGCTGTAGATCTGAGGAACGGAGGGCCTAAGTGGTCTGCCCAGGAACAGAGAGGAAGCCAGCGACAAAGGAGACAGCAGACTCTCTACAAGTAGTCCTTTGGGAACTTCTGGGTACAGATTTAAAACCAGCTTTAGATAACCCCAGGAGACGGGGCAGGATGGCAGAAAGCCTGCAACAAGATGCCTGGTGATCTGCCATTGATCTTCAGAGGGCCATCAGAGACCAGAAGTGGGGGAAGAGTTGGGAAAGGCAATTAACCTAAGTGGTCACAGATGTTCTCACTCTACATCTGCCCTCTGCAGACTTCAGTGGCGTGGTTTCTGTGGAAACAGAAACTCTCTGCTAAATGGAGCTGCTGTCCCTGGCAGGATCTAATTTTTTCCAAAGATGTATTTTACAGTAGTGCAACAAGAGCTTGTTGATGCAGAAAGGTGCAAAGCTGTCACGCAGCAGCAGTGCATATTCCGATCCAAACTAATCTGATCCGATCAAAGCTTTTGATCCAGGAATAATTTCAGGTTTTGATATGAGCTAATCCAATAAATGATTCTGTAACAGCGAAGTCTCTAGCTGTTGCAAAGACCGGACGTAACCCTCAGTGAGAGTGGGGTCAGTTACAGTAGTGTTTCCTCTCCCCCATTTTAAGGTGACCAAGGAAAGAAAGATTTGAGCTAAATTCCTGAATGCAAGATTTAAGCACGTGTGTGTGTCTGTGTGAGTGAATATTTTTTTACTCATTTAGGACAACTTTTATGACATACTTTTTATAATATCTTATTTGGTTAAGATACCTAATTGAGTGGACTGGGTTTCATTTTTTACTGAGTCATTCTACCACTTTAGAGGCTTAAAATGGCTTGGGATGTTGGGAACTTTCTTTGTTTTCATCTCTGCCCCCACCCCCCAAAAAAAAGAGAAAAAAGCAATCTCTGTTTTGTATTCTGCTGACTGCACTGAACTGGCAGAATAACCTTAAAGATAATTGACAAAATGACAGGATAGAATAAAATGTTGGAAGGGAAGAACTGACACAGGCATTCCTGGACTTTTTAACAGTTAAACCACAGTGGCCTGTTTAAATGAACGCATTACTCCCACAAGAGAAAGTAAATTTTATCCCTCCCAGGATTTGTATGCGGAACAAAACGGCAAACAACCGCGTACTGCTGTGGGTCGTACTGACCACGTCTTACAGTGAACTGAAGACTAAGCTGAAATCCGTCCCACCTTCTCCAAGGTCATCAGGAGCAAAGAAAGGCCATCTGGACCTCCTGTAACAGCCGCTGAGCCGGAGCTGGCAATAACCTTGGCTGCAATAGCTTTGGCGATGGATTTAAAAGAGGACAGACTCTAGAGGTCTCCCTTAAAGAGTCCTAAGAGGGTGTAAAATGACCAGATGAGAATAATAGACAGCAGGGTTCACTTGACTAAATGACTGCAGAGAAACAACACCCCGAAGTCAGGCCCAGGTAGAAGAAAGAGGACCTTACTTTGAGTTACCTGATTGCCCCTGAGATGTGATAACTGAGTGCACGGGGCCGTAGTCTGCCACCAGTACCATCTTGCAAAACCACATCATCTTGCTTTCCCAACCTGTGAAGGGAGGGTGCCTAGAAACAGACAGGAGAACATGGCAAACAAGAAAAGAAGCACATTGTCGGATTTTACTTTTTAAGTTAGCCAGAGAAGTAAGAAATAATGTCAACCCCATTTCCAGAATGAACTAAAAATAAACCAAAAGGTTTATTTTTAGGTGTACCAAGCTATCCAATAACAGCTCAGCTTTACGGCATGTAGGAATAGGATCCAGATTCTGATTTTGGTTATATTGCTGGAAGTTTTCCATTGGCTTCAAAGATAATTAGTAGTTTCACCAAAGTAATTTGATCAGAATTTGGCCATAGATCTATTGTTCCTTCATGTGATGCACTTACACATAAGTTTTAGTGGAAAAATAATTATTAAAAAAAAAAACAGAAGCAACATACTGATCTACCTCGCAGCTTTTTTGAGGTTTAAATGTTTTTAAGTGTTTTGAGAATGAACAGTGCTATGTGTATGCTAAGCATTATAATGCATTATATAAATGCATAATATCGGGCACGCTATTTTCATCTTTGCTCACAGCACGATAATGACGTATCTGCAATGGGATGAAATGCAACACTATATTTAATAAAGGTTATGGATTATGTTTGTATTTCATGTTGTTAGGTGACATGCTGCTTCTGATATCCAGGTCACTGCTCAGATCTGTTGGGGGTTAACCATGGCCAGTCATTCCTATCTGACACCTGGTATGCTTCTGCTGCTAGAGGAAAAGTTGTTCCCCTCTGTAACTCATCAACTTAGTTTAGAGCCAGTGAAAATACTCTGTGACGATGCCAGCGCTTACAGGGGTGGAAGAAAATTCCAGTCTTTATTCTGGGATAACTTATTCAAAATTCAGCTAAGCAGCATTGGTGATAATGATGTAAAATGGGTTAAGGACATACAGCTAAAATACTGCAAAGTCCAGCACCTTTTAGGAGAACTAAAAAGCTAACTAAAATATCTGAAAATAAGTTTAGTAAGCTAATGGTTTACTTAAGATACTAGTTCCTTCTTTTTTTTACAGACATCTGATATGGTTGCAATGAAGTATGGGTCAGAAGATCTCACTGGAGTACCCAAACATTTTCCAGTATGGTTTGCAAGTCCATCTTTGATAATGCCAAAGTTTATTTCAGTTGCAAAATTTTATATACAAATTTTCCAGCTTAGATTTGTGTCTCAAGCCTAACTTTTGGCCCTGCTCCTGCATTAGCCCCACAGAAGTACATTGAAAATCCACCGGATCAAATCTTAAGGCCTTCAGGTCATTTTTTCTTGAGCTCTTACTAGAAACAGAACTCGCAGTAGTTCAAATCCTGATGGATAAAAAGCAGCTGAGCATGCACCCTTCCCTCTGATTTCCATGGCAGTTTTTGCTGAGTAAGGACTGGATGGATGCCTCTCCTGCTCCAGCGTCAGGACTGCTGACATGAACGAGTGGGAGGAAGATCAAGCTCTGGCGAGGATGGACTTCGGGAGCTGGTCCATTCTTCTTTCACACGGATGGGAGTGTCGCAGCACGCTTTCCTGCCTAATCATTCTCAACACAGCCTTGCACAACTCAGCCTGTTTTAAGCTTTTAACCAGGGTGTAGGAGTTCAGAAAAGAAAACCTCCCTTCCCCCAAGAAAAATGTAATTGCGAAGATTTGTTTTGATGTAGCATGAACAGTAAACTTGAATCACTGAAAGTGAACCACACATTTGTGCGAGTATTTTTTCTTTCCCTAATTTTCATTCCTAGTTAGCTATTCGTTTTGTTTACATCCTAGAGAAAACATGCTAGAGACTGGCTTCGACTCCCAGTGAGGCTCACGGTGGAGCTCCCAAGGCTGTAATCCCTGGGGCTGTAAGACAGCTCCTCTCTGTTGACCCCGCTGGGGCTATCCCAGTATGTACCAGCAGACAATCTGTTCCCCATCATCGTTAATGCGGGCAGTCCTCCATGTGACTCATCTTATGGGCCAAAGCAAACATTAATGCATAGTAATAATATCAAAATAGTGCATAGTGATTGTTTCCACTCTCATTGTAATTGTGTTACTAATTACGAGTGCTACTTATTCTTTTTAACACTCATTTGTCTTAATACTCTGAGAGAGATTGGGAGCCTAGTGTATTTAAGGCTTCATACAAACAAAAGTCTTGATGTTACAACAAGATCTGCACTAAAAGCCATGCATATATGCAACCTCAGTGTGAGGATCATGGTCCTTGCAAGCTCTCTAGACCTCTGCTGAAGCCAACCCAGAAGCTTCAAATTTATTCCGTTAACAGGCTCAGAATATGGATCTTGGTTATTATTATTACCAGCACATAGTATGGCAAGATGTGGGGAACAAATGGAAGAACAGTCTAAAATCCAAACGGTGCAATAAATGGGCACAGTAAATAGCAGGACAAGAATGGAATACCAAGGGACAAAGCCAAATGATTGTTCAGTTTAAGGAAGACAGTCCAGCAAAATTGACTAATATTTAACAGTCCTGTACTCACTGTAGAGTTGTTCATTGTGACCAGCAGTAAGAATAACACTAATGAGTGGCTAGAGAAATGTACTGATTGGGCCACTTAATATAGATTCAAAACAATGCCATCAATGAATATGGGGATCCCTTAACAAGATGGAAAGGGATATAATCCCATTTCTGGTACTTATACAGCCTCTTTTACCATGGCACCTGAGCACCTTTCTCATAATTGTCCTCATATCCCATGCAATTGGGAAGCTTTAGAGCAAGCCCACAGCAGCAGGCATCCCTAGGAGGGGGCAGGCTGCTGGGGATGGGTTGTCCTAGCCTAACCCTTTCCTCCTGCTAGCACAGCTGCTGATACCATCACCTAGTAGCAGCTCTTCAAGCCTTCCCCATCCCATCCCACCTTGTCTCATCCTGTTCTACCCTGTCTCATACCATGCCATGCCATGCCATCCCATGCCATCTTTCTCTTCACCTTTGCTCTTGGTTTCCCTGCAGCAGGACTACACCATGATCTCAGTCGTCCTTCCCTCTATTCACAGCATCATAGGAGATACAGAAGGGAAGGTTGGGACTGCTGCTTCTCAGGAGAAAGGAAAGGAAAGAGCTGTTGCTTTTTGGAGAGCTGTTGTGGTTTGGACTGGACTGGCCACTGAGGTGAGTGAACAGTTTCTGCACAATATGCTGTTAATTTCAGTAGTCAGAAGAGGCTTAGCTAAAAAGTAAAGTTACTGAACAGAAAATTGGTTCTGTTTTACATCAAACCAGGACAAGAGGGAACGAAAGTAAACTCTTACTCTTTACTCTTCCCAACCCTATCTGCATTTCACTGATCTTACCAGTCCTCCTCCCTTCGGACCTGCTCAGTGCAACTACAAAATTCACTTTTACCTATCTGTTTTGGGATTCTTGGGAAATCTTATGCCCTTCATGCTAACGGGAAGTGAAGCTTGGAAAGAACAAATGAGGCTATCCAGAAAGCCTACAGTAGAGAGAGACCCCAAAAATGAATCTTCTCACATGCAGGCTCTTACTCTAGCTACCAAGACTTTATTTTTGTGGAGCCCTATTTTCTACATGTTAATTCAGGCTTCTCTTTTCTTTTTCTCCTATTTTTGGGTCTTGAGTTCAGTAAGAATGTGGTTTTGCTTCCTCTGACAATGTTGATCAACAGAATTTCTCTTGCAAGCAAGCATATCTATGTAGCAAGAAAAGCTTTGCAAATATTTGTGCAAATGTTCATCCAGCTCATAAACTGCGTGATTTGACCCTCTTCGAACCTTCCTATGGTTTGGAGGGTTGTGCAGACACGGATTAGAAATGGTGCCATCTGACAAATCAGGCCAAACTATAGGCAGCTGGTATTCTAAGCAATCGTCTTAATGCATAGTTCATGAGTGAGCCATCGGCTCCAATATATCTGTGTTAGTCATTTATCAAATAATAATGAGCACCAAAGGCTAGATCCTGTAAATGGATGAATGGGGCCAATTCCTGCACCTTGGTATGAGGAATGTGTCTCGAGGCCCATGTTTATGGAGCTACAAATTTGTTCTTTGATCTCTTACCAATAATAAGACTAAAGGAATGCAATTTTTGTTGTTAATATTTTGCTTAACGTTAATCTAGGGAAAGGTCGTTAGTACTCTATAGCTATCTCGTCAGTCTCAAGGGACATGTCATATACATTAAAGGGAACAAATCAATAATTAACATAAAACCTTCCTAATCCTAAAGTCAAATATTAACATCCTCCCTTACTTTTTTCTTTTCTTCTTTTTTTTTTTCTATTTGGCTTCTGGCAAATTCCTAAAGAACCAACAGCCAAGAGTGGTAGAGTATTGCCCAGAGATGACAAAAATAATGAGACAGCCATGTGCCTGCCTGTCTGTGCCAGATTTCAAGCATATAAGACTGCAGTAAGCTCAAAAGTTAAGTATGGAGGGAAGTGCTTTACAATGTGTCAGAATTCTGCAGG
Source organism: Ibidorhyncha struthersii (assembly GCA_013398815.1). Lineage (NCBI taxonomy): Eukaryota > Metazoa > Chordata > Aves > Charadriiformes > Charadriidae > Ibidorhyncha > Ibidorhyncha struthersii. The sequence goes on along the minus strand of VZSZ01011429.1, from coordinate 1,125,547 downwards.
ACGCTCTAATCAAGAGAAGGTTCCTGGTACCTATTAAACAAGAAATTTTTGGGACAAAAGGTATTATTCTCTGGAATAAAGATGCTTCCTTCTAAAAGACTCTAAAAAATAATAATTGTAATTTATAGAAACAATTCAATTGATATAAGCCTTAAAATATGCTTATTTAGTTATTTTCAAAATTAAATATTGTTAAATGTTTCCAAAACTGAGTCATGAACCTGTACATAAATCCTTGTAGTAAAAGCTCCATTTTCATCTCACAGCATTAACATTTAGAGCATTTTAAGAGGTGCAGTAGTGCCACATGTTCAAAGCAACTCCAAATTCCAAATAAAGGGAAACTTCACGTTAAACAGTTATAAAGTTAAATATATGTGCACAGTTTTTTAGCCATAGACACTTTCTTTTTCAAATGTCTACACACATCTGAAAATGGTGCCCATCACTATATATTAATACCTGTATGCATAATAAACTACACACCAATAGCTACACTAGGTACAGGCATATAGATAGTTCAGCTACATTCTCAAGGCATCTTCAATTACTAATATTTTTGTCAGTGGGAAGGAACGTGGTCTTTCATAACAATTAAGTACTTGTTTATTTTTTCCTTGCCATTTTGTTGCAGGAATTAGACATTTTGGGTTACTTATTACCATAAGATAATTCCTGGCTGTCTGTTGAAGGCACAAGCAAGGCAAAGTGTTTCCTAATTCCCAGAAGGCATGTGTTATCTCATGGTAACACACACACACATTGCAGCATGACATTTCTTCTTGATACAGGTAAATGGACCATACCGTATCCAGGATACAGGTTTGTGCTTCCATTAAAAACTTACTTGTATTTCCCTGCTTGCAAAATACTTTATCAAGCTGTATAGTACAGGATAAACACTTCACAGAGCGCTTGTACCACTGCAATTTTAGTAAGATCCTGAGAAAAACTAAACAGAAACATAGAACTGCTGAAAAGCTGAAGGGCTGNGGGGGGGGAAAGGATAATCTCGTGCTACTGATGGGTGACAGTGTGTGGATATCTGTCTTAAAATATATTGTGAATATAATGGAAATGTACTGCTAAATGTTTTCATGATGTTGCTGTCGGGGCCTGACTACAACAAGGTTTCCTAACTTCAGTCAGCACATCAGACAAAGACCCTACTGCAAGTCTTCTCCTCCCTGGCTGTTTGTATTTCTCCCTATTCTCCGTGAAGAACACATCCAGGATGCATCCCAACTTTCAGATGGATCCTTGTACTGGTGGTTCTGAAGTTAGTCACTTAGAAAGATGGACGAGTCTGTGCAGTGGACAACCCTCATGCACCACATCAACCGCACCCTGGGCCAGCTCTGGCTTCTTTTTCCACACACTGGTGGAGATATTCTCCATGCTGTTAATGTCTGCTCAAAGGAGATGTAAAATCCCCCTTGTAGGAGATGTAGGAGAAGGAAATAGGGGAAGGCATCTGTCTGGGACAAGCCCCCAGATCCATTATTAATTTCTGATTGAAGCATATTTTTCTTAGTTCCCCATAGTAGAGTCTCATTCCACTACTCTCAGGTCTTCATTTGAGTTTAAAGTCCACTGAGATCAACGTACGATGAATGTGGACATGACAGGACAGATTAATGATGGAATAGAGAGTGCACAGTGAAAACAGCCTACTAATTATTGCACTTGGGAATCTCCTCCAGAAACTAAGGTCCTTCCAGATTTCCTCTAGAAAGGAATTTGCAGCCACCGGGCATGTACTGTTTGTATCAATAATTTATTGTGTACTGCCAATGAGGCAATACAGCCCTTTATGTACAGCTAACTATTACACCTGCAAATAAAGTCATGCTTATAATATTATAAATGTGATCTTTAAACCCCAAGTTGTTCTGTGTTACAGAATCGTTAACAGAGGAATATCTTTCTTCTATTAAATGGGGACTTGGATATGGGAAAATTCTCCACGGGGAACTCCCATATATCATAAAAATGATCATGAACCTGGTTATCTTCTAAATATGGTCATAAATCATGTCTTCCATTTTGTTAGTAAAAATCCCCCCGATTAGTCTGGGACATTAACAGGCAAACTTTTGGCAACAGCTTTTGGTGCCTCAAAATGCTTTCCTTCAAGAAAACGGGGGAGAAGACATTTGGATTGGAAAGAACTGGAGAGGCATGCTGACTCAAACACTGCTAGCTGCAGTAGCAACACCAACGTGAAAAACAGATCTTTTGCTTGTGGTTTTCTTTTTCCCTGAAGTTGTCTGTGGGACTAGCTCCCCTATGGATGTATTTCTCCAGACGACAGCCTCTGCCTTGCATCTGTTACACAGAAAGCTGAACGTGGGCTCTGAAGTTTGAGACTGGATTTCCAGTCAGTCTGAGTTCAAGGAAGACCTGGGTTTTTGACTTTGTTTCATAGCTAATTACATGGGGTAATATCCCAGCTGTCTTGAAGTCAATGGCATAAATCCCACTGGTTTCAGTGGGGCAAGAATGTCACCCTTTGCAGCTTAGAGGTCAACTACAAGAAAAAAACCCAACCTATGATTCTGACCATACAGTAATTATATCATCTTTATTCATGCCTGTGCTTGTCGTGCTTTTAGTCCATTGGGTGTTTCTATTTCCCTTGCTATATATTTATAAAGGTTTCCCTGCCTGCCTCTTTCTTGAGTTCCTGTGATCTGTTCAAGGGGTGTGATCTTCAAAACCAAGAGACAGAAAGACCACTAGGAAGTTCACAAGCTTGTGGTAAAATGCTGATAGCATTCTGGCACTTAAATTCCAAATCCCAATGGAGTCACAAGACAGATTCCATTTATTTTAATTGTCTCTATATCAGTTCTTTTTAGTGCTTGAGGAGTACTGGACACCATCAGATGAGATGTGCCAAAAGTGTTCGTCAGAGCAAACTGGCAAAAATTTTCTGTGTAGCTATAATCTTTTTTTTTTTTTTTTTAATCGGCACATCTTCCTCAAATATTCCTGGCCATATATAGTATGAACTTTTTGCCTTTATTCAGGAATTTCCTTTTCAATTTCTCTTTTTCTTAAGGCAGTCTGTACTTGGACAACATGAAAAGATCCTGGAGCGTGATGCAGTCCCTCGCATTCATATCTGATAAACAGATGGTTCTGTGAGCCTCAGGCAGTGGAGGAATATCATCACATTTGTAGAGTTTTAGTGATAACTCAGATAGTTACTCCAAAACATCATATGTTACACCAATATTTTGCACCAACTGAGTAATGTGGAGTGTTCTGCCAAGGCTCCTCGGTGTGCTTTTTCACAGCTGTGATGCTGTCAGCCCAAAGACAATGCTTGCAGTGAGCAGCCCAGCGCTCCCACAGACGCTCAGCTGTCCCGAGCCTGGATCTCAGCCAAAAGGCTCCTGAAACATTTTCCATGGGCTGCATCCTGATGTATATTGCCTGTGCATTCATACAATTCTTTCTAATGGAAGGATGGTTTGCAGGATAGCTGCTGGGCTGGTTTATAGTCCGCTCTGGAAGTGCGTAAGGCAGAGGTCCCCTCTGTAGAACTAATATCGCATTATTTTCTGTGACAACTATGAGTTTACACATAGATATTGTGTTGCGTTACTTTGTTTGGTCAAACCTCATGAAACTATGTGGAGTTTAAATATACCCAAGCCACAATGCTGGTTTATAACATCCTCCTTTGTTGCCCACTGTGTTGACTTTGCTATGACCTTGTTTGACTGAACGCCATGGCGTTCTGGGAAGACAGCCCCTGGTGTGATCATATGCCCCTTGGTTCTGTACCCAGTGGTCTCTCTGGCAGTACACCATGGGATGGCCACCACGAAGTATAGGGGCTGGGGGCGTGGAAATTGATGTCCCTGCTTCTTCTCTAGGTATCGGTTATGGTGAAACTGAGCAAGTACTGCAGCAGAGCATTTATCTGCAACAGCTCTACTCAGTGCAGCACCACTTGGGGTGCAGTGGTGGGTGCAGCAGGGTACAGATGCCATCCTGGTGTCAGCAGTGAGAGCGACTTTTCCACAGGAGAGCAAAAAGCTCCACCCATGCCTGCACCAGCAACAGGCACATACACAGACCTCCTCTCCAGTTGCCACTCCGAACTGCTAACGGCTGTGGCAAGCCAGTTTTGCAATCACTGATCAACTGTGGAGGTTGTTGTTACATGGGCATTTGTGATTTTGTGAGGAGGTTGCTGCTGTGTCACTTAATAAGACATCGTAATGCATGGGAGTTTATTAGTGGCACTGCATTTCAGTTTAGAAAAGGTCCTTACTGACAGACAAATGGACTTTATCAAATACCTTTAGCAGGTGACACATTAATCCTTTGATTACTAATAATAACATAAAAATAAGATGACCACACAAAATTAATTAACAGACCTCAAGTCACAGGTTCTTTCTTTGGTGAACAGGTTATTTATGCAAACCTAGATTCCTTTCACACCCTTTCTGCAAAGACATCATCAGTGAGAACGTTTTTTTCTTAGTGGATTTTGACATGTGTCGGTTTAGTGCTCCATATCATTATACAAAAGACACTTTGTCTTATGCTTCTCTGCTTTCTAAACCTTTTTACCTGTTGGTTGGACATGAGAAAACAGTGGTCTAATTCTGAACTATGTGTTTGCAGACTGCTATGAATATATTCTGAAATAGCTGAAGTTGGTAGCAATGCCTGGGTAAAAGCTGATGTTTCTTAGCGTCACGAGCCTATCATGCTAAGTGCCTGAGGTTTTTTGCACATTTATGAGTGTAAGAGAAAGATGCTGAACGACTGTGGGGAATAGGAGGTGAAGAGATCCTCTGGACATATGTAAGCCGAAGGGGGTATGTTGGCAAGCTGCCACCTGTGGTCAGGGAAACAGGATCAGGTAGGCATTATGCTCTCGTTTAGAGACCAGAAAATAGTTAGAGTGAAGGAATGTCGTGTAACCAAGAATATGTGTTTGCATTTACTCATACTTGGAGTTAACAGCGTGGAAGGATATTGTGCTATTTATAGGTGGTACTGCAATGAAATTTTGCAACTGAGTGGTATCAGAATAAGTTTATTTTGCGATAAATAGTAACAGAAAATAAATGTAAAAATATAGGTAGCGCATTGTTTCTTGTTTCAACAAGGCCCTGGTGAACTGACCTTTTGGTAATTAGGTGGGTAAGTAATAAAGCAAGCAGATGGTGTATGTTAATTGAATACAAATCAGGACCTCCACTGGAAAAGTGCTAGAGGTCCGCAAACCACAGACCACCGGTTAAGAATGACCAGTGTAGGCAGTGCATTTGTTCTTGTCCATCTTCTGGGAGGTGGGATTGCACATTGCAGGCTGTGGGAGGGCCCTCCAATTACCTCTGAATGGTGTATCTTCTCCAGAGTGCAGTACTCCAGGATGCAATCATTAGCGCCGAGCACAAAAGAAGTTAATCCATGACATTCCTTCCCTGCAATGCCTGTGTCAGGGCTCTTTCCAGGGCAATGAGCTCCATTTCGGTCATCTGAGGATTCTCTGGGAAATGCTGTAGAGCCTTCTGTTGAGTTGGGTCCAGTAGTTGCTGGAGCAGATCCCTCGCTCGCTCCTTTTTCAGTTTGAAGTCCATGTTGGCCAATCTGCCTGTGTGCACTACTTACTGCTTCAGGGGAGCTGTGGCATCAAAAAGCCTAAAGCAGATTTTAAAAAACGGGGAAGGGGCTTAAAATGATACTGCCTTATTATCAGTCTTCATGCTAAATGCAACAAGACGGCTCCCTTAACACTACCCCATCTTCAGCTCACACTCTGGAGTCCAGACGAGGCAGTGAAGTGTAACCCAAATTGCTTTCGCTTGCTGTAGGTCTTCATGTAGCAAAGATGAAATGCTTTGGAATATGGCAAGACAGGGAGCAATTAGCTGGGGGGTGTGTGTGCTGTGGTGGCTCATGTAAATAGAGGATATTAGTCAGCAGGTCAGCAATTCCGTTGTATCCCTGGTTCTCTTTGTACAGGAGGATATTACAGCCTCAGGAATGAGAAAGAGCCTTGCAAGGGTCTTGTGCAAGAGAAAGGACTTTGTCACGACAGTGGCCCAGCGGCTTCAGTAATCCTCTCTCTGCTGGGCTCTTGTGCAATTTTCAGCCCTGCTGGTTTGTGCAGCGTTGGCTGCTCTCATAAATCTCCTGACTGAATCCCAATGCATACACAAGATCAAAGGAGCTTGCAGAGGGTTTAATGCTGTTTGTTTGGGTGTCTCCAGTGCCTGTGCTGCAGCCTTGGCTGCTTTGTGAACAGATAGCCACCATGTAACATTCAGAGCCTCTGCCTGCAATACTTGCAGAAAGCTGGTCTAGCTTGTCCCTGGGTAATTCACCTGGAGCTCTCTAGCTTTGCCTTGGTAGAGCAGCCAGTGCAGTGTATGCGTTATTCCCTATTTGTCTTGAAAGTGTTCTCTAAAAGTGTCTACATTCTGGTGGGTCTTCTGAGAGAGACCACAGAGGTCTGTATGAGTGCCAGTAAAACTTTCTCTCTCAGAAAAGGCACACTACGGCATGGTTACTACAGTGCTGGTAGTTACTTGTCTTTAAAATATCAAATAGTAGCAAATACACACATAATATTCCAACCTGGGGTCTTTATAGACCCAAAAACTAGTCCCACGTGAAGTGCTAACCCCAGATCCTCTAGCTCCTAATCAAAGCCTAGCCTGGGAAACTTGGCAAGTCCCAGCCTGAACCACAGCTTGCCAACACTTAGACACCACGGAGCTGTGTGGTGTGAGGTGGCAGTGACCGCAGCCCATATTTGAGCCCAGGAGCTACAGCAACAGTTGTAGGAAGTAGAGGTATGGAAGATGCGATTCTAAGTACAGAAATTCTGCAAGACCATTAAGGTTTGATTTCTTTTGCTAAGTCGTTCCTGACAGTAACTCATAAACCTTGCATGACGCATCTGCTTGCTGCTCTGCTAGTTTTCATTTTACCTCTGAAAATTGATTTCAAACTCTAAGACATCATGAGGCGATTCAACTTTGCTCCTTTGCAGCCTTGCAGGACTACAGTCTATCATTTTGTGTTGCTACTTGTGACAGTCACTAGCTGTACACTGCAATTTTGCAGTCTGCACTTCTGTTAAAAGAGCGGCTAGTTCTGATTTCTTCAGACTGAATATTTGCATGTTTATAGCAGCCTGCTCCCTCCATCTCAGTGAGGAAGTAGAGGGTCTGTAATCTTCTATAGAGCTATTCAAATGCTGCGTGTTGTCTGGAGACTTAAAGCTATGTGATCAATGCAAGCATCTCCTATTTCAATCCGAAAGGTAGAACTTCGCTGTTTTTAAAAAATCACAGAATCATGGGATGGTTTAGGTTGGAAAGACCTTAAAGATCATCTAGTTCCAAACCCCCTTCCATGGGCAGGGACACCTCCCACTAGACCAGGTTGCTCAAAGCCCCATCCAGCCTGGCCTTGAACACTTTCAGGGATGGGGCATCCACAGCTTCTCTGGGCGACCTCTTCAAGTGCCTCACCACCCTCATAGTGAAAGATTTCTTCCTGATCTCTAATATAAATCTACCCTCTTCCAGTTTGAAGACATTAATCACAAGTGACTTGTATACACTACACTTTCCCTTAAAATCACTCATGCAGCTCTACTGTGTAAGTTATAGGGAGATTGGTGTGGGCTGGTAACGAGGTTTTTACATCAGCCAACCTCATCTGCAACAGCGGCCTATTTTGCATTCTCAAGCTGGAAGTGATAGTATACCAGTACATAGGAACCCCTGATTTCATTTTAGCGGCTGTAAAGGGGACACTTCGATCCCTTCTGATGAACTCTGTCATTTGATGGAGTAATTTGATGAACATACAGAGTTACGGGAACAAAAAATATTGCAGCAATTATCTTTTTCCAGATGATTAATACAGTGGAAGAGGGTTAATTAAGAAGTTGAAAAAATCATCACAGAAATATATATCTTAGAAACATCATTTTCAAGTGCTGTAGATCTCTTCCAACAGCATTGTGTACACAATTTTAACAGAAGAAATTAAGACAAATATAAGAAACTACTGCTAGAGGTAAGCAACATATCAGTCTCTTAAAAATACCACTGACTGACTTCACATTCCAGAGACTCCACATAGATCATTCCCCGGATAGTGTTATGAATCATTCGCCCATCCCAACATTTTGTTCAAACAACAACTCTACTAGTCATCTGATTTGTCAGACAACTGGATGATGTCAAATTTCTCCTCTGGGTCTCGCTTCGTGCCCCCAAGGCTGAGAAAATGGATTGATTTTAAAATGGGACCTATCGTGCCAAATTTCCTGAGCACTTCAAATGAATACTCTCACTTGGTCATGACTAATGCCTTCTCAGATTCTGAGAACATGTCCATGGCTTGCATGCTCTCCTTTTGGTTGAGTAACAAAGAACTTCCATTCATAAAGAGATCTTTCAAGAAACTTCTTGTAAATCAATCACTGACAACTGCATAGTCAGTCTTCTTGGTCTTGTCAGTTTTTAATTAAAAAGTTACGCCAACAAGTGGTGACAGACATAAGCAGCACAGCTTTCTTCAAAATGTCCAAATACGTCTGAAGGTGCGCATGCAGGATATGTTACAGTGCCACTCACAGAATACCAGTTGAAAATTACTTGCTGTGCAGAAATAAAAAGTAAACATTGAAAGACAGATTTTTTTTTTAGCGCTTTGTGATTTGTGACTACCTGAAATGAGCTCTCTAACTTACTGCCCTGATCCAGGCCTAGATGTAGCCCCAGAATAAACAAGGCTTACTCTTGCATCATTTGATGCATGACATCAGCATTCATTTGGTGGTGCTCGTTTACAAGGAGTGATGTTGGCTCTGTGCTTCCATCCATGTATTCTCCTGAAAAGCACTTTACTGTTCGGATTTTAAATTAATTAGCATGTTGGAGGAAGGAAGCGTCTATTACTAAGCTATCCAGCACTGACCGTATCTTTCTGTTCACATCACCTCCTCCTGGCCATTGTAACTAACGCGTGAGAAGTATTGACACACATCCTTACAGGATGCCAAAAGATGTTTATGCAAAACTAGGGAAGGCCCAGAACTGACAATCCAGATGATATGAAGTAAAAGGAAAGCAAGGTAATATGATTTAGAGGTTAAATCATTTCAGGCTTCCTTTCAACATCATAAAGAGGGAAAGGGAGGGAGAAAGGGCAACTCAGTTTAAAATTTTGCCTAAATATGCTTACTTTCAAGGCAGATAACCTTAAAAACAGAGCAAGGAAACCTACTGATTTGAAGCTTCTGAAATCTTCTTCTGTCCCTAGACTCATAACCCCCGTAGTTTTCTGCTTGGTCAGGAAGCAGAGATTAGGGAAATTGGACCAGATTCACAGAAAACTTGAGGCTCATTTGGAGACTTTTTTTATCTTTGACCCCAAAGATGAAAGTTTACATTTTTATCATTCAGTTAGTCGACTCAGGATTACCTAAGACATAGGGACTTACTGAGGATTTGTAGAAGTCTTTTCAAAGGGCTTTTGTTACTACACTATCAAGTAGTTCAGGCCGGCAACTTCAGAATTCCCCACTGGTTTTGGTTTTGTTTTGGTTATGTCAAGAGGTGCTTCATACAGCTTAATATCAATTTTATTATTTTGCTTTTGCACTAATAATTGAATGTCTTAATAAAATTCCATGATTTTGTCTATTTTTTTCCTTCCATTCTTTGTAGCAATGTCTGAGAGCAAAGTAACCGGAAGAGAGCGGAACAAAAAAAGATCAGTTTTCTCAACTTTATTTTATCCCGGCGCATTGCATAGCTTTTACTTTCTCACTTTTTACGGTGTTTCACCTGCATTGCCAGTTAGGGCTCAGTTCTACACATGGATTCAGCAGTACTGGCAACTGCAGTTATGTGATATTTTCTTCTCTGAACCCTGTTTTCCTTGCATTCTGAGTATGCAAGGTAGATCATGGGCTTAAAATTTAATTTTCTGCCTATTCTTTCATTACAAGAAGATCCCTTTAGACTGTGCAAGTTTCCAGCAGTGCTTGATGCTTGTTGCACCAAATGTATGCAGTGAATATATGTGAGGTACATTAATAGTATGGACCAGCACGTGTTATAGCGTATAATATTTGAGAAATATATTTCACTGTAGGAAAGGCAGGACACAATGTTAAGCAGAATTGCTGGGAAAGCAAGAGAAAATACTAGAAAAAAAAAAGAGGAGAGAAAAGGTAAAAGACCAAATCAATGCTATGTAGTTAACGACTCCACAACGATCAATAAAACCCTGCACTTCTCAGAGACAGCCAGGGTGACCACAAGAACATTTACAGAAAAAATTCAATAATTACAGCTCAAGAAATAACATGCTTATTCATAACTTGGTCATTACAAACAAGTGATATATCTGCAGGAAGAAGCCAAACATATTCCCCTCCTCCCATAAATTATTTTGCCTGTTTTTAAATAGCCAGTAACTTCTCAGCCAGAGCCTTCTCATCCATAACTACCATGCATTCTTTTCCTGAGGTTTGCACTATTGCTTAAAGAAACCATATGAAACACTTTGGCTTGACCCATAGCTTCTAGACTTTTCTGTATCTTCTCTTATTAAGAGGTACAGAGAGTATTGTGGTTAAGGTATGGCATTTGGGCTCAAAATGTAGGGGAGCAATCCGCTACAAGTTATCCCAGGCCTCCTTTGGCAGAGAGCTGCAGGGCTTATTTTCAAAACTTATGATTTTGTTGCTTCTGATTTTTGTTGTGTTTGGTTTTGTTTGCCCAGTTGGAAGCCTGGCCTTTAATGCCTCCAACTCCATCTGAAGTCTGTGGGACCTGCAGTTTTTACCATGTGCAAATCAAGCTTAAGGTGCTCCCAGAACAACCAGAAATGGCATATCCCCAAAGCAGAAGCCATGCTTGAAACTCAGGTTTTTAATCTCTTTGCGATAATTCAGAATATCTACTTTAGGCGGCTGGGGACTCAACTGACTCTATAAGGAGCCTAAGGCTCCTAAGGCACTCCTTCTGGTGCCAAGCCAGAAGCTTAAAGGTTGGCAGTGTGAATATGTAATCCCCTGCAAAATGGGACACCATCCCATCGCACAAGGCCACCGTGAGGTTGAACCCCTGCATGCTTTTGAAGTGCTCAGACACTATCAGATGTACATCAAAGACAATATATAGAAAAAGTAGAATAGAACTGCTGGCACAGAGCACTACGCTACCAATTTCCCCCCAGCAAAATCCCTTCAGGAGGCCCCTGTTTAACTATATCCAGAAATCACACCAGCATCAATGTCTTTATGGCAGGGATAAGGAACAATGGTGGGTAGCCAAGCAGAATGTTAATATATTAATATCAATATTAGGGGCCCGATTCTCATCCTTTTTATATTTGTTCAAACCAAGAGCATCTGTCCTGAAACTGATGGATTTGCCTCCATGAAATTCCTTCAGTGGAAATGAAAAACAGGCTCTGACTGACACAGACTCCTCTCCTCAGTTTCAGATGCCATTACATAGGCAATAGATATTGACAGCTAGAAAGAGCTTAAGTTCGGTTTAATCCTCTTCATGACTTGTTATATGTTCTAGTGAGCTTGATGTCATTTTGGGATATCATCCAAGCCTAATAATAATTATGATACTATCGCATCAAGATTGGCTTTTACCCTTACCAGAGCCCAGCGCAGCAGCAAGGAGGAGAGAGAGGAGAGAGGCAGACCCTTCATGGCCTTTCCCCATCCACGCTGTGCACAGGCATTCAGGGCAGACTCACTCCGGTCTTCTGCAACACAAACATGCTTTGGATGAGGGTCAAAGAAGGAATAATGGCACTGCCAGCAGCTATAACTCTGCCAAATCCCTTCCTGATGTGGCATTTATGAAGGTTATCATGGACTGTGGAATAATTTCAAAGGACTTCTTTATTGCTGTGGCCTGGGGTCAGAGGAATAAACCTCCTGGAGCAGAGGAGGATTCCCTTTACCTTAGGCTATTCGTTCTAGCTGTGAACACAGAGCAGAATTTGACCCACCAGTCTCTCCCCTCCAGAGGATCCCCAAAGTCTCTTCCTGCAGCACCTAAAGAAAATCAGCTGCTTCTGGAGATGAAAAGATTAGAGCTGAATTTGCCACTACCCAAAGCACATTGTGTAATACTGTGGAGGGAAAAGGCTGGGCCAACGTCAGGGGAAATACGTGCTCCTATAAAAGCAGCACCAGCAGAGAGAAGCCAGGAACTGATTTCCAAAGCTCCATGTGAAACTCCGAGACAAAACTACAGAGATCTATGTTTATAAACTTAGCAGATAAACTGAACAGTTAAAATGGGGATTTTTTTTTTTTTTAATTCTCTGGAGTCTGTGGTCTGAGGCAAACACCTCATCAGCTCTTTTGAAAGTCCCAGCTTTCATTTTTTAAAATGACTTCTTAGCAGATGGCTATTACTCTTTCTAAGTCAGACATCATCTAAAGCTCAGGCAGGGCAGTTAAATACCAGACTTTCCCCTTCCTAAAATCAAGGTTTTGATGCTTCAGAGTAGGAACAATTGTATTGAGGCAGCAAATGGGAAACTCCTGGAGAAGGTGTCCGATGCTGGGAGACCACCCTTGCCAGCAGGACCTCCTCAATCAGTCCGGCCTTGTCACAGCATTTCAGTTTGGTTCTTTATTTCGCCCCAGTGCCTCGTTTCATTGAATTTTGGAGACTGCTGGATCACCATGACTGGCGGAACTCAGTATATGCCTTTTTTTGCTTTCTAATGGAGATGTTGTAAGCTTGTGTAATCTGTGAGTCCTAGGCAGTTTGACATAGTTGTGTTTTGTAAATGAAAGAAGGCTGGAAACTTTCTTTCTTTGCTGTTGTTAGTCAAGCTGCTATTGCACAGTCACTCTGGTTTGATTGTGCCCTACCTTATAATGTGGCAGAGGTGCTCAGAGACTGATTTCTGGTTTACTGTAGAAGCTCCAATTTTCCCCCATATCCTTTATTCACTTTTCCGGTCTCTTCTTTCCACGACAATCACAACTGCCATCACTCTGCCTAAAAAACCAAACCCATCCAGTCAGGAAACAGACTGAAATCCTGGGAGTGGCCATACGCCTCTGTCAGTTTTAATGCACATCCTTTTCTTTAGCACTAAAGCTGGAGGTCACGTGGAGCTGATCATCACAGACCCAGGGCAGGGTATGAACGTGTGTGTGCAATTGAAGGACTTATCCCTCAGTCGATGGGAATACAAAGCCCATCCCCAGGCCATTATTCATTTGGAGTCCTGCCTTTTGATCAGTTAATTAGGACCTACTTTTGGACGACGCTAAGTACACCTAAACTCCAAGTAACTTCAACGGGAGCTAAGACCAAGCTTTCCAAGCACTGAGCACAGAAGAAGGGCAAGAAAACCTACCCCTGACCAGGTCGCTTTGCTTGGTTGGTTCCCTCCTGAGAAGTGAGCTTGTTACACAGCCTCAGAGCAGATCATCTTCTTGTCTTAGGTGGTGAGACTGATGCAGGAGAGGGTTTCTGCTGCAGATTCCAGCCTCAGCAGCTCCTTCTTGGAACTGCTTCTGAAAATGAATTTACGGCTTCAAGACTACACCTGCACAGGAGATGCCTGTGGCAGTCAGTAGGGAATGTGGCTAATTAAACAGGAACAGATTTTCAAAGATTACTTCATCCAAGAAGCGAAAGCTAATAATTATATGGAACAAGATGATTACCTGGAACAAGATGATAAAACTGCTAATGTTCCTGTTTATAATATGACTGTGAAGCTTCTCTGTTAAAGCCAGGCTGCAATGCGTTACAGTTTGTTTTCTAATAATACAAGAAATAATGCTGCCGGTATTCTGTCAGAATCGTGGGTTTCTTCTAATCAAAATTCCATCTGGAACTGACTCGTCCAAGTAACTCCCAAGGTTTTCCATGGTTTATCCTCACCTGGGAGGAAGGAAGGCTTAAGAAGGGAGGACTCTGGTTTTGCCTCGTATATCAAATATATCCAGGAACTTTGGTACATGTTGAAGGATTGGTCCTTTTTTTACAGGAGGAAAAAATACAACCCCACATTTCTACGAGACAGCAAGTTGCAGTCAGAGTGGGGCAGATCTGTGCTGCTGTGTCTCCTCTTTTGTGTGACAAAAATGTGCTGATGCAATGGCCACAGCTACCCCTCTCTCCTGGATTTTGTTTTAAAAGGAGGGTTCTGCCACTGTGTGCACACGACCGAAAGCCACCAGAGATCTTTTGTTCACTGTGAGCCGGGGGTGTGATTGCAGGGTGTGCCTGGTCCATGCATCCAGCCATTACACAAGCAAATATAGCAGTTAAAATGTTGATAATTCATCTATCGTTGCTGAGTTAACTCCTCTGACCTCTCCATGGCAGAGTCCCAAGTTCTGTGCAGGCTCCACTCTGCTCTCCACCCAGCCTCTATGCCTTTTTATTTATATACACATTTTTGCTACCTTTCTATATTTCTTTCAAAGAAACCCGAGATTCTGGAGAATAAAATAGCAGCTTACAAGAGATGCCAATGTGTCATACCACGAGTGTAGCTCAGTACGAGCGCTGTCTAGACTCAACCACAGTACTCTATATTTTACCGATGACCCTCTGCAGAACATTAAATTACTGCTTGTCTCAAAACCAACTCTTCCTCCTGCTTTACCATCTCCCACATCTTCCCTGAAGCCATTTTTAATGACCTCTGCAGGCTGGCTTCAAAAACGTGAAAGCATCTTGGCAGCTGGCAGCCTAAGTGATGCTGTAGCTCCACAGCCCTGTGAAACCCCCACTGAACTGAATCTTGACAGCGGGGGTCAGCATCACCAGGGTTTCAATGCACCACTTAGGTCTTTGGAAACTTTTTAATTCTTTCAGTTTCTGTGAGACGGTTCACATCTTGAGAGCTAAGTATGACTTGAAAAGGCTTATTGGATCAGGACTTGAGGCTTTAACTGAGACGGAATCTCTGAATGGGGACCTGCGTTTCTATATGGCTTTTTGCATACCTGCCCAAAATCTCCTGCAGGCAGGGATCCTGGAGTCTCTGCGTTTATAGGGCTGAGCAGCCTATTTCAGGTTAAAAAAAAACTTAGATAAATAATGTCTGTGTTTCTGCTGCTGTTTGTTTTTAACCATTTGTGCAATACCTCAAGCCAATTGGCAGGACTAATAGGTTAACAATGCTATATTAATTAATATAATAAAATTGCTTTGAAGGAAGGGAAGAGCTAATTAACTACGAAACATTAATACTCCAAGTGAGAGAGAACCCAAGGGAAAAAGTCTACAGTGTAATTAAGAGAGAGTACATTTTTCTTCGTGCCCTACTGTCTCCCCATTGTCACAGTCACTAATGACTTCAGCTTGGCTTTCTGAAAGATTTTCTGATCTCCCTCAATCTATGCCACGCATAAAAATACCCAGAGGTATTTTTTATTTTTTTTAATTTCTTGACCTTTTTTGTTTCTGGTGATACACTCGATGTAAGCTATGAACTTTCCTCTTCCCTTTCCTACTGTGAAATACTTGTGAAGCAGCTTCTTTCTTACAGGGGAACAGCTGTCCTGGTTAAGATCCAATCTCCAGCCGTCAGTAACACAGGCACGGCAGGAGAATGGGGCATGCCACAGCAACCTTTTCCGTGCTATACTTTCCCTTCCTACTGTACATCCCGCATTTTTCCTGTGAATGTCAGATGACTCACTGATATATTACTTCTTTTTCACCTCGTTGGCAGTCAATCTGCTTCAAACCACACTGCATTTTATTCATTTGCCGTTCTCTAGTAACAATTCTCAAGAAAAAAACAAACAAAATGACAAATTATAGACAATTTGTGGGGGGGAGGGGAAGGGGGAGTTTACAAATATGTGCTTGCTTCTATAAAATTCCAGCTGTCCTTAGACAGGGTTTGAAATGCAGGCTTACTGCCCTGCTTTTTGTGTTTGGACTTCAACCACCTGCGCAGCAAACGTTTGTGAAGGTGCCCCCAAGTGAGGAGCTGGGAAAGGGCACAAGGAAAATTGTCAAAATAAACGTCACATGAAGTGAAAATAGCTACCTTCTCCCTGTAAAAATAGCTCCGTGAGGGAGTTTGGGCTGAGCTGACCTATGGCATCCAGGAACCAAATGTTTATAAACATCTACATGAGAATTTACAAACATGCAATAGCAGCTTCAGTGAACTAGCCATCAAAAACTAAAACCTTTGTCCAGATGAAAATGCTTTGACTACATCAGTATAGTTGAAAGAGCAGAACAAACAAACTATAAACAACAGCTGTAATACTGAAGCATTTCCACAACATATAGCTTATTTCCTGGTAAGAAGTATTTTAATGCATCTGCAGCAGTAATTATGCCTAATTTTTCAGTTTAAGAAAAAAACCCACCACAATAATCAATTAAATTTATTTTTAAAAAGCCCAAGACTCCAACCTACACAGTCCTTAGAAGTTATTATACATCTTCTAACTCTGTTTTCTTAGCGGAAAGCAGTTAGGACAACCCGTACGCCTGAGTCTGAGTCCAACATGGAAAACACAGCTGTGTGGTGTCACCGGGATAGTGCTGCGTCATTACAGAGTCTGTCCTTCAAAGGAGAGGTTAAATCAAGCTCCCTAATCTCTGGATGAATAATCTCATTATTTTCCTGAGAAAACATTTCACTGAGCAAATGTAGTCGAGTCTTGCCTGGACATGTTTTCTATAGGTGGGAATTGATAATACGTGGATGAGGGCGTGGAATGGCCCTTCTTGATGGAGTCTCTTTACATTAATCATTACATGTCTCATACACGACAAAAAGTGTTGATGGAATAGGTTTAGACATACTTTTGGATTAGAACAAAACCCGTGTCACACCAGCTCAACTAACATCAGTTTTCATGTTGGTGGTTGTCTGGTATGATGCAATGGAAAATTGCTAATAAAATTCTGATGCGCTGTCAGCTCCCGTGAACTTTATGTGCAGGCAGGAGGGTGTCACAGAAATAAAGCAGCTTCCCAGGTCTTGCCACAGACACCTTCCTGGGACAGGAGGAGGGGAAGACTAAGATCACCATGGTGAGACATGACTTTTCTCACAAAAGGTGTTTTGAGGGCTTTGCGTCTTTAGTTTATTTACCTAGGATTGAATTTCCTTTATAACCTTTTATTAGTCTGTTTAATCCACATGGGCCAAATTCAGCTGTCGACTTTATAAAGACAGGCAATGCACCATGATCCCTGTTGCTGGGCTAACACTTCACGCAATGAAAAGTTCCCGCCACCTCTTTTGAGAAGCTCCAGCACCTTTATTATTTGTCTCACGCTTTGAAATCTGACAGGAAGAAAGAGATCAGCACAGAAAAGTACCTCGTTTTTGTTCTGTGAATTTCTCTTCAGGTATTGCGACAATAGAAATGATTGAAAACTTACTATTTCCTCACTCCTGGAGGAACTGCTGAAAGAAAAAATATTGGCAGCACATCAAAATCGTAGCTGATTACAAATATTCTGAAGAGAGGGATTCACACGCCACCAACGCAGCTGTGAGAAATGATACGGCACTGGGAGTGCTTGGAAACTGCCGGAGCAGATGGAGCGGCAGGTCTGGGAAAGAGCGAGTCCAAGCCTCTTCAGCTATCACCTGGTGGTGTTCCCTGCCTGAAAGACATGCAGGATCCTCCAAGCTATTTCCTCCCTCATACCCTCCCCCCATTATTCCCTACCATGTCCCACAGGTGACCTGGAATCAATTTCTCCTGGTATACCAGACAGGCTCCAGTCTCTCCTGCCTGATACTACGTCTTATCTCTTTTTAGAGCATCTTGCTTATTCTGTGGGTCAAAAAACCCTAAACCACCTCCACTCCAGCCCTGAGCTTCTCACCCTTCTTACGCTGGGTTCACTGGTTGTTGCCTGAGGAGAGAGCATCGCAGTCTGGCACTTACCAGTTATCCTGTCCTTCAGCCCAACTGGCAGGTCATCCACAGCAGCCTTGGGAGAGAGCAGGAATTGGTTTGGGACTGGTGCCAGCTTTCCTCAGTAGCGTCAGGGATGTAGAAGTAGCCTTGTTTGTTGAAGTAACCGAAGGTGAGGCTGAGGGTCCCCCCCCAACTGGGCTGAACAAGTGTCCATGCAAGGTAAGGAGGATCCACGGCTCACTGGGACGTTTGCACCTCCCATCTCGAGCTGCCTTGACACACAGCTCACAGGGTATCGCTCTGCTCTCTGACAGGAGCTCTTGGAAATACCTTTGCAATGTAAATCCTCAGGGCGGTGGGTTCAAAAACCAAACCTTTGACAAATCCTTTTGTGATATTTCCTTCCAATGCCATTGTTATCATGTACCATCGCCAGTAAATTCATTTACTGGAGTTGTTACAAAGTGGAAATACAAAATGGGTAGAAATCCATTCAAAGCAAAGCAAACCCATGGGATAGCAGAGTTCAGCTGGACCTTTGGTGGTGGAAATGATGCAGAGCCCGCACTCAGCCATGAGTAGTACCAAACCCATCGTTTGCTTTTCGTTCACAACCCACTTCCTGGGCTTCTCCAGCTTGTCAAGTTTAGTGCAGTTGCATACTTAACAGCTATGCCTGAAGCATGTTCGTTTAAACGTTAAAACCAGGAAATATTTATGCAAAAACTTCTTGCAATATTCACCCAATACTACAGCTGCTTTTCTGTATTTATTACAAGGGAAGAAAAACAGGTAGAAAAACATACATTGTATGTAATGTTCTATATAGTTTTTAAAATGGGGGGTTTGAGCCTAAGGAAGCGAGAGACATTTTCTGCTTTCCTTACATTTTTGCAGGATCTGCATGATTCAAGTTTGAGCGTATGGCCAAAGAATAATACAGACTTGTGAGCCAAAGGTAATATCCCCGACTTACTGGCACAAAGCACCTTTTCCCTGCAGATACTCTACACTGCTTCATCATTTGGCTCTTTATTTTTAGCAGCTTCCAAAACTGATAAAATGTATATTGTTACAGACATTTTGGACGTACATTTTTAAGGCCTTATGACCATGAAGTCATGCTTGTGCATGTCATTCTTTCCATTAGTGATGAGCCCGAGGTGCTGAGTTTATTTCTGAATCCAGATGGGTATTTGGAGCCTGATTTTTCATCTGGGCACATGATCAGATGCATTTCCTGGCTATATAGTCAGCTTTATGTTACTACTGAATGAGATAATCAGTACTTCTTTCCATGCAGAGGATAAAATAAGGTGCAACTGTAATAAGTGCACATAAAAAGTGGAGTCCCCGTAACCTTCTCAAAATTTTAGTCTGTTACATGTCTGTCTGGGTTCAGTGTCTTTCCACGCTTCCTTATTTTTACCTTGAGAAAGAAAGAGAAAGCATTGCCTAGACTGCATCCTTAGAGCCAATTAACTATTCCGGGGGAAATACACAGCCGGCACAAATACAAGGACTCAGATGGGACCTACGTTATGTATTTGCACACTGTGTCCTGCAGGATAATTCATTCCTGTGGGAACGCACACAGTGCAAACTGCTATATTGTGCTACGAAGTCATACTGAAGTTAGTATTTAGGTCTGTTGAGACTGCCCAGGCTTTGCAGCAAGAGCACGCAGTTGGGGCTGGTCCTTGAATCAAAAGTTGTAGTTCCTGAAAACAGGAAAATGAACGCATGTGGTATTTTCTATCTATGCTGTATACATGCCGGCTAAGCTCCCTTTGCCCTCAGCTTCAAGATTTATTACTTGCTGCAGAGTGCTAGTTTCAGCTGCTATCCAGATCGGTGTTATACCTGGTTAAGAGCTAGCTCGGGACCCAGAAAGGTACAGCGGTTTTGCATACACCACCAGCGGGCAGCACACCAGCCTTCCAGGGAACATAGCAACATGCATCTGTAAAATGGGCACAATAATCCTTATTTGTCTTCAGTGTAGGAAGCTTAATTAGCTTTTTTAGATCGTCTTGAGATCCTCAGAGGGATGGCGCACATGCTAATAGAGTGAGTAATTTGGCACAAATGCGTTATCACACCTACAACTTTATTACGATGTAGATATGCTAGGGCAAATAGAGCAGCATGCGTCCCAAGTGCTGTGGAGACAAATAGCTCTGGAACTGCCCAAAGGCCTCTAGCAGAAGAGAGGGATACACCTACTGCACACGGGCTTCATTATAGCACATACTGATGTATCAGCAACCCACAACTTCTCAGCCCTATAGACAAAGACATCCACAACCACAGGCTTTCTGGCAGCACAGAGATACACCTACAGTCCAAAACCTTTCAGGAACCCTGAGGGGTAAAGTCACAACCACAAGTTACTGGCAACACACGAAACATATGTCTATAGTATGCAGACTTTCTGGCAACACAGCTGCATCCCCAGAGCCTGGTTTCCTATGAGCAGTGATGTACCAATCGTACCACATCCCTTAAGGCAGAGAAATGATACAGAAACACCTCACGTTGCAAAGACAGATGCCTCTGAAAAAAGAAAAAGGCTTTTTTTTTTTTTTAAATACACTGGAGAACAGGGTCTCTAATTGTTACTTAAGTGCCAGCAATGTCAAAAGCTATCTGTGTGTGAAGCGAATGCTCAATGTTAATAAAATACATCCAAACTGAATAGTCTGTACGTTCTGCTGAGCTGTACAAACCACGAGAGCAGAGAGCTCTCGTGGTTTATGTTTCCACCAAGAACCCATAATAATGAAAGCACTGACCTAGCAATCAGCATTTTGAGTGCAGGCCCGGAGATGGCTCAGTTGGGTATAGTTTCTTTCTCTAGAAGACAGCATGTAATACAATTAATCCAGCTAGTGGTACACTGCAGGTTGTACCACTGCAAGGGGGAGTGTTCAGGCAGAGGGCAGCCACTCCTCTGTATGAGCAAAACAGCTGGCGTTTGAGTATTTCCTTATTTCCAAGTACTTCACGGTCAAAGCTTATGATGTTCTTTGACACAGGGAAGACAAAAAGTAAGGGAGGAGTTATTTAATATTATACAGCGGATCCAGATTTGTTGTTATTTAGGATTATAGCTAGAATAAAATACTCTGGGATTTACTTTAATCTCCACAAGAGGCTAGGTCTCATGAAATGTCAGTGTTTATGCTATAGCTGATCTACTTGGGATCACTTACACCTAGAGCTTTTCTCATGGTGATTGTCCTCACATTACACCCAAGAACTATTCAAAATGGGGTCCAATTTCCAGGTATTTTGCTGGCTGCAGCCGAGCGATGCGGTGGGAATGTAAAGGAGTTTTCTGCTACCTTGTGGCTTCTGCTCTGAGCTGGGAGGGCAGCCAGGAGGGCTGGAGGCAAGTGGCTGCCAGATTGCTGGTTGTCATCTTACTCAGTCCAGAGCAGCCACGCCGCTCCCCCAGCACCATGTCCTTGAGGGACTCCAGGAATGAAGAGAGCAGGATATCTCTGCCACTTTCACACCACCAAAGGAGGAGGAGAGTGGAGTCAGTACTCTCTGTACAGAGCAGGAAATTATCAGAATTCATTTTTAATGGCTTGCCAAGTAATAAATCAAAATCACTTAAATTTTGTCTATCATGCAGCAATAAAAGATGCCCATTACCCTGAAGGATGTGACTACACAGGGGCTCTGGAGAAATCCAGATCAGGACTTGGAGTTTCTTGCTCGGACTTGTCTCCCGTAGACATAACTCACCAAGAGTGATTCCGCCTTCTCTCTAGCTCATTGCTATAGCCCAGTGGTCGACTAGCTGCATTGCACATGTTAGTGAGAAGATACTTGGACTGGAGTATGCCTTCAGGCGTGGGACTGTGTGTAGCGGGTGGTATGCACTTAAGAGTAGGCACAGATTTTTCTGCAGCTAGTGCTCGTTCACCTACTTCTGTGGAATGAAAGGCAGGAAAAAGCCCCCATCTGTAGACACTGGGGAGCCATAGTGGCAGAAAGATTGCCCCACGCAGCCTCCAACATTGGAGATCGAGAATTGCGAAGACCTGTGTGGTTATGAGGGAAGGGTGTTGCTTCCCTCAAAAACCTGCATAGACATATATGGCTGGAACCAGGAGATAAGCCTTTTCTAAGTATATTTGACAGGTCTGGAAAATGAGAGTCAGCACAGCTGCTTCCAGCGCTGTAGCTTGTATGAGAGGTCCTACACGAAGTTGAAAGTGGAGATGGATGAAAGGAGACTGCTAAGTGTACTGATGCACTTACATCCTGACACCTTCTCTTGGGCCTTTATTGAGCTCTCTGCTGCATGGCAGTTTTGTGGGGACACTGACAGCATTTGTTGTGTGCTAGCAGAGCTGGTAAACTGTACTAGTCTGCTGTATGGTAAAATGCTATAAACAGTGTTTACAAAAAGAAGATGTAGTCCATATCTTTACGGAAAGCTTGTAAAATAAGCTGCCAGCACAGTTTGTACTTAATGGCAGTGAGAACCAAAATATATAATAATAATAATAATAGTAATAATAAAAAAGTAAGTCTTAAGGCTGGTATCTTGGACAGGAAATTGAAAATGAAATATTTCCAGTTTGTTGGGTTATGCCTAAGTACAGTATGTCTTGCTAGGCTATGTCAGGCTCCATTCCTACTTCAAAGTTTACTTTGATCTTCCTTTATTTACATTAGCCTTTGCCACAGTATTCACAAAGAGTTTTCAATGACTGCTCCAAGTCATGTATTACATTCTGCTAAGCCAAGTTTTAAGTCAGTATTGTGATGGTGCGCATTATCTGGAATAATGATAATAGCCCCAGCAGTATGAAGTATTACCCTTATTCCTTTAATGCACACATGACAGAATTTATACAACCTCAATGTTGGCTCCAGATAATTAGGGACAGTTTCTAACAAAAACTCCCCAAATTTCTGTGAAAGTTGCCTTATAGACCCAAACCTTGTACTCAATGTGCTGTTTCACAGAGTGTGCTCCCTCAGAATGGTACCTAATGGTACCTAATGGTACACAATGACCAAACTCATGGATTGCTTTGCCCAAGAGAAATACATACAAAATTGCACTAGGACAACCAGCCAAGTAAGGATCAAGCTAGGCACCAAATACGGTGACAGAAAATAACTCCATATCCCATCTGTATGTTTCAGGGAAGCACAAAATGTGCAGTGTTTTTACCTTTTCTGCTTAGGTGTAAGCAACCTGCATGTTGTAGGTTGGCAGGCAACAGAAAATCAAGCCCTAAACGCAGATTCTCTTCTGCATCTCTTGGCCCTCCCCTGCCTGATGCTACGGGTCAGGGCAGGCAGAGCGGGGCTGGCTTGGTCGTTTCCATGGAAATCACAAGGCAACGTGGCATCTCCGTATTTCTAAACATGCTGAGGATGAGGCAGGAAGTTTCGAAGTGTTAGCTCTTCATTATTGCATTACTTATAGCCAGGTCTATTTAGGAAGTATCGTAATAATAACATTGTAACAAGCGTCATGATAAATTAGGTAGCATTTTGCAATGCAAAATCCGAGATTTTTTCCCTCCCATTGACTTTGGCTGGGTAGTTGAAAGGGTGACATAATGGAGAGACTAGTGAGATGATCAAAGCATGAAGCCATGATTTTCATTTTCATTAAGGCCTTCATTAGGCTCCTGTAGAGCAAGGGAATCCTAAACCAAGCAGGTATACCAGCAGTGACAGACAGTGTGAGAGGACTATGAATGACTTTGAATGCAGATTTGGTTCTGTAATTTACACTTGTCAGAAGGCTACAATAACTATATCACTCACGTAGGGCGTGGAGCATGAATATTCCACCCCATTTTCCAGAAACCAGACAGTTGGTGCAAAAGACGTTATGTAAACACCAAGCTTCTCACTCCCATTAAGAATCTGTTGCAATCCAAGTAATGTTCCAAACCTGAATGTGCTTAGGAAAACACAGAATTCTTTAGATTAAAAATTTTAGTTTTAGTGAGGTAGTAAACTACCACCTTTCCATCATCATTTAGAATAACAATAGGAAACGAAACAATTTGTTCTGCCAGCCACACTGAAGGATAAAGCAAAGAAAGCCAACCTCATGCCCTGCAACACATGCATAGAACACCACCTAAGAAAATATACTATTTTCCATAATATTGTTTTAAGAACAATTGTATACTTACCATAATACCATTTTAAGAACAATTGTATTCTTAGCAGTATCTGTTATTGCAATAAGTCTAATTGATACTGCATTTACATAATAGATTTTTTAAAACAAAAATGTCACATTAATTACTGCAAAATGACCAAGTAGTAACAAAACAATAATGAGAAGCTATGGCAAAATATTTGAATGGTTGCATTTAAAAATAGACCTGGAATTACTCCTTTGTAAGCTGCTGATTTTTCAGTTGACTGCGTTGTTTAAAATGGAGTGTTAAATGTGAAGTAATTCTCATTTGATACAATGTAGTGTGTGCAAATTGTGAGCAGAATGGACAATTAGAAATGCAGGAATTTAGATGTGACTTGGACTCAGTTAATTTTTCTGTAATTCTCTTGAACTTTCTGTGTCCTAATTTCTCTGTCTTTCAATCTGAGAAAATAATGTATTCTTATCTTAATAAAACACTGTGAGATCACCATATGCAATTTTATTCCCAAATACAGACCATTCTAATTTTACGTATAGGAAATATGGCCAATATTTTCAGCGAATACTGACAAGTGGATTTTAACCTTTCCTCTCTAACATCGCTAGTGCGGGCCTGGGAGCGATGCTGATATAAACAGAAGTCACACCCTTTCTGCTTTCATCGT
Source organism: Ibidorhyncha struthersii (assembly GCA_013398815.1). Lineage (NCBI taxonomy): Eukaryota > Metazoa > Chordata > Aves > Charadriiformes > Charadriidae > Ibidorhyncha > Ibidorhyncha struthersii. The sequence goes on along the minus strand of VZSZ01011429.1, from coordinate 1,100,805 downwards.
AAGCCCAAGTGGATGGCATGCACTTTGGGGAAAAGACTCTATTACAGTGAAGTGGTATAAAAATGAAATAGGGCAAGAGATGACTACCATATTCCAAACTGGAGGTCAAAGGGGAGCTGGACACATTACTCCTGCTGCCAGTGAAACCACTCATCTCTATCAGTAAGGAAAATAAACAAGTGGAGAGATGCAGCTGATGCTGTATATTAGAATCACAGAATCACAGAATCACAGAATAGTCAGGGTTGGAAGGGACCTCTGGAGATCATCTAGTCCAACCCCCCTGCCAGAGCAGGGTCACCTACAACAGGTTGCACAGGACAGCGTCCAGGCGGGTTTTGAATGTCTCCAGAGTGGGAGACTCCACAACCTCTCTGGGCAGCCTGTTCCAGTGCTCCACCACCCTCAAAGTAAAGAAGTTCCTCCTCATGTTAAGATGGAACTTCCTATGTAGAAGTCTGCGTCTGCTGTGTTGTTCTGGGTTGACTGGTTATAAAATCAGCAGAGCAGTTGGAAAAAGAGACTGTAGGAGCTATTGGCTGTGGGAATGGAGACTACAAATCCTGTGGAGCACAGAGGCACCACAAATTAAAGATAGGACGTGCTCCTCAAGCTCAGGTGGGAACATAAACACTTATAGAATTAAGGATATTCAGATTCCAGATTTGGATGCTTCCCATTATAAAATACAGGGCATTTTTTTCAGGATCCAAATCCAAACTCCATCAAGCCCATAAAAGCATGAATCCAATGCTTTTTATACTAAAGGCCTAATCTGCAGTGGCTATATAATCTTTATATAATCTTTGTAGGTCCATTGATATCACTGAGAATCTGACCTAAAAGTTTTAATGCGCTCTCTATTTTTTTCCAAAACATTTATTTAGGAAATGTTAACAGCATTATCAGTCCTGGACTGGAAATGTCAGAAATGGTCCATTAAACCTCACAATACTGAAAATTTCATTTTAGACAGACATTAGTTGAAAAAATGTAATGTTCAGATCTCGGTGTTCAAGAGTGCATTAAAACCCATAACAGGCAGGTAACCTCTTTTCAGACATGTCTTTCTTCTAGAGTTTTTATTGAATTGAATGAAATTATATAGCTCTTGCTTGTATGATTTTTTTTTTCTTTCAAAACAAAAAAGTGGAGTTGCCATGGAAATGGAATTGCACTGTCAGGTCACCATCCCAGGTTACTGTGATCAACAGGGGGTCTTGGAAAGCAGTATTAATCTGGGACGCTTTTCCATAGTAGGATCAAAGTTTTGCTGACCTGCCTTGAAATCAGCTTGGGATGCACAACTGTAAAGCAGCACCAATGATGTTCTAAGTGTAGTATAAACCAGAAAACCCATTATCCAGTCTGGGTGAAATGCCAGCTCATTTGGGTATGCCCGTGCAGTGAGCCAGCACAGATTCAGAGTAAACTTCAACTGGGGAGACGTTTAGTCAGAGAAAATACAAAGCTAATAATTCTTAAGCAACACACTGAAAAGTTTCAAGGATCTGTGTCAATGAAATGTCCAGCACCATCTTGTGGCATTATCATTAATTCAACGAGTTGGTCTTTCTACTGTGGTAACTACATAACTCATGTTTTTCTCCCCTAAGAGAGCTGATTAGAGATTTCTTGTTATAAAGCACGAGTACAGCTACAAATCTGCTGACAAAAAGAAAGAGCTTAGGACCAGCAGTACATTTAAAGATAAGATGTGCTCCTCAAGTTCAGATGGGAACAAACATTTCAACACTTGCCATTATTACTGGAAAAGTACTCAAAAGCTAAAAGTAAGGAGTGTTTATAAAACGCTGTTAGGCAGGAACTAGACGAGGCGACATTGCGTATACCCAATGCCCAATGGCGCAAAAGGCGAGAAATTTTGCAGCGCCTGCGTTGCAGGCTTCCTGACAAGGCTGTGGTCCGGGTCCCGCCTCCCCTTGCGCTGCCAGCATCCAGGAGCAGGCTGGGAATCCATCATGCCTTTAGAAATAGGCCAGGGAATGATTCTCCTTCTGATGGCCTGGCCAACATTCCTTTCTCCGTAAGATGGGGTCGACTTTGTGCCAGCTATTACTTAAATAGAGCTGCTGCCACATTTGCTTACATAGCTGATGCATTACCAGTATCTAAGTCATTGTTTGTAGAGCGCTATGCAAGATGTTCTGCATAAATGTGTATATAAAACCACATCATGGTCTCAGCTAAGTTTATAAAATGCTCCCATAAAGCTTCACAGATTCAGCCCAGAGTTAAACTGGGCCAAAGAATGGAGAGAGTCATTTACGGGAAGTTTTCAATATTCTGGACTAATGCTTCTTCATCTTACTTTGTTCAGACAACAAAACCACCCAGCTGAATTGCCTTGTTTTCTCCACATCCACGTGCAAATTAAACTCCACTGTGAGGTGCTTGGTTCACAGACGTGAAGTTTTTATCCAATTCAGAGGAAACTCTGGAAGCTCACCCTATCATTGCTTGAAAGCCAAAGTTTCTCTGTCTCTCTATCCCAGTGCTTCTCAGCCTGGACTTTAAAAGCCTGTATTTATGAATAAGATTTTAGTTCACTCAGTCTTTGGCCTCTGCTGAGATTTATAAAACATTCCGACTTTACACAGCACCAGGCAGGGGGTTGGTTGTTTCTCTTTAATATGGTTTGTTGCAGCAGAAGTTGTATTATTGTTACCAGATTAATTTCAGAGGTCATTGGATTCTTTGGCCTCCACCCCCAGGTAATGCACACTGGTATAGCTCCACAGACACAATACCTCCTGAGGATCCGGCTACATTTCTTAGTAGTGTTTATAGCTATGTTGCAAATGTCGATAATGCATGTGTGTAAGTATCCACATATTTTTTAAAGCCTTCGCTTTAAATTTTGAAGCTCATCCAAATCACTTTTATGAGCCTTTAAGTGGCAAAAAATACATTTAAAAAAAAAAGGCAAAAGCATGTAGTACATTCTTCAATTCTGTGATTACTAGTTAATGAGAAAGTCATGATCATGCCCTGAATTAGAATGATGGAGATCATGTTCTTCTTGTAACAAATACCTGCTCGCATTAACCTCTGAGAGCAGGGAGCGTCCTTGCAGCCGGCGGTAGCCTTGCAGCCAGTTGTTGTGCTCTTTGCTGTGCCTTTCCCCAGAAATCAGGAACGGGATTTCAAAAGGCATTAAAACGGGGCCCTATAGTCAGGACTTCAGACGGTATCTTTCTTCCCTCTGAGACTGCGTTCAGAGCCATGGAGGATGCTGTACCAGAGCCTGAAGACATAGAAGTCAGGGGAACCTGCTTATGAACGCATCGTGACTTGCTCATGCTCCAGTCATGGCACTGGTAGACGGTGGGTAGATGCCCAGGAAGACCCCTGAAGGGTTGATAATTGAGATCTGGGGTAATGTTTTGTTTTGTAACAACGGCCCTTTCAAACAGGGAGCGAACACAGGTTTTTGAGATGCACCTCGGCAGTGTCGGCACCTGCGGTCTGGTGCAGCAACTTCTTTTAAAAAAAAAATTAATTAATTTTGGAATGAAACCGATTGTTGGCCAAAAGTACACAGATATTTTTTGGACAAAACACAGTTAATAGGTATTGATACTCAGATGTACTCGATATTTAGTTTAGCTCTCAGTTTACTTGTTATTTAAGCGAGACAAGGCTGCCCTTTGTTGTAAAACAACAGCTACTATAACTCCTTCTTTGCCTTTCACAATAAATCGGGCAAAATAGAGCTCTGAAATAAGACACACGCGGACACATGATTTGTAGTCAGTGTCCACTGCAAGGTATTTTAAGTCACAAAGCTGGTGGATAAGATTACTTTATCAGAAAAATTGAAATATAGTTGGGAATATGTATTAACCAGATGGGTGCCAGGAAGACTTCCCCATGCTTTTATAAAAAATTGCTTTACAAACAGATGTCTGATCTCTAGCTGAAGGGATTACAGAATAAATAGCAGATTTGTCCTTCTAACTGCAGCTTAGTGAATCGTTGGTAATATGTCAAACTTGATGCACATTAATAAATTAACTTAGTATGTAAGAAGTTGGGTGGGTTGTTTAGTTTTGGTTTTTGTCAACCTGAATTTCAATCTGTCAGGAATAAAGTAAGATGAACTACAGCAATGGAGTACCCTGACATGCATGGAAAAAAATAAGGAAGAACTATCAAAATTCAGCATAGACAAAAGAAATTATCTGCTTTGGGCTAGGAGAGCAGACTGTGGCCTTACTAACTTATACAGGATAACTAAACGAATTAATATTCAGATAAAAATGCTAAAGCTATAAATTAATATATAATAATGACAGATAACCTAAGTTAAGAACAAAAATGTTTTATTTGCAAAAGTGCTAGTAAAAGATACAATATACAGTGGTCAGTCATTGAAAGAAATGCCTCTGAATGCTTTGAATATGTTTTTAAAGACAGCTTTTCTCTCACTGTTGCCTATCTGGAAACTTGATGAATGAAAACTGTTGGTTTTTAATGCAGGATTTTTTTTTGTATAAAGTGTTATTCAGCAGCTATGTTTGCCTTTTTAAATTAAAATAAAGACATGGCGTTGGCTTTGACAACAAATTTCTGTAATGCAGCTTCATAGCCGTTATCTACCCAAGCCTGCAATTGTGTGCTAAGGGAAGAGGATGATTTCTTTGAGAAAAGAAATACACCATTTCTGCAGGGCGGTGATGTCTCTCGGCTCTTCCCGGGAGCAATACTTGTCCCAGGATATTTTAGAAAGAGGGAATTATGTATAATTTAACAAGGAGCTGGCCCACATAACCTTACAACCAACCTTAATAGAAAATTGATATGTTTGATTCCTGTGACATTGTAGGGATTAACAGCTGAGATTGAATCCAAACCCCTCTATTAATCCACTGGGTGAGCATAACGTCAGCATGAGCACTGGCAGCGCACTCGAGACATTACACTGTCACTGCCCTCTGTGCCTTAAATAATTTTCAACATCAGTAACCACAGTGCGTGACATGCCCACGCTTCTGCAGGATGTCCTCCCGAGGGATGGGGCAGCTCCTGCCTTCACCCGGTGCAGCATCAGCGTGGCTGAGAGCGCTGGTGGTGGCAGGCTGCTGCCAGTTTCATTTCTATTTCCTGGAAAGAATATGTTTTAAAACACTTTTCTTTCCACACCCTCAGTCTGCCGGGTAGCTCCTTGAGGTGACGTAATGAGGGTGAGAGCTGCTTTCTCCTCACCAGTGAGGGGACTTGAGCCCTCCGTACCCCCTGCCCTGCTGTGAGCAGGAGAGGACCCGTCACCACCTCCTGGCAGTCTGAGCAGTGTGGCACTCCTGTACTCAGGGTGCTACAGCGTTGGCCTCCTGGAGCCCCTTGGCTCATTAAGTGCTCCGAGCCCCCATGCGTCCCAGGTACATGGTCCCCTCCTGCTCGCAGGTGAGCCAGGTGGCTACCTGGGCTCGCCAGATCCCTCTCTGCACCAGCAGACCAGCGCTGACTCCTGGGCCGAGGGAAGGCTCAGGCTGGGACCCAGGCAAGAGTGACAGCCCTGCAGCCAAGGTGTGCATCTCCCGGTGCTCTGCAGCCCTCTGTCCACACCAGCAGCTCCCCACGAGCTTGGTGCCCATGCTTCAGCCAGGAGCGACCCCTCCAGCCCTGTGCCAAGGCACAGCTGGAGGCAGTCCAATGGTTCCCACTGGCTTCCTCCCAGTACGACTCACCTCCCCACCACGGGGGCAAGGTGTGTCTTAGTGTCTCGATAGTATCTCATGGAATCTCAAAGCCAACATAAACGTTTTCATGTAGGACCTTGCTGCTGGTGGAGTTTTCCTGTGGAAATTTTCAAATGGAAATTTGTTGATGGGGTAATGCTGTTGTGGCGTTTTTCTTGTAGGAGTTTGTTGACGGTGGAGTGTTTTTGTAGGCGTTTTCATGCAGGAATTTGTTGATGGCGGAGCATTACTGTAGAAGGACTGCTGGTTTTATTTTGAGGTGCAGTATTGGAGAGGACAACAGTGGTTTGGTGTGAGTCCATGGAAACAGGACTTTTGTAAGGGACTGGTAGGTGCAGCATAGAGGGAAGAGCTGAGGTTGCCTGTGTGGTGCAATGCAACTGGAGTGGAGAGCTAACACAGGTGCTTTTCCAAAAGTAAAGAGCGTTGAGACATAGATGGCTGCTTCAGCCCCTTCTGCCTGAGCTGAGGAAGGCATGGGGGAGCTGAAGTGTTTCCCCAGCAACTTGCTGCACCACTGTAAGTCTGAATTTCCAGAAATCTGAGAGAAAGCATAAGGTTAATGAAAAAAAATCTATTTTGAAGCTATAACATCTATTAAACAGGCAAGGAACTTTCCTTTGCACGGAGTAGATCTGGATAGAAGCGGCACTGTTTAACTTTATTTCAAGACAGAATTTTAAGAGATATCAAAGTTTATTTCAAGGGAGGCCACTGTAAATTACCAAATAAGATCTTCTTATAGTGCTATTAGAATATAATTAAATAAAGTTCAGAAATACTCTGGACTTAATTAAAGAGGGAAGGCAACACAACTGTCAGCTTTGTAGTGAAAATGAAATAAAACCTGCCTTTCTCGATGTAGGAGAGTATTTCATTGTAATGCCTTGCCTACTAATTTACTTTGTATAATAGAGACTCAAAGTTCAAAGATCTCACCTAAACCAAAAAGAAATCAAATAAAGATGGTGGGTTTTGGTATTAAACCGAAATTACACCCACCTGAGAGAAAGGTGGGGGCTTGAAACTGGGAGTGGGGAAAGTTACAGTGAAGAATGGTGCCTTCTTTCGAAGAGGTGGGCTGTGCTTTTGGGAGTGATGGGGATGTGGTTTTGGTAATAAAAGATTAACTGTCAAGACTTGCCTCCTATTTAGGAGAGGAGGGCAGTGCAGTCACAGAGGTGGTAAGAAGGAAGGAGGACAAGGGCTGTATACTCTTTGGGAGAAGTGGGCTTTGCAGTTCAAAACAAGCGCAGGTGGACTGAAAAGGATTTTTTAGCATAAAGTAGAGACGTGTTTCCAAGACCAGGGCTACACTGAGCCAGCTGCCCAGGCTCCCTCTGCACAGTGACCTGAACTGGAACCGGAACAGTGTAAAAAAGTCAGCATAGCTGCACTGAGGAGTCTACACCGTGATGAGAAATATACCTGTATGCCAGTTTTGTGGTTTTTTTTGTTGTTTTTTTTTTTTTTTTTTTTTTTTTTTTTTTTTTTTTTTTAAAAAAAAGTCATGCTAGTGCATTTGGGAGCTGTTTAAGCACGGTTTTTCTTCTGCGTGGCAGAAAGAGAAACAGTAAAACAGACCTCTAAAGCTAAGGGGGTTGCACAGATGTATTCCAGGTTCCCTTGGGGCTGGAGTGCCTGCTGGCAACTGGTTGGCTGCTAAAAGGCATGGGAGGCATTGGGAGCTCTAGAAAACTGATAGTTTTGAAGTCTTTGCAGGTAGCTGGGGTATTGGCCACATGAGTGTGTGGAGAACAAAAAGGGTATTGTTACACCATTTAGCTCAATTAAAAAAAAACCAACAAATCATAAGACCATTGCAGTCAGTTCAAAAGACAGATATACCGGACTCCAAAGGAAGACACTGAACACAGCTGGCGTACTAGTGCAGGTTTGCTTCCCTGCTTGGCCAGGATATCTCTGGTTTCCTTAAGTTAGTCTATTTGCACTGGGTTTCTTTTTCCCCCTTTTGTTCAGCCATCAAAAGACATACAGAAAGGAAATCTCCTCTGTAGGAGCTGAAAGGGGGGCAGGGGGGGAAGCTCCTGTCTCCCTGGGAAGGGGAATAAGTGCAGCTGTGTGATCTTAGTACACCTGTCTTGAATCTTTTAATCTTCACCCAGCAAAAATAAAAGCCCAGCCTGCCACCTATGAAGATCATAAGTAAAATTGTCCTTGATTTCTAGGGGATTATAGGGTAATACCTGGAACAGCCTTGTACAGAGGCGAAAGAGCATTGCTGCCTCTGTTCCTTTTCTAATTCAGATGAAAAGTGTTTTTCAGCCTTTGCTTGCTGAAGTTCAGCCTATGCTCCCTGGGTTGAGGGAACGCGCTTCATCTACTGGTTTACGTTTGTACACTGTAGGCTTTTATTCTGCTGGTGGTCTGCAAAACTCAGCGTCTCTCATTTTAATCTGGTATAATGACTTGACATGTAAGTCACATTCCTCCTGTCTGCAGAAATGCAACCATAGAAAGCTCTCCGTGACAGGCCAGCGTTAGCAACAAAGTGCAAATAGGTTCATTCCCTAGCTGCGAACGGTGGTCAACTAGGACAAAGTAGTTAAAAAATGAAACAGTAAAGTTTCAGAGGTCTCCTATAACTAATTATTTCCAGCTACAGCCTGCTTCTAGGGTGACACTGGAGGAAGTTAAAGTTTATTAGCAGGTGTTTTGGCTGTCTGCTCAGATTCTATTTCTACATTCAGCTAGGTCAGAGTACCCAACCAAGAAACATATCTTCTAAAAGCCATGATGGACTGCTCTTTTATCCTCACTGCAGCAATTTTTCAGAAATTACTTGAGCAAATTTTGTAGCTAGAGGTGTAGGTGGACACCTGAGAAGAGAGCAGCCTTGCCCTCAGGCCAGGACCCACTTCTGCTCCTGAACCAACGTGCTCCCACATACCCCCAAAGCAGTTGCATGTTCCAGCCTCTTATTCTCTGCTTTCTCTGATGCACAACCAAGCCAAAAACACCTCGTAGGAAGCTTTGCCAGGGGAGGAATCCTCTCTGTGTCTGCTGCAGCCCCTCAAAGCTTGCAGCAGCAGGCGTGTGGCAGCTTAGCCTGCATGCAGAAAGGGGTTCACCAGAGAAAGCTCCTGGATCCATCACAAGGTAAAGGGTGTTCCTTTCTTTTTTATTTTTTAATATTTATTTTTTTATTTAAAATTCTCATTCTGTTCATATTGTTCTGAGAATGAATAACCCATGCTGTTCTTGTTTTGTATGATACTACTGTTTCCTTAAGGTCTGTTGCATTCTACGAATGCCAGCAGGCACCTGCACACTTCTCCAAAGTCTTCTGTTGAGATGTCCACTGGCTAAAAAGCATTAAAGTTGTTGCTATCTGCCCTATTCAGATTTAAGGCTTTTCTTTATTTATACAGGAGGTAAGTACCAGCAGTGATACTCGCATCTGGGTGCAGCTCTATGCACTATAGAAATCCAAGGGTATTTGTATCCAGATTGCAGGTTGAAGCTTTTATTTGAGAATGCATCACTGTTAATTCCCCACCTGTGGGCTGGTCTCAGTGAACCAGGTGGAGAATTATTCCTGGGCAGCCTCAGACTCTACACTGAGAAACTGGTACAAAGAAGCCTTTGCTTCTCTAGAGCTACCCTGTACTTTCAGTTAAAAAAACAAAAAAAAAAGTTAGCACATTGACATTTTCTCATCTGCTTTCAGCTGAAACAAATGACTCCTGCTACTAATAGCTGTTTCCGCAGTCATGAACTAATTTCTTTAATAAAACGAAACACATATCAAAAATATAGTTCAGTTGTTGCTGTCACTGACCGTGATCCAATACCTGGGCACTAGAAAAAAAAAAAAAAGTAGTGGATTAGGAAAGAAAAGGACTTGAAAAATATGAAATTGGGAAAAAGGAATGAGTTCTTAAATTACCACAGGAGAGGAGAAATGCTTAAGAGAAAAGTAAGATATTTAATGAAGTAATGAATAATTCCTTTAACCAGTTAGAATAAAACTGTACAGGACTCTGGGTCTTCCGGCTGTCGGCATATTTAACAATATAATATTCTGTTTAAATAGGCTGTTCTTATTAACTGTCTGCAGGAATGAATGTCAGAAAGGGAAGGAAGACAACATAGATTATATTTTGCTGAGCCTGAGTATTATCTTAATTCAGCAGGAGAGCAGACAATTTTCACAGGACTGGCTGATGTCCACCCTGTATCATCTTTCCCAATAGAAAAACTTCTCACAGCCTGTTCTCTTCTTAGCCCGCACTTTCCTTTGGCAGCCCCTTTGCAGTCCCACTCCAACTGCAGCTCTAGGCTTTCACTCAACCCAAACCTGAATCCTAAACCTAAAAATAACCATAATCTGAGGATTATACTTCCTCACAGGCAACCAGCCATTACCCAAGAAAAAGATTCTTACAACCCAGGTCTCTCCACAGCCCACACTTTCCTTTGGGTCCCCCTTTGTAGCCCCACTGCAGCTTCAGCTTTCTAGTCTCTCACTTTCTCTCACCCCTAAACCTAACTTTTATTTAGGCTAAGCCTGTAAAAAAGCCCCCCAGTTATTTTCCAGATGAAAAGTTTCTCATGGCACAGTCCTCTCTGCAGCCTATGCTTTTCTTCACTAACATCCCTTGTGACATGGATTTATTACATATTGGAGGTGCGAGTGGACATCACATGTGCAAACCTTTGACTTTCTTCATTTTCTGTATTTGTGAGGAAACATTTATATTCAGTATCTTTTCTCAGGCTGATATGTTTAGTCAGGACTTCCAAGAAAAGTAGTCTGAAACTAAGCAGCTCTCTTTTTTGTGCAAATCACTAATTATTTGTATAGTATAAACCTTCTGAATAATTCTGCCAAAGCAATAGCAATCCCTGAAGTGCAAAATCACAGGAAGAAACAATACCTTTATTCAGAATAGACTCACCATGAAAGAGGAGAAAGAAGAAATGACTCCTGAACACGCATGTTCCTATTTAAGATTTAATGATGAAGTTGAACTTCTAGGCAGAGTTTTCATCCTAAGTTCCCATTAACAAAACAACCAAAAATACCCCCAAAGCCTGATGAGCTGAGATTCTGCACTCATACGGCTAATGTGGAATAATGCAGACATTCATTTCCTTATCTTCGTTCTTTTACACTGGCTTGGTTGTGTAGATCAGCAGAAACACCGTCTTCAATAGCTTGCTGGGATGGATCCTGAGTAGGAAGAACCAGCGGGACACAGCAAGATGGGCTGGGGTGCTATAGCTGCACCCCCACGGACAGGAGTTACAAGTGCCCGTATGAGATCTAGCAAATACCCACTCTGTACTAAAATGGTTCACTCTTTTCCATTACTCACATACCTTGCTTAATTAATGCTACTGTTCACTTCTGATTCAGGCACGGATTTTCAAAGGATTTGCATCTTCTTTCTCCAAAAAATATGGCCTGCTTAAAGCAAAGTTTTCTATCAGCTCATTGCTGAATTTTCTTTCTTCTCAACGTAACAATGAAAAGTTGTCCGACAATATTCCTTGCGTGTAACTTCTTCATTAAAGAGATGCCCCATATCCCACAAGAGGTAATAATTTACTTCTTTAAGTAAATCCAGGAATGAGGAATGGGTGGTAAGTAAAGCCCTTCCAATGGGAAATGTTCTTCTCCAGCTGAAACTGGACTTTCTGAAGAAACTGCACTGAAGCAAGCAATTTTATTTCGGCAGTGAACTTGATTAGATTTATTTATTCACATGCCTTCATAAATTTTAATGGGACCTAAATTTATAAATATCTGCACTGCTAAAAGGGCTTTTATTTTCACTCTCTGGAAGAAAAAATGTATTAATGTACTAAAATAGCAAGTTACAGTTTGACTTTTCTGCTTTTTTACGTTGAGTGTTTACCACTAGGAATATATTGGGCAACAGCAAATCCCTTGAATTTTATTTAAATGGAACCAGAACCTGTGAGGTCTTGGGTCAATCCTGGGTCAACAAGGTAAAGTGATGTCCTTTTTTTTAATAGAAGATATAACTCAAGCACTTTAAAAGTCAGGCACCTGGAATCAGAAATGCCAGAATTAAGGCTGTGTGCGCAGCTTCAGTTCTTCTCCTTTACACGTGTGTGTTGGAATACAGCCTATATAATGATGTTCTGCTTTCTCCAGGAGACATTTGTTCTCTCAGCTGTACAGGACATACCGAGAAAGTGGCAGGAATGTGTTTAGGATGAGTTGGTTTCTGTACGATCCTTCTTACCTCACCTGTGAAAGTTTGTTGGCAGAGGATGAGTCATGTGATATGGGGAGAAGTGTGCTTGCAAGTCTTCGCTGTGATCTTAATTGTGGCCTGGTGTATGATTATCTATGTAAAGTAATAAAAAACAAAACCAGATTGATTTTGATGCTCTTGCCTGTGCAAATTTTGAAAGAAAACTGAGCTTTCACACATTTCACTCTATGACACTGATGTGGAATGACAACGACTCCTGGATTTCTTGGCCTGTTGAGTTCAAGCAGTCAGTAAAGTAATAAGCTGTTACCTTCTTTTTTGCATGCCACCTTTAGAGGGAGATCCTACACTTTTCCAGAAAGGAAGTATTTTGAAGGTCCAGGTCTGAACTTTCTGCTGTTTAAACAAAAAATCCAGAGGAGCCAATTAAATGCCTATTTTAGACTATTATTTATAGATATCAGAGCTAGGCATACAGACCATTTCCTTTGGAAAGCAGTGTAGTTAAATGGACAAAAATGAAATTAAAGATGCAGTTCCTATACTGAGGAATTGAATCTGCAGGACTTAACTCAGCTGGCACAGGATGGTCTTCTAGGTCAGCATATGCAGGTTTGCTTAACACTTTAACTAATTGTTAAATTACCATCATCTAGTTGGAGGTCTGTGACAAGTGGTGTTCCCCAGGGGTCAGTACTGGGTCCAGTCCTGTTCAATATATTCATCGATGACCTGGATGAAGGGATAAAGTGTACCATCAGCAAGTTTGCTGATTGACTGGGAGGGGTGGCTGACATGCTGCAAGGCAGTGCTGCCATTCAGCGTGACCTGGACAGGCTGGAGAGTTGGGCAGAGAGAAACCTTATGAAATTCAACAAAGGCAAGTGTAGGGTCCTGCACCCGGGGAGGAATAACCCCGTGCATCAGTACAGGTTAGGGGCTGACCTGCTGGAAAGCAGCTCTGTGGAAAGGGACCTGGGAGTCCTGGTGGACAACAGGATGACCATGAGCCAGCAATGTGCCCTGGTGGCCAAGCAGGCCAATGGCATCCTGGGGTGCATCAAGAAGAGTGTGGCCAGCAGGTCGAGGGAGGTCATCCTCCCCCTCTACTCTGCCCTGGTGAGGCTGCATCTGGAGTATTGTGTCCAGTTCTGGGCTTCCCGGTTCAAGAAGGACAGGGAACTGCTGGAGATGGTCCAGCAAAGGGCTATGAAGATGATTAGGGGACTGGAGCATCTTTCTTATGAGGAAAGGCTAAGAGACTTGGGTCTTTTTAGTCTGGAGAAGAGAAGACTGAGGGGGGATCTTATTATTGCTTATAAGTACTTCAAGGGAGGGTGCCAGGTAGATGGGAACAGTCTTTTTTTAGTGGTGCCCAGTGATAGGACAAGAGGTAATGGGCACAAACTTGAACATAGGAAGTTCCATCTAAACATGAGAAGGGACTTCTTTACTTTGAGGGTGGCAGAGCACTGGAACAGGCTGCCCAGAGGGGTGGTGGAGTCTCCCACTCTGGAGACATTCAAAACCCGCCTGGACGCCGTCCTGTGCAACCTGCTGTAGGTGACCCTGCTCTGGCAGGGGGGTTGGACTAGATGATCTCCAGAGGTCCCTTCCAACCCCTATTATTCTGTGGTTCTGTGATTGAAAGAGCTGGAACTTGAAAAAAATCCAGTATTCTAGGCCAGTTTTTTGTTTCTTTGTTTGCTTTCCCCCACCCCTGAGATCACAGATGTGTGATGAGGGCTGAAGGGGGAGAAGGACATGCAGGTAGACTGATAAAGAGAGTAAAAGCACAGTATTGATGAAATATCTGCAAGTTTAAAAAGCAGATATTCAACAGGTTTAAGTGGTTGTATCAGAATTTAATAATAGAATTTAGTATGTCTATAAAAATTATAAAAAGCTCTAGAGTCCAGCATTACACTTTTGTAAAAATTCCACTCCCAAATGTTAGAAACATCAGGTGATTTGAAGAAATGCTTGGCAGAAATATTTTTGGCATTAGTAGAATGATAGATTTTAGATTAATTGCCATCCTGAAGATCGTTGTAAAACTGTTCAAATTCTCAAGAAAGCCTAAGCTAAGAACGATGGAGCATGGAAAATATTAACCTGAAAAAGTAAAACTTGGAAAATTCATACCTGACTAGACCCAGAGGTTGAAATGAGTGCTGGGCAACGTTTCTCTGCCATTGCTGATGCCACAAAGCCGTGGCAGAAATAGGTCATAGCGTCCGGAGACCTTATTTAGGCTGTCTGCTGCCCTCTAACAGCAATCCACAGGAATCACATACTAGTTTTCAGTAGTAAACTAGAAAACGCAGGACCAGATCCTGCTCTGAGCTGCACAGCCTCCTGTCTCCTGTCACTCCAGAAGTGTGTTCTGTTTTGCAGTAGCTTTAGAAAACAAACGGCATGCTGCTTTTGCCTAGCAGCCATCGCTCCTTTGACTTTAATCAACCACCAGAAACATAAAGGGAGTATATGCGTAGCTTGGGGTCTTCCTTCCAACACCGTCACACTTTAAAACCAAACCAAAACAACCCTTCTAGCGAAAAAAGGGTCTTTGGGGTTGATTTTTTTTTATTCCCTCCCTTAGCAGCTCTGCCTCCTGCACACATGCAAAGTCTGATTGCTACTGAGGAACAGCTGCAGTTGCATTTACCAAAAAAAGCCCCTCCTAAACTAAATTTCAAAGTCGTGTTATCCTCCTGAACTTGTGAAAAAAATGTAAAGGCTAAGGTATTGACGTCCATGCTATAGAAATCAGGATGTCTTCTCCCTAGAACCACATGGCTGATGTATACAAAGTATTACTGCCATTTCTGAGACAAGATTGGGAAGAGGTGGCTGTGTTAGCTACTCAGTTTGGTTCCACTTCATGAATGTAATACCCTCAGAGAGTCTTGAAAGGATAACAGCGTAAATAAAAATGCAGGAAATAAAATTTTCTTCCTGAAACCTATACAAGTACAGTTGCATAAAAAGGGGTTAGCATTTTTTATGATTTGAAATTAGTATAATAGGTATATCCAGACAGGATCATCTTGAAACGTTTGTTTAAAATGGCAATTTAGAAAGCCATTTATGTAAGTGCTGTAATTGCACTCTCTTTCTGCACGATAAACACACGCTGTTCCACGCAGACAGTTTGAAAGGGTGAAGAGAAACTCTTTCCCTGCCAACCTAATTTCTTTTGAGAATTTATTTTTCATGCTGTGTAGGTCTTCAAATCTGAAGGAGAAGTCTAGCTAAAATAATGAAGCTGAATAAGACTGTCATCCAGTATTTTGGTTCCAGTTTTAGAAACTAAGCAGCTAATGCTAATGGGATTAACTGTTAGCCCACTGGCACACTGGGTGCCTGTGACACTGGCCAATCTAACAAGCCCATGGCACTATGAAGTTAAATAAATTACACAGAGCTTAAAGCTAGCAGCTGGTCTGTCTCCCTTCTCTATCTAGAGGTTGTTTATTTCTCTCAGGAGGCACAAATCATGCAATTTTCATAGTTATAGCCGAGACCTGGGCTCTTAACCGTGTCATCCTGCTCAGCAATACACAGCTGCTTGCTTTGTGCATGCAGTACATCATCTCAGAGGCATTTATGGATGTCCCCTTTCCTTATGTCTTCTAATAATGAGAGACTGACTTTAGTCTCTCTACTTCTCTGGAGTTACATGTAGAAATAAGAAAAGTTAGTAAAATCCCGCTGAACTGAACAAATGACAACAGAATGTAAATTGGTCGTATCGTAACAGACATTAATTATGCACGATTATATAAACAGATTGGTTATCTACTGATGCTCTTAATTGGGAATTTAAAAGACAAATTACTATTTGCTTAGCATTTGAGAAAACACGTTCACAGATTCTTAAGTACACCTTAATAAATGGTATTCTGAATTTGATGTGATTCATTACCTTGGTTAGGTGGGAAGATGACAGAGAAAGCACTTCAACAGAAATGTTATGTCTACAGCCTTAATCCAATTTGCAAGTCCAGTCACACTGACCACATCCACACTATTTAAAATAATAGGTTGTGCCAATCCTGTTTCTGCTGTGGTCATGAATAACCACTGCCATGAATTAAAGAGTCATGAGGACCAGCAAAACTTTTTCCTTTCTAAAATATCCTAGAGACTCTCTTTGGGTGCTGAGTGTAGATTTGTAACCTTGTGTGCATGTGCGGATAAGCCCCTTGCTACATGAGTAATTGTTGGGAAGAAAGATTATTCTGAGGGTGATAAAAGAAATTGGGTTATTTGTTTCCTGCTCATGGGGTACTTCCTCCACAGGGAAAAAGGAAATAATTTAGAGATCAATACAGAAACATGAAAGAGAAATTACAGATAACATTGTGTATCTGTGTGCATCTCTAAGATATACATCCCTTAGTTTAGTTTAGCTGTAATCTCCTCTCTTTCTTTCATGCTTCTGAATGTGTAAAACAATAAAATGAATATGCTAAGGAAAGAATGGTAGTTCACAGGCTCCAGTTTTGCAGAAACTTTTCAGATACTACCACTACCCTGATCTCATCTGGAAAGGGCAACGTGCTTTACAAACAACAAATTTTGTGGTTCTTGAAAAAACACAAAAGAGCACTGCTGAGACTCAGTGCTGAGCTCTTCTGTTGTTAAACTGTGGATGAAAACCAAATGTAATAAAGCTATAAAGCTTACTCTGGCACAGATGAGGTTGAGATTTCTCCCTGTGTGTAGGAAAACATGTCTGATGACTGTTGACCAGATATATTTATTTCAGAAAAATCTCAGAAACACACTCCATAAATGTATTTGTTCAGGATTTGCTTTTTACTCAGTCTCAGCCTGCTAACATCTATGTAGGGAGGAATCTGCGATGACCCATATTTTCATTTACTGTTCAGCTCATGCCATCATTTAAGCTACTGCAGAAAATAACTAGATTCAGGTCTTAGAGATCTTTAACTAGAATCACCTTTTAAGCTGATGGTTGATAGACAGGGAATCCCATTTTTATTAAGACCATAGAAAACTGCCTCAATTGTGATAAAAGAAGAATTATTTGCATGAGGAGACCTAGGATAATTTTTTATTACTGTTATTTCCCTTTGGAAAGACAAAAGCAGATGCAAAGAAATGAAATGTCTTGCCTAAGCTGTGATAAATCAATTGCCATTGGAAACAAAACCTTCCCTGTCACTCAAAAGTCTTGTCTGGACACATATATTAAGAGTAAAGATAAGACAAACAGAATGTGAAATTAGGGACATCAGAAACATGTATAGACAGTGTAGATGCCACTGCTCCACTTTTGCAGTAACCCACCATCCCTAGGAAATGATTCAGGAATGCCTTCCTCTGCCCCAGAGGATGTCTCTAGAGAAATACATAGCAATAAGCTAAAATAACCAAACAAGACTAAAAGAATCTTGGAATAAGAAATTTTCTCTTGCTCCAGGGAATTACGGTGATACCTGGAACCAGCGTGACGCAGATAAATGTAGCTTGATTGATTCTATAACAAGAGCCTCTGCTGACCCGTGTCAAGCTGTCTTGCACCCCCAGCTCCTGCCACAGCACTGTGGTTTGAGAGCTGACTGCTTGCACTCCAGTGACGATTTCATTGCAAGCATTTGTGGGTGGCAATTAGCACTCCAGCCAGCTGTTACGTTAGATGGCGTTTGTGTTATGTTATTCATAAAACTTTTACACAAACCCAATATTGTACACACGAACTTTAAGGAAGCATTTCCCCAACTTCTTATGAATGCCTGGATAAAGACTGATGGTCCTTTTATCTTCTGGTGATGATCACAGACAGGTGACATACGATAGCATGAGGGTTTTTTTATTAACCATCCTTTATGATTCAGTATATTTTACTTCCCTCTTTAATAGGAAACAAAGGGCAAAAAAATACCCAACCAAAACTGAACAAAAATCCCATGTAAATTAAGTAACCAGTCACAGATCAGAAACACACTGAAGGAAAGTTTGAGAACAGGCTGTAGATTGGAAATTATTCATCCAAACGATTCCGCAAGTACTCAGAAATCATGCCAGGTTTGCAAAGAGCTTGCAAACTGAACAACTCAGTAAAAAGTTCACTGGATGAGATATTTGCAGTGAATGCTTTGACTACTGGAAGGTATCCAGTCAGGTCCACCACGTAGGCTAAATTTCTCAGCCCTTCAGCCAGATTTATCAGCCCTAAATCCCCCAGATGGCAGTCTGAACTCATCCTCGAGATGGTAAATTTGCTTTGCTGACATTTGGGTTTTCTCTCATTAAGGATCATGAAGACTAGGCATCCTTTCTCCTCTGCGTTTATATCTCTCCCTGATATTTCTCTCAGATCTGTGACATCAAAGTCTCACTGTAAGGAGTAAAGACATTGAGACGATGAACTTCAAATACACAAAATGCGTATTTTTTTTCTTGATTGATAGCGTGTTAGCAAGTAGGAATTATACAGCATCTGTGGATACATCAGCTGCATTCTTAACAGCACCGAAACCATGAGAGAGGTCCCTAACTTTTAAGCACGTCTCTAGAGAGTTCTAGCTCTGAAAATTCAGATATATAATATTCTACCAAGAATTTTTTAAAAAACATACTTCAGAGATACCAATTTGTAAGAAATCCATCTTATTGGACTCTGTCACTGAATAAGCCTATGAGATTTAACTATCTTGCTTTATGTAAAACAAAGCAGTATCTGAAAGTTGTCTGAAGATACCTTTGTGAACTAAGATCTCTTAAAATCTAATGTTGACATTTAAGAGCAGGAGAGAAATAGAACAAATGATTGACTGATACCCAGTACAAGCAAAGCTGTGTTGCTGAAAAGCAATCACTTATTTCTCTCTGCTCGTTTTCAACGTTCTGAACACCAAAAAGCTGTGGTAAGCTTGTTCAGATTCACTCACAAATTAATTGTAACAAAGAATTCTTGGCCTGTAAAATTTCCAGCCTAAATATTCAATATTCAAATTCTCATTCACATTGATTTGTTGTAACTAGACCAAAAATTTGGTGGGGTGCACATACGCTCCCTGACTTGGGGGTTGTAACTGGCAGAATCACAGTTGTAGTACAGGCTTTTGTTGGCAATGTTCTTCAGTATTTGCATACTTCTTTTTCTAAGACTATTTCAGCCTGTGAAATTATTTGCTGAAATATTCATGAAAAGTGAACATAGATGGGAATAAGTACTATTGCGTTGAATTAATGAAAAACCATTAATATACTCAGAAAAACTTGCATATTTTTTGCTTGGCCTTTATATCTCTCGAAGAGTAATGCAAGATATCAAGCCCAATAGCCAATGTGCTTTTTCATGGAAAGCTACAATCTGGATTCTGAGGTTGGGGAATTCAGGCAATACAAAAGAATGAGATTTGGCCATGCTTAGTTAGCACAGAACGTCCTTATTGGAAGAAAAATTCCTTAAGGGCTGTGCATGTGTGCAGCAGTGACCTTGTTAGGGTTACAAAAAATATATGGTGAGTCCCCCATCACTGCGCAGTCACCCGTGGCCACTGCAGGCTTGATGTTGTGCGAGCCAGGGTGGCTCATGGAGGCAAGAGAGGGAACAATTCCCCAGGACAGAAAACGGAACTATTAAATTCCCTCACTTTTCTTTCCATATTCTTTATCTCCTATTAGAGGGACCTGTGAGGCTGTGTTTAAGTTGGGACCAGCAAGAGGTGGAATGAGGCAGTACCTTTTGTTCTTGTTTAGATGCTGATAGTGGCCTTGATTTGGAGCTCTGCTATGCTAGGTGATGCACAACTATAGAGACAGTGCTTGTCCTGAAGAACACCCAATTCTCTACTTATTTCTTCCACTCGGGCCACATACATCATTCCCTCTTTGCTTTCAAAAACTCCCCTTTCTGCTTGGACACCTTTTGTTCTCCAGCGCAAATCACAGCTGCTTTCCCCCCTTCCCCCCCGCCCCGCCTCGTTACTGCCTGCTCTTCAGCTGTATCGTGTCTTCATCAAAACTAATTTAGTTAATTCTCCATTTTAAAACCAGGCTGTGGTGCCTGGTCCACAGTTGCTTAGCAACAGCTCCCCTCCGCCTGCAGAGATAACAGGCAGGCAGGGATGCCAGCGCGTGAGGCTGGCCCAGGAAGGTGAGGAAAAAAAAAAAAGGAGCAAGACAGATTGTCTCCCTCTAGGCTTTGAGGCTGCACATCATACTGCTACACGCTGGCAGATATGTCGGAGGGGCAGGGTTTGCTTTCATTCCCAGAACTGGTTTTTCAGATAAAAAAAACCTGGCTCAGCGCAGGACAGGACTCAAGCGCGCACAACAGAGTATGTTTTGGATGCATATATACAGATCTAAAATATTCTATTGTTAAGCATTAGGCATGGATGACAATTAATCAAATCCCAACACTTACAACATCACATAAGCCCAAAGTGTACCAAGGAGGAACGTGGGTCACTTTATTACACAGCAAAGAGGGGACTAAGTATTTCAATGTCCAACCAGGAGGCCTGCATTTCCAAGACGGATAAGTAGGATTTATGGCACAGATCCCTCTGTCCCAAGACTGCTTTCCAAAAATGCAGAGTAAACCGTGGGAAGAAAACTTCAGGGGTTTTCACCATCCTCTATAGGTATTTGTATGTGGTAATATACCTTGGCGCTCTGTTAAAATAGTGTTTAAACCACATCTGTAGGTGAAAATAAGGAAATGCAAAAGCCAAGGCTCTGAGTGGGTGGCATCAATCACAAACATTCAATGATGAAAAGTGATCCAGATTATCTTAAAAATCTTATTACTTCAAAAATAAAAATCTGGAGTATGAATTTAGGATTCAGATAATCTAGAGTTTGGGTGAAAATATCTTTTACTTGAAGGCCAGCATAGTAAACACGTCTCTCCACAAAGATTTGTGAATAACATCTCAGGAGTAGTCAACTCAAGACACTAGGCTTCATGCTTTCCACATTACCTCAAGTTGCAAAGTATGAACTTGGAGCTAGGCACAGCCAGAATTTTGTTAAACCTTACAGGCTGTTGTAGATAAACTTCAGCTGGAGCCGCCTGCAGTGGCCTGCCTAAGAATGCAGAGAGCAAAAAAAAGGTGCTTAAATCCAGACTTAACCCAACCCAGAATGATCAGAAGAGACACACAGTCTGGCCCTCCCTGTCTTCACTCCTATCCTGCCTTTGCTGTGAGTTAGAACATCTAATCTAGGGGCAAAACGGAAGCAATTTCTTCAGTACATTGTTTTCCCTCCACAAACTCAGACTTGGCATGTATTTTTTGATATACAAGAAATGTAATTTATAGGAAAAGAGAAATATCACGTGCACGTTTCCATCCTCTGTTCTTCAAATACACCCTTTTCTAAATGTCATAAACTGTCTGTAACAGCAGTAATGAATCTTTATGCTTCTAGCCCTGCCCCAGTTCTGCCTCGTGCCTGTGTGGGAGCTCGGAACAAAGAATTCAATGCCTTGTCCACTGGATAGACAGAAAGGTCTGTTACAGATATCCCAAGACAGATCATTTTGTGACATACAGCTCTTTTTATATCTTTATATCTTATGTATCTTTATAACAACCCGAATTTAGAAATTTATGTAAAGATATAAATACGCAAATTGATGTTCAGAGGCAAGAAAACACTGTAAGTTATATTGAAGCTTTGGGTAACGTGGATATTTGGTGGATGTGAGACAGACACCACTTACGCAGGCATCCAAGGATGGAGTTCTGTGCTTCGCTGTGATTAGACAGCAGCGAAAGGCTGGGTACAAGCATGAATGTTTGACTGAGATTCTCCATATTCTCTCTGTTTTCTGCATTTTATTGAACGCCGATTAATTCTTGCTCCCTCCCCATGAGTGCTAACTGCATTACTTGAAAGCCACTTATGCATGTATTTGATGAGGCGATAGTTTGTGTCAAGCTGACATTATGGTATAGATGTGTCTGCTATAACTATTACTAAATTGCTGGTTTCATTTTCACTTCTTATCAAAGACCAAACGCAGGACTCTGCATATCATAGTATAATCACATTCCTTTATGCTAATTAGCATGAATGAACGACAGGTGGAGATCATCACTGATGATGAAGAAAGCAGACTTTTACTGGCAGTACTCCACAGATCCGTGGATTGAGCCGGAGCAAATCACTTAATCTTTCATTACCTTAGTTTCCGCAAGTGAAAATCCCTAACATCCATAATTACGCATTTTTGTGCATTAAGGTCTCCAAACGACAGGAACTATGTAAATGCAAAGTATTGTTGTTACTGTAAAGGTGTTGTTAATTTTGGATATTAAGAATTTATCTGAATGCTTCAAGAACTTTGATTAATATTTATGACAGCGGTTTTTCAAAGCATTTTTAATAGCCTCCCATACAGTCATAATGAATACTTAAATATTAGTAAGTATTGAAGAAGGTATAACAAACACACAAAGGTAATTCAGTAGGCAAAGTGATAACGTAAGTTCATCAGGGCTCAACCCTGTCTTGAAATATTAATTCATTTGCTGAATTATTCATTGCCTTATTTTATGCATTAATTAGTATCTTGGCAGTTTTGTAACTTGACTTCTTTGTGTACAGCAAACCAGGCAGGGATATGACAGTGTTTTACACTGTTCACTAGTCTCTAAATAAGGAAATTTCCATAATGTGATGAAAGCATCACTAGAGAATGACAAACCAGGTTGTTAATTTCTTGCATACTCTTTGTTTATTCACTTGACATTACTAATGACTTTGCATGTTACACATCTAAAATGTGATCAAATTTTTTTTCCCCACAGGCTTTATGTTTAATTAGAGCACCTTCAAAGTCATTAGCCATTCCTCCATACCAGTTGCTTTCAACCTTTCCCACACCATGACCTTATTTTTGAAGCACCTCCTTCCCACTACATGGCATGTAGTTTTATGCCTGTTCAGAAAAACAGAATTTGACAACTCACTATTGAATAGCCATGGGATTATTCATCTGCTTAAATTCAAGTCTAACCTGTGTATTGCCTGAGGAGCCACAGATTTTAAACGTAAAAACAAAATGTCCCTGCTGTTGCTAAGGTAAAAATGCTACTGGGTCCTGATTACTGCAACAAAATAGAACAGCTGAAGACATTAAAAAGCTGCCAGGGTAAGTTAAAGCCAGTTTCTTTGAAAATCTGACAGAGATTTTCTAGAGTTTATAGCCTGTTTCAGTCTGTGCCTTCTGAAATGTCTGAATGGATTCCAGTTTGGAATCAAACTTCTCTTAGTAAAAACGTGTTCGGTCTTAGAAGGTCTTTAGACACCACTGAAAAAACCTAGACCACAAACCAAACTTTCAGAATGACTTTGGACTACTTATGCAATCATTTCTACTTTTAACTACTGTAGACACACATGTATTGTTATCTACCAAATAAAAGACATCTGCGTGAAAACAAGCAATAGGGTTTTTATATATATATATAAAT
>VZSZ01011429.1:1003008-1076129 GCA_013398815.1 Ibidorhyncha struthersii | reverse complement strand
CCTCTCCGCTGGGACACTGCTTTGCGACGGCGAGCAGCCACGTCGCCGCCCGGCGGAGGAGGAGGAACGCGATCCCAGCCCCGGGGAGGCCGGANCTCCCTCGGGGCTCCGTGCGGCGAGAGTCTCTGCCCTCCTGCTGGCGTCCGCTCGGCGACGGGGTCCCCTCCCGGCGGGGCTCTGCGCTCCTGCCTGGTGGCCACAGCCGGGCCTGCCTGATGGCAAGGCCGGGGGTGCTGGCTGGGCTCAGGGCTCGCTCGTCCCCGCTCTCCTAATCGCCCCTGTCGGCTCAAGGGTGTGCCAGGGGCGTGCAGGGGGTAACCGCGGGTAGCTGAGGGCTCGGCATCCTTACTCTGATTAAGGGCTGTAAGGGACGGGTGCCCTGCTACAGGTGCCACGTCTTCATCTACAAGTTCAGATTTTCTTATTGTCCGAAAGTTTCAGGTGTTCAGCTGTTCTCAGATGTCAGTCCTTATCCTGTAGCATGTAGGGGAAGCTCTTAGGTTGCAGATCCTGTGTGCCACAAACTTCGAGATGAAAATTTGTAATTTTCTCGCCAAGAGTGCAGTTGTCTGAAGCTGTTCTGGTAAAGTTAACAAATGTTGTGCATGCAGGCTTGTCTAATAATGCAAAATGTGGTAAGAGTATCCTAAAGATTTCGTTTGGCAGCTTAAATTAGAAGACAATACATCTTACAGCAACTACAGTCAGAAGTTGTGGACAAGTTTTCTGTTGTTTGAGGCAATGCACAGCGAAAGCTGGGCTGTGTGGCACAGAAGCTGTATTCTCAACAGAGAAGAAGGACCAACAAACAGATCCATGCCCAAGATAGACGGTACAGGGAAATGAAACACTGGCCTATATGTTGTTAGTGCCGTACTGTGTTAACTATATTTGGCTGATGTTTTGGCTTTCTGTCAACAGCGTGGAAGGCAAGTGTTTGAAGAGGCTAGTGACGATGCTTGTGAAGTCCTGTCAGCTCTAAACAGAGCTGTAAGAGAAAGTAGCAAGGTGCTTATCTAAAAAGCTTCAAAGGTCTGTGGGGGAATTAAAAGAGCGGGAGATTATAGGATGGTTTGTGTTGGAAGGGACCTTTAAAGTCCATCTAGTCCAAGCCCCCTGCCATGGGCAGGGACAACTTTCACTAGATCAGGTTGCTCAAAGCTCTGTCCAACATGACCGTGACCTTGAACACTTGCAATGATCGGACATCCGTATCTTCTCTGGGCAACTTGTTCTAGTGTCCCACCATCTTAATTGTAAAAAGTTTCTTCCTTATATTCGATCTAAATTTACCCTCTTTCTTTTTAAAACTGTTGGCCCTTGTCCTGTCACTTCAGGTCATGGTAAAAAGATGACAACAATTGTGAAAAAGTTTAAAAAGTACACTGTATATTCACCCAGTAATTTTTACTCCTAAAACTTCTGTATGCATGCAGTTATATTTTATTATTGCTCTCTTTTTGTGTTCAAGATCAAATTCAATTTACTTTGCTGTTGAAATGCAATCGGAAGAAAGTAATTCTGGAAGAATTTTATACCGCCAGTCTTCATTGTCCAAAACTGTTGGTAGAAAACAGTTATGTGCTGTTACTTGTGCTTGTTGTTTGACTTTAATAATGTTGTGAAAAATCCATACAGATTCCATATTGCTTTTCTTCCGGTATCATCTGTATCTAAAGGAGGGATTCTGGAACCAGTAGGGTTCTGTTAGTGCCTCTTGAATACTGAAGATAAAAGCAAAAGATTGTAATGTGTTTGAGTTTCTAAAAGTATGTGCTGAAAGAAATAAAAATATTTCTCTCGTATTTGTTGATACATGTGAGAGAAGTTTGTGTAAAATAACTTTTGGATACTTTTGTTGGAGTGGATTTATCAGATGGCAACTCTAAAGAGAGAAAACGTTTAGTATGTTGTAAAAGCACAAAAATGATAGAAGCAAAGAAGATGCATGTTCTAAAATGTGCTGTTCTTCCATTTTAATGAGTTGGTTGTGTTCTGGACTATTTTTATATTTGTTCATTCAGTCATTGAGGCAGAGTGTCAGAATTGAGTATTTTTCAAAATATTGCTCATTTAGATTTTTTTAAAATCTTTTGGATTTGTGCCTGTATTTCTTTGATACCACAGCTGTTTTCATGGTTTAGGATAAATGAACATAAATGTAAGCAAGTGAGAGTTCCCAAAGTGACTTTTAGGTAAGATTATAAATTAGTAATTTTGAAGCAGAAATCCTTAGTGCATTCATCTTTGACAGCGAGAAACACTGTCGCAACTTGCAGAGTTAGAAGTAAATAAATTGTGGAGGTACCCTAAGTTAGAAAGAGCAGGGTTTGGCTGTGTGGAACAGGAGATTCTTTTTCCCGCTTTGGGCTTGTTCCTCCAAGTCTGCTTTGCTGCTGCTTTGTGGCCTAACCAACTGAATACCTAAGCTGCCAGGTGGTTTTGAAACTCAGGTCGAGATGAGATGGTATAGATACTGCAGTTACTGTTAGTCTCTTAGTCTTGCACCCACAGTTACTGCTCTGATTGGAAACAATTCAGTTTTTTGTCTCTCTTTTGTTCTCTATTTTTTCATCTAAGTGCTACTCCATTCATTTTTCTTTGTAAGCGACTGACTTGTTGCATAGCAGTGCAAAATTAGTCCCTTTTCTCTTTGATGATTGTTATGTGCCTTGACTTTTACATTGTTCATATGGAAGAACTCTTTGCTGTAAATAAAGTATAAGTGAGGAAGTGTGAGAACATAAAACAAATCCCTGCTTCTAATATAGTGCATCAAGGAAAGAAAAAAAAATTGTCCAAGCAAGTTTTTGTTGTGTTTTGTTGGTTTTTTTTAAGTGTATATTGCATTTTTATGGCACAAAGAGCCAAGGCAAATATTTTTAACTAAGCAAGATATAAATAGATGGTTTTTATCAGGGAATGCTTTAGCAAAACCTGTTCCATTGGCAGAATGGAACAACAGTAGTCTAATAGTACATTTTAAAACTTGAATTTTAATCTGCTTTTATATTTTTACTCTTTAGGGAAAAAAAAAACCCTACAGAGTAGTTTGCTTTTACTGATAAGTTCAACAAAGAAAATATGTTCATTTGCTATGAAATACAGCTTTTGTACTAAACCTATGTTTATTCTCATATAAGCAATTACATAAATATTAATAAAAACAGGTCAAAGTTCTAAGTATTTTCTATTTTAAACTGGAGAACCAGCAGCTTTTATTTACTTTTTTTTCCTGTTGTGCTTGTTTTTTTGGTTTTTGTTTTTTTTTTTTTTTTTTTTTTAAATTACACTGCATTTGTATGGAAAGTCTTTCACTGGTATTTAAACTCTACAGTTAAATGCAGAATGCTGGCTACCTGAGGAAAATAAATGTTCAATATTTTTATTTAACAAAGAGTATTTCAATTAACAAATTTTTTGTTTTGTTTTGTTTTTTTGAGTCATGACTTAAATGTTTTAGGTGCTTAGCAGAATTTTCAAAAGCTCCTATCAGATTTTGGATAACAAATGTTTTTGAAAGGGTGCCTCGAGAATCTCCAATGTGTGGGGTTTAGGGTTTTTGTTAGAAGCTGTAGGTCTTTTCTTTTTTTATTTCTTAGTTAAGGGTCAGAGAAGTTTTTTCAGCTGTTTTAGCTTTGGCTGTTTTTTCATTGTAACTAAACTAATCAAAATATTTTCTGAGAATGTATTTGCTACACTGAAGTCTAGGGTGATTAACGTAATAGCATTTTTCTAGATGCATTTTAAATCAAAAGAATTTGCTTGCTTCTGAAAATGCAAGCAGTATACATTTCTAAATCACTATGTGATACTGTAGCTTTTATTAAAGTTCAAAGTTAGATTTCTTCAGTGCAAATAAAAACCCTGTACTTTCTCACCTAGTCATATTTGACATCGCATATTTTATTTATCTGTAGTAAGTTAATCTAGGTTGTCAATTTCTAATTTAATTTGAAAAGGCTTGTCAAAATGCTACATATATTAAAAATACAGATGTAGGTAACTGACTTTAAAAAAAAATTACCTTTTTTGTTCTAAGGGAACTTTATTATTTTTTTCCCCCTTTCTTTGTACGGGTCACCATTTAAACACATTCAACGGTAGAAAAAGATGATGGGAAGCATCCTATCAACTACAGTTTCACGTAATCTTTTTATGTAGCCCAACAGTTTGTCTAGTTTGTGCAAAGGATGTACTTGTCTGGTAAAATGGAGAGGAAAAGAAAAGGTGTCCTCCTCCTTTGAACCTTGTGCAAAGTCAGTTCTGCAGGTGTCTGTTTCCTGCTAGGTCAGGAAACGCTGGAAGGAAGGGTTCATGTCATTCTTGCTTGCATTATGCGGTTGTATGTTAAGATTGCTAATAATGCAATGCTGAAAAACTTCAGGAATGTTCATAGACTGTTTGAGGTGACCATTGATCTGTCATGAAGCAAAATACACCTACTTTTTTATTGTACATATTAGCATAAAAGATGTTGAGGTGGATCTTGCTTCAAGTGGCTTAAAAAAACCTACATGGTATTATGGAGTAAGCTGGTTAAAGATGCTTTGTATGGAGTTCCCATACTTTTGTTCTCTAGAAAAAAGAAGGGTTTGAATGCTTTTTCATATTTTAATGAACAGGACTAATAAAGCAGGAGAATTTAAGATTCTTGGGAAAAGTTAATGCTAATGGTGAGGCACAAATCCTGTGTGGAGCCTGAGCCTAGTGGTATCCAAGTGGCTTTGAAAACTGCCATTTCAAATGTACAAATAGCGGGAGCAGAAAGTTGTTTGCATTACATTTAATTTGACAGCTTGCTATGATGAAGATGTTTTGGGATCCATGTTGGCTAGATCAGAAAACAGCTGTAATAGTTAACTGCATTATACAACCGTCCATAATAAGGCATACACATGAATGAAAACGAAATCCATTTTATTTACAAAATGTGGTAAAGCTTCACAGACATAAAAGAATTTTAGCATTAAGAAAGTAATGGATGTTTAACTGAAAAGAGTAAATTGAACAATAAAGATGCACATTTTCTATAATCTTTATAAATTGATGAATTTAACTACGATTTATTTAAAGTGATGTGTCTCTATGTTCTTCCAGTAGACTCTGAGCTTGAACTATGTGTTTGAAAACATTTGATAGGCTTGATGATGGCAATTCAGTGATATAGCCAGGTAGGACTGCTGCTAGCTAAACTTTGGGGGTGTTAAGATGAAATTAAAAAACTAGTACTTTTCTAGTGTGCAGATATTTTTAGTTCCCAAGTATGTTTATTTCCCATTACCTAAATGAAATTAACAAGAAAAAAAAAATCCAACTTGTCCTTGGGAGTTCCCAAGCAATGATACCCGTGTCTATGATAGTGAGCTGGTCACTTCAGAATGGTGCGTGGCACAGCACACATCTTTGAGATGCTGCTGCTTATCTGAGGGGAAGAAAAAAATCAACTCCCTGAGTTTGAGGAGTTGCTCAGAGCTATAAGGTGTCACTTTACTGTCTTTCTTTACAGTAAGAATGGCTTAAGCCTGGCAGAGAAACTCTTCTCCAAAATCCAGCCCTGTTACATTGACATCCAGCCCTGTTACATTGACAGCGTCCTGAAAAGTGCTTTTCAGCCCAGTTCCTCTAAACATCTTTGGAGTTGTGCTTGCACACTTTGCTTTATCTGGATCAACTAATTTAATTCAGAAATACAGAAGGACAGGCTTTTTATTTTAGAGTTGCAAACAAGGTTACGAAGAAAAAAATACATTATGAAATCAAATTCTAGATTGTGTTTAGCAATAGGGTTGTTCTTAACTGTTCCTGTGTCCTTCTTATTGAATTTGGTATATTCCTATTGAAAAGTCTTCTGACAAGCTCTTTAATCAGACCCTCTCTCTTCAGATTGCATTATGTACATTTAAGATTCCTTTCTTTCAGTTTTCACATAAAGTATTATTAAAATATGCATTCTACCTGAGTTGTTACATCTGTAATTGTTAATACATTCTGAGATACGAAGAAGACTAAATGACATGTTCTCAACACATGTGACAGAATGATATCAGAGTACTTTCTCCAAATTATGTTCACACCTGAGTTTTTTTTGCTGCCTTAGGAGCCTCTTTAGTGGGTAGACTTCTTTCTTGCTTTAATTTAAGATGTTATTTGCACCTGAAAGAAAGCTGAAATACTATGTTTTGTACGTAATCTGTTTCATTTGTTTCCTGTGCTATACAGCATCACAAAACTTCCCCCCCATGGTACCTCAAACTTTGCTTTTGGAGTTAAGTTACAGCTGTAAGCCATGGAAATTGGCGGCATTACTTTAAAGAATCTATGTAGTACCTGGATTATTTTTAACTTAGTCAGCTTTTATTCTGTTGGAAGCCATTGTGACCATCTAAAGGAAGAGAAACTGCTGAAGTTGTTCTTTTTCAGGTTAGTGAGCTAACTTAGTTTGAGTGTCATCTTCGCCCCCCTCCCCTTATGGACATCTGAAGTGGTAAGAGAAGACAAATGTAACACCAGTCTCAAAGGGGGCTTCCTAGTAATGCTGGCAAAACAACCTGATATATTTGTCTGTCTCCATGTCAGAGGAGCTTTGGGAATAAGTGGCCTATGATTACTGAATGGCAAGAAGATTCTAAACTATTTTTAAAATTCCCTGGCCTGAAGAGAAAATAAACTGCTTTATTTCTTCACTAATTATGAAGTCCAATGGTATCAGAATTGCAGTAAATATATGTAGGAAAAAATCTGAAACTCTTGCACTTAAGTAACAGTGCAAGAAATTATTGCTTACTAATTTTATAAGTTCTTAAAGCATGGATGGGAAACAAGCTGGAAGATCGTAAACCAAACAAACTACACACATGCAGTTAAGTATCATGGTTTAACCCTGGCAGACATTAACACCGCACAGCTGCTCCCTTGGTTTTCCTTATAGTGGCATGGGGAAAAGAATTGGAAGGGTAAGAGTGAGAAAAATTGTGGGCTGAGATAAAAACAGTTTAATAGGTAAAGCAAAAGCTCTGCATGCAATCAAAGCAAAATAATGAATTCCTTCACTGCTTCCCAACAGCAGGCAAGTGTTCAGCCATCTCCAGAAAAGCAGGGCTCCATCATGCATAACAGCTCTTTAGGAAAACAAACAACTCTGAACATCACCCCTCTCTCTCCCTCCCTCCCTCTCTGCCCTAGATTTTATTGCTGGGCAGGACATCATATGGTATGGGATAGCCCTTTGGTCAGCTGGGGTCAGCTGTCCCAGCTGTGTCCCCTGCCAAGTTTTTTACACCCCCAGCCTGCTTGCTGCAGGACAGTATGAGAAACAGAAAAGGCTTGGATACTGTGTAAGCACTGCTCAGCAGTAGCTAAAACATCGGTGTGTTTGTATCATCACAAATCCAGAACATAGCACCATACCAGCTACTATGAAGAAAATTAGCTCTAGCCCAGCCAAAACCAGTACATTAAGATATGAAACAAATTGATGCGTGACTTGATTTTATTCTTCATTTTTATATGTAGAGTGTATATATTATTTTTTTGGCTGATGCAGCTTGATATTTTATGGCCAATAATCTAAAACCTGTTGAGGACAGATTATTGGCTTGTGCACGAGTTGAAATTTTTCTTACCTATTAAAAAAAATAATCTTTGAACATAAACTTGCTCGTTTTAAAGCTGTATAGCAGTGTAGTTAGGGATAGTTTGACCTTTGTGGCTTTGACAGTCCAGTTTTCAGCACTTGCTCTCCCACTTGGGCAAACATAGACTCTTCTGGATAAGCCCATGTCCACTGGTAACCTGCTGCACAGAGCTGGAACATAGATGTGAGGGCAGGAGGGAAGGGCTTGTGTTGGCTGCCCCAGGTCATCATGCTGCTCTGAAAGGGAGCACACTGGCAGTGTTTTATGCTGAGACATATATTCTGCAATCTGGGGAGGAAGTCTTAGACTGAGTAAAAACAAATTTCATATTGAATTTCACCTGTTAAATGCCAATTAGACCTCATTGGTCTAGATCTCTTGCTAAAGTTTCTCTCTCCTATGTTCTTGTCTTTTAAACAAAACATGCTTATCAGTAGAAATGGTTCTTTGGGGTATTAAGTTTATGATAAATATAGGTGAAATTATATTTCTTACACATTAACACCAGCGCTGCATGTGCACAGGATTTAAAGCACCTCTAAAGTTTCAAATGTGCTGATGATGGAGTTTCAATGCTATATGCTTCAAATTACAGAATTAAGTGGTTCTTGTAGACCCCGTAGATGAACTTTTATTTTTGCAATCTCAGCAGTGAAACAAAATCTGGAATGTTGCTGCTGCTTTATCAAAGTAGGGAGAACTCTTTACCAGACATCTACTACTAGTCAGAGATAGAGATTAATAGAAATGCAGATTTGCACAGGAAAGCTTGATTTTTCCCAACAGTGGACTGGAAAAAATGAACATGTTGCAGGTCGAGAAGTGCTTGGGGCTTGTTTAGGTATTGGTTACTAGATAACATCTTACATTACAGATCAGAACTAGCAACTGTGGAATGTTACTAAAGGAAATGGTAGGATATTTCTTAAAATCTTCGTTGTAAACAGAACTTGGATCCTATGTCATCTCTCACTTGATCAGTCTCATCAGGTGCTGGTGCATGGGAAAGTCTCTGTAAGCTGACAGCTTCTGTGGCATATTTTGTAATTCATTGGCACAGGTGAAGAACAGCGTGCTTTGAGTTGAAGTATAACAGGTGCATCACTGTTTCTTCTCTGTCCATAGTTTCAGAGATTAGTTGTCTATTATTTAATACCTTGCTTCACTAGCCATTGAAGTGAAGTGTCTGAGTAATATGGCTAAGGAAACAATTTTATTTTTAATTTAATTGCTTTTTTAAAGAATTAATGTATGGAAGAAAGGAAAGAATGCATGCAGGGGCTTGAGAAATACACATGCAGGGGCAGCCTATACAATGTGGCAGATGGATATGAAGGAGCAAGCTTGTAAACCCTTGTAAGGTAGAGGAGATGCTGGCTTTGCAGAGCAGGTCACAGTTCTGAAAGATCTCTGCAGCTTCATGAGTGGGATGATGCCTCACCATTACCTCGTTTTTCCATCCTTTTTTGATTGATCTAGCTTCATTGGAGGAAGATGACAACAATCATGAAAATGTAGCTATTAGCAAAGAGGCAGACAAGAATCCTTACAGTTGAATGTGTTTATGTTGGGTGTTCAGTCTCAGAATTGAAGTGGCTGGGGCTTATTGGAAAGGTTGGTTTGCTCTGTGCTGTAGGGAAAGTATTGGCCCCAGCTGTGTTTCTTGGATATGGTTATGTTTCTCTCTGGACTGTGGCATGCTGACAGATTTCTTTCCTGCATGAATTTTATAGGAAGGAGATTTTGTTGCCTTTTGAGATAATAAAATGCAAACAGAAGTAGAATTTTGTTAGCTATCTTAAACTAAGCATTGAAGTTAGTTACTGTTTTCTTCTTGTGGTTTATATTCAACAGTATTTGCTATAATTCTCCTTTATATGTTTGTACATTGGGAAATTCTCAACCTTAAATACAAGATGAGACCATGACCCTTGGAAGATTGTTGCTTATATAGTTATGCCTGAAATAACCATGCAGTCAGATCTGTATTGATGATGACGATGCAGTAAAACTGGCTGACTCCCCCATTTTGTAGATGGTACAGACCTTTCAGTTTTAACAAATGGCATTTTGTCTTCCACAGTCTTGTGAAATGCCATCTCAACAGCATTGGTGGAAAGTTTCTTTCTTAAGCTAAATTTTTTTTTTTTTAATTTTTTTGTCTTCATTACCCATACAAAAGTTTAAAAATCTGCCTAAACAGATAGGATACAGATTTCTGTTCTGTGCTGTATTCTGCCTTTGTGTGGTGGTAAAGGAACCTGAGTTTTTAGACCAAATACAGTTGGAGTGTTCGTGGTACAAACCTTGTCCATACTGTTTGGCCATCCAAAATGGCAAAATCTTGCTTGCCTAAAATGAAATTTAAGCTAATTGGAGACATGGCATTTAAAGTTCTTCTTAAGATCGAAGTAGCCATGACAGCAGTTAATGAAAAACTTGAAAGAAATCCTTGGAAAAGTCTTGAAGTGTTATTGATGTTACTCCCTCAGATTTCATGATAGTGCTTCTAGATGGAAGTCAGTGCTTGGCTTTTCTACTGAACTACAGTGATGCTTTTTGACTTATTGAGGGTCCCAATGATGGTGGTGTTTGAGCTGTACATCTTGTACTACTAAATGCGTGTGCATAATTGCCCTTTGCATAGGCTTTTAAATTCTCATCAAATTCTGTATTTTTAGATGAAAGAATTTCAAATGTTTTTTTATATAAGACTAATACATTCACTCTTATAACACAACTGAGAAGTAGGCCTGTCTCTATGAATGTTTTCTCAGGTGTTTGAGGTATTTCGTAAGTTTGTGGTTTCTCTGAGGTTTCTGAATGATATAATTGAAACTGATCAGTGTTTCCTTAATTTTGCTCTGTGTTGTCTTGCAAAGACATGAATAGCCAAGGTCCTTGTGCTTATTTTTCCCCTCAGAGGCCACAGCTTCAGCTTTTGCTTTGGGAGCGGTGGTGGCATTTGCATTATCCTGGGCTCAAATGTTTTGTTGTCACAGATGAATTTTGATGTACTGTTATTCCATGTTAAAATGAACTTACATTGCTACTGGCTGAACCTGCAATTTACTTAACCCAAACCAAAATCCACCGTTATGGAAAGGAAGATATTTTACTTATGTATAGAAATACTGTTTGTCATAAAATTGTGCGTATGTGGTTCTTGTGGTGTGTTACGGGTCTTCTTACGCCAGTTAGTAAAACATCTGGGGGCATATACGTAAGAGTCCTGAAGGCTTGGAGAGAGCCTGCTGTCCCCTTACTTTCCCTCTGTAGCTGCCTAATTTGTGCAATATGGGGCTTTTGTTTTCTTTGGAGTAGTAATAACTAGATAAATCAAGCTAAAGCTTAAATTTTGCGGTGAAGTCTTAGGTCTCTGTACCTGCTGGAGAAAGTTTTTTGTCAAGTGGGCACATAGGGTTTCCCCACCTTATGCCCTCACGCTTTGCTTCAACTTGCTGTATAAAACTAGAAATGTGTCTTAGCTCTCCTGAAATATCTGTGCGAAACTGAGAAAAGACAAATTTGATTGAATAATTTGTTCTAGTAAAGTGCAGAGAGGTCCTGTTGAAGGATCAGTGACGTGTTATACCAGGCACTGTAAGATGTTACTCACCCAGAGTCTAGATGTAGTCTGTCAGAATTAATTTAACAGAGGTGTCGTTACACCTGTTTCCACTTTGTACTTAGGTTACATCTTCTGTTATTACTTTTCCATAGTGTCAAAAATGGAAGTAAATACAGGGAAATAAGAGCCGTTTCTACCACTTCATGGTTCTTTCTGTAGAACTCATTTAGTATCTGCCATAAACAAAGCTGTAATGCATTGGCGGGGAAAGGAAAACAACGACCAGCAATTGTTTTTGATTGTTTTTCATTGCCTATGTTGTATTCATGTGACAAATCTTTTTTTTTGCTTAAAGCAGGGAAATCAACAAGCTGGGAAGATGGTGGCTCAGGAGCCTGGGATGAAGCAGAATTACAAGAACCTGTAAGTTCATATGTATATGTGTAAATATATGTATATAATATATATTTTAAAAAATATGAGTTTTCATTACTAACTTGCCTGTTCTAAAAGACTTTTCCACTTGTTCGTGTGTGGTGGTTTTTTTTTCCTCCTATGTAGTTATCACGTAGACAAGAAGGATCTTGACTAGTGTTTTAAATGGGATTGCTTGTTTCTCACTTCCTTCTGTAATTGTTTATAAATATAGCATGGATGTTACCTATTGTGATAATTACTCATATTCTTGTATTCTGTAGGGTTTTTTTCTCACTAGAATGTGCACACATCTTTCTGTGTTCCTGCAGCTGTGGGTATCTTTTTTGTCCTATAGCTAGCCAGAGACAGTAGGGCATGGCAGTGGAGTTATAAAAGACGCCTAAATCATGAACCGCTGACACAAGCATCTTTCTAACAATCAAGTACTACTCGCTTTTATGTTGTGGTGTGGGGATGGTGTTACAGGAGGGATCGAATTATGTATGTAGGATGGGACAGCACAGTTGCTCTTTTAAGGGGGAAAACCATCCCTCTGTCCAGCTAGTTCAACTAAGAATAACATGGCTAGTCTATAACTGTTGGTAAGGCTGAGACTTCTAGCTGCCAGCTGACTTGCATAAAATGTTAGGGAAGCTGTCTGTGTAGAAGTTGTCTGCACCTGAATGTATCATCTGAACAGAATTGCTTGATTAATTCCCTGGATAGAGAGAACTAAGGGGGCAGACTGAGGAATCCAGACCTCACCTTGCTAACAAGACTCTTACCTGCTCTCTGTCTCAGTAAGCAGGAAGTATGCCCAAGGAGTTGGGCGGTATCCTTGTAACTGCTTACTTCAGCAGGGAAACAGATTTTTCAGCTGATGTGAGAAACAAAACTGAAGTGAGCGTGCTGCTGTCTCCCAGGGGTGAATCACTGATGCTGATGTCAGGGAATAACAAAAGTATAAAAGGTTTTAAATAGAATGGGTGTTCAGCTCCCCTGTAATTGCCATGAAATGAGTGTGTTTCTCAGGCCGCATCTTTGTAACGCGTGCTATAAAGTTTTTAACTTCCTTAATGAAGAGAACAAATGCTTTGTTTGCTACTCAAGTTGTAATTTGATAGAACCAGTAGGTGTTGCTAAACTGAAGTTGTCTTCTTTTTCACTCTTTTAAAATATATAGCCGCTTTGAGGTCCTAGAGGATGGAGTAATATTTTGGAGGACTAGGAGGAGGTAGGATTGGATAGGTGGCTATGGAAATGAAGACTGTGGACAGGGGAAAGTGATTTTTATTGCTGTGACCAAGGTAAGAGGATGGAGCTAAGAAAGCAGGAGTAGAATCTCTGAGAGACCTTGTAGTAGTCTGCTCAAAACCTGTTACTTACTTGCTGCCTTGGAACTGTGATTAGCAGGAGCTACCCATGTTTATTCTTCAGTCAGATATTTGACTTGCTCCTCAGAGGAAAAAAAGATGCAGTCATCTTGCTTTTGTATGTAATGATGGTATCACTTGCCCGATGTTGAACCCTTAAAATTGGCACTTCTTAGTTTGAATTTGTTTCTCTGTAAAGTTCCTTGTTGTGGAAAGACACATGATGATACCCTGTTGCATGTTTCCACAAGGATTTATTTGGAATGCCAGCTTAGTTATTTTCTTCATATGTGCATGTATATGCTGGTTAGTCTATAAGCTTGGATAAATTGTTTGAGTTTGGATTATAATGAGAATAACTGAAGAGATTCTTTCTAGTCTCTAATAAATAATAATAGAACTTGAAGTCTCATTCTTTTAGTGTCTCTTTGGTGAATGGAGAAGACTTTGAGGAGTAGAGTAGTGATGAGTTCTTTGTTTTCTGTTTTGTAAACACGCAAATAGAATTAGTGCAAGGTTGATGCATTTCTCATGGCTTTTCATGCGAGTTGGAGCTCCAGTGACTTGATAGGTAATGGTCCATTTGGTGCTGGTATTGAGGGTGAACCTAAATGTTGTCACGAATCTTGCAAGCGCTGCTGTGTTTAAAAATTGTTGCATACGTTGATTAAAGCTTTACCTGTAGGAAGAAGAGGAAGCTACTTCCAAGAACCAGAGAAATTACTGGCTTCAGGACTGTGTGTTGTCCTTGTCACCAACGAATGACCTGATGGTAATAGCTAATGAACAAAAAGCAGTCTTTTTAGTGCGTAAGTATGCATTCTACTAAGCATATATACTAGTACATTTAATAGTAATCAGGACAAGATTTAGTCCTTGTCGTCCCCCACCCTGCCTCACCTGCTTATGCCCAAATTGTACCTTCAGGAATTTTGGAGTGCTTCATAGTACACATCATGCATTTTCTAGGTATTGCTTGGCAAGTAAGCTGTTTTGTCTTTACTTCTCAGCTATATTTTGATCTGAGAAAACTGTTTTATCATGAATAATTAAATTTAATATATACTATGTATATAACTACCCAGTTAGTATCCTATATATACTATAACTACCCAGTTGTTTGTGATGCTCAGAGATATTGACATTAATTGTATTAATTTTAGCCATTAAGAAATATTTGACCTTATTTTCTTTTCCCTTGGAAAAAAATGAGCTAACTGAGGCAGTGTCACTTGGAGGAGGGAGTATTGAGGTGGATTGTTTTTTTAAGATTTCCAACTTTGATAGACAATTCTTCTCCATCTTGAAGAATGGGTGGCCTTATATTTTACGCAAAAGCAGGACTCAGAACTCTTTTAAAGTTACCCTTAGTAATACATGAATGCTGATCAGCCAGCTGCTGTTTACAAATGTGCTGTTGCCTAGGGTGCTGGTGCTATTAACAGCTGCAGTTGGTGGTACATGACCATGATGAAGGGAATCCTCCTGACATGGGGAATATTATACCATTTTAAAACAAAAACATGCTGTTGAAGCTCAGAGTTGCATGAAGACAGATTGCACTGAGTTGTCATGCTGTATGTATCATTCCCTGCAAAGTTGTGTGTTCCAAAATTGATGTAAGTTAGTCACTAATTTTTCACAAAAAAAGAAAAGATAGCAGTATTCCCCAGAAGATTCCTACTGGATCAAGAATATGGACATGATTAGCTCACCTGCTGGAGAACTGCTTGTGCTGAACTGCACAGTGGCCACTTACGACACAGTGGCAGAAGTGTACCTGTGTCTCAAGTATTACGTGTCAGACAAATGGCACACAAGACTTAATTACTTTTTTTAGTTGTCCGTTGGCACCTGGGACGTGATTCAACAATCAAATGTCATCTGTAATAGCTCTCCATGAATAACAAAGTGTAATGTTTTCTAATCTTGATTATGATGGTATGATTAAAAATTGTCAGAGTCAATGTAGCATTCCCATGTCTCTCTTGAAAGGGGGTTAAAATGAAAATTTTTTATTTGTTTAAGCTCATCTTCAGTAATCATCCCAGAAGTAGTTTGCCCTTGCTTAGTACTTTTCTCCTAAGGATCCCTGTTTCATTGATTGAACCTTTTAAAATTTGATGAAGGAGATACTACTGTATAAGTCTTCTTAAACTAAACCAGGCATTTCAGAATTTCAACAGTATGTTGTTCCATGTAAATTTTTAAGAAAACATGGGAGTTCTTCAGAGAAGTTACTAAAAAAATGTAGTGTTATTTTTATGGTCTTCAAGGTTTGTAGTTGATATGTCATCTAAGTGTGGTACGATGTGTTGTAGTTGTATCCCTAATCCTCCTCTTCTCTATATTTGTGAGATGCAAGACATTACGGTTTTATAGATGCTGTATTTGTTCTTAATGGCAGCTAAATGGAAGCACAGTGACAAGGGAAAAGAGGAAATGCAATATGCTGTTGGCTGGAGTGGCTCTCTGAATGTTGAAGAAGGGTAGGTGTTGAAATGCAGCTGTGATTAAAATGTCATTTTCATGTTTAATAACCAGTAATTAGTAGCATATGCCTTTTACTTGTACTATTTTTTTTTTCTTTCATCCAAGTGCGTTCATGGTTTTATGCATTTTAATGTTGAAAACAGAAATGGAGTGACCTGGGTGATCAGAAACATTATTTGCAAAGGTCACTCTTCATGCATAGTGGGATGTCTCAGGAGAAGTTCATACAAATTGACAGAGGTACTGTGTGTGCAAATCAGTGTA
This sequence comes from Ibidorhyncha struthersii, assembly GCA_013398815.1. NCBI lineage: Eukaryota > Metazoa > Chordata > Aves > Charadriiformes > Charadriidae > Ibidorhyncha > Ibidorhyncha struthersii. Next base: position 1,060,374 of record VZSZ01011429.1, on the reverse strand, counting down.
TTTGCATATAATGTAGATATTTTAATAGATCTGGGTTACCATGCTTTTTATAAGTTCCTGTTCTAGATGGGGGGAAAAAAGTATATGTACCCTTTTTGAAAGTCTACTTTTATAGTAGAGGTGAAATTTTATTAGGCAGTGTTGCAACTGGAAATGTATAAACTTGTTTTAGAAATACTTCTTTTAATTTTCAAAACCTCAAGAAAATGTGAAGTTATCTCTCTGATCAAGAAGTCACTCCAAATTATAAGCAGTGAGCAACATTTATGTGGTAGAAAAAGTCTTCATCTTTTGAGATGCAGTGAAATTCATCTATGCTTTTGATTTTTTTTTTACCTCCATTGTAAATATTCTCTTACATGTTTCAGTCACTTTTAGAAATGTTTTTGGGCTCCAAGTTGTTTAGCAGACTTGGGAAATTTGCTTTGGTCATGCATTTGGTATTTATACAACATTTCTGCTTGATCTGTCTTCAGATAATCAGGCAGATGCTTTCTTGAACCTCCCATATGGAGGAGGTTTTTGCATTTCATTATTAAGTTTACAGCTTTGAGTTGCAGTCTGCCTTTGGATATGGTGCCTGTTGGCTTCGACCTTCTGTTATGCTGCAGGAGGTGTTGACTTGATCAGCCTCTCTCCAATCTGTAAAAATCATAATCCTTTTTTATAAACCTGCTGCTGCCACACATTTGAACTGGTTTGTGTGCATCTCTTCAAATGTCGTCCCCCCCATACTACCACTGAAATTACCCTGTCATCTTTTATTAAAAAAAAAAAAAAAAGAAATTCTGTTTGAGGGTTGGTTTCTTTCTTCTGTTACTTCTCCAAGAGACACTATCATATGGAACAGGTAGCTTCCTTTAGACACAGTTATATTCACTACATCTTGATTTAAGGCTTGTGAATGTTTCCTGTAGGTGAGGGTTGTATTTCTGTGGAAGTGTAAATAAGGCAATTACTGTCAAATTGTCAAAAGACTTGACTTCCCCTCCCCAAAGTTGCCTTCAACTGATACTGTTCTGTGGTGGCTAAGCTTTGTTATTGGAAGATGAGATTTCACTGAGCTATTTAACATTGCTTTGAAGTTGTAATTGAATTGCAATTCATGTCAAACTTGCATTTAGAAAGCTTTTTTTCTGTAATTGTCTAGCCTGATTATTTAATCACTCCTTGGGGAATGGAGGTGACCTGAAATGCAAATCATCAACAGTACTGCAGGCATTCATGCTTTAAGTGCTGTTTGGGATGTCGTTTTGAATTTATATGCTCTTTCATAAAACCTTTGTGTTGCTTCTGTTTCCCCAGACAGTGTAAAACTTTCTATCCTGGTAACAGTTAAATAACTTCTGATTTAAGATACTGCTGCCTGCTCATCTGCTTGCCTTCTGCATGCTTTGCCTGCTATGCATTGAGCATGCTCTGCTATTGCATTAACTGGGAAGACCACGTTAGCTCTTCAAATGCTCTCAAATTATAAAGCGTTGAAATGCAGTAGATGTAAAATCTACCTAATTGCATAATGTATTTCAAAAATGTATTTTGATAAGTATAGTTCAGTTTTTTAAAAATAGTGGTTGTTCTCAATATACTGTTATAGATCAGAAGAAAAATATTTACCTTAAGGTACATGAGATTCATCTTGAATCTTTACTGAAGAGTACTGGCAGAACATGAATGATGAAAGACAACATTAACAAGGTGTAATAAGCGCTCATGCAATGTATTTGGGCACTCTTGAACTTGTAATTGAAAATGTCTTTAACTTTTTTTGCCTTTTTAGTACGGATTTGATAAATTATATGCTTCATTAATATATTGTTAAAATGTTTTGAATGCTGATTCGACAAGGTCTCTTGTGTAGAGCAAAATTTCACAATTGGAGAAAAATTATGCTTATTAGTTTTATCTTTCTGTTTCTAGTGAATGTGTGAGTAGTGTATTGTGTATCCCCTTGGCAAGTCAGAAGAGGTAAGGACTGATATTCTTATGTATATGCATCATCGGTCTCCTTACATTACACTTTTGTATGTCTACAGCTTAGAGCAGGATTTGTTTTTAATTTCTTGTATATCTTTGTGAAACAGGAGTTCCACAGGCCGTCCTGACTGGACCTGCATTGTTGTGGGCTTCACCTCTGGCTATGTTCGTTTCTACACCGAGGTATGTTTCTCGGCATGGCAGGCCCACAAGCAAGCTATTGTAATAAACATCTATTTCTATGAAACTTCTGTTTCTGCAGACAGTGCTTTTTGCCTTCCATAAGAAAAGGGACAGAAATGTTCAAGCTTATTATTCTTTCTTTTCTAGAGTGGAGTACTGCTTCTTGCACAGCTTTTAAACGAAGATCCTGTCCTACAGCTTAAGTGCAGAACCTATGAAATTCCCAGGCATCCTGGTGTCACAGAACAGGTTTTGTCAGATTATTTCAAAAGCGAAGTGGCAGTGTTATGGGGTATGGAAGGGAGTCTTCTCTGTGAATCCTCTATGTCCTTTACCAGTTTTTGATGGGTGGACAATTCCTTAGAACAAGAGACTCTGGATTTCTTGTTCTATACAGGCATGAATACTTCTAGTTTGAGGATTCAGAATTTCTTTTTATTTTTTTTGGAGTATTTGGTTAGCTTTATAGAGTTATTCTATTTATCTCTGTGACAGCCTTGCAAAGGAATGCTTCATTCATGTCCTGTTTATTCATTAACACCCACAAAGTACAACAATGTATGGATGAAAGGAGAAAATGCAACTTGGCAGGTGCCAAGATTACTTATTCAGAAGAACTTATCTTAATTATTTCACAGAGCAGATAGCTGAAAATTAAAACAATCTTTGTAGGAGATAGTGCTAGGAACCTGCATGTTACTGTATTTCCTGCAGAGAAGGCTCTTGTAGAGCTCAAGCTATTCAGTAGAAAAGCCAGCTTGCTTTGCTCTTGGCTGAGTTGGCATGCTTTATGCAGAAAACTAATGAAGTTACAGAAATTTCCAAGTTTGCTTTATACAAATGGTTATGTGATTTAGCATGTCATTTTGGGATCAGTTTTGAAATACAGAAGCATTAAGGAATTTGAGTCTTGAATTTATATTACCATATTAGCATTTATGTGCACAAGTGGTAATTCAGGCACTAACCCAGTTTGAGTTTGGCTCATAAAACCTTGATACTTGCATTCTAGATAAACCTGGTTTTCTGTTGCCTTCACAAGCTGCTGTAACTTTTGTGTTTTCTCCCTAAGCCATAAAATTTATTAAGCAAACATAAAAGTAATTGAAAGAAGATAAAAATATAAAATGATATGCCTAAATAACATACTTATTCACATATTGGATGATTTAATACTGAATTTCTGTAGTTTTGCCTTATTCTGTTGCCTGGGGCTTGTAAGATTTAACTCTTTGGGTGTAATCCTCATCTTCATGTAGTTAATAGTATAAAAAGCTAGAAAAGAAGCTGTTACAACTGTAACATTGACTATTTTTTTGGGGGGGTTCTTCCTTCTCTCATTTTCTTCCACAGAACGAAGAGCTAAGTATCTTGTATCCAGCAGCAATTGTGACAATTGATGGTTTCAGCCTCTTTCAGTCCCTTCGTGCATGTCGCAATCAGGTAGCAAGAGGTAGGTTTGGGAGGAGATGTTTATTTCTGACTCTGTTGATAGTACTTTACATGAAACTTACAAATTCAACCTTGATTTGATATTTAACAAACATAAGTATCTGCCCTGCTTGTCCATCAATATGTAGGCATCTACAACGTACAACGAAATTTCTTCCTCTACAGAAAATGTTCTTGGAGCACAAGTTGTCTGAGTACCATTGACTGTTGTACATTATCACCACAATATTGTATGCTGTATACTTTTCCCCATCTCACTAGGAGGGAGTGAGCGAGCCGCTGTATGGTGCTTAGGTGCCCACTGGGATTAACCCACAGCATGCTGCCCAGGTGCAGCTTAGCATGTCAGGATGCTGATTTCACTGACTGTCAGTGAAATGCTTTTCTTCCCAGTAAGGACTTTGTGGGATGGGATAATGCTGTGATGATGGCATTGGTAATGGTCACTGCTTTTTGTGTTAAAGCCTGAGAGATTTTGATACCTTGTTTGATTGTGTAGCCTTGGATCCTGTTTCTTTAGTATAGTGCCTATTCATACTCTAATTTGGAAACAGGGTCAGTTTCCTGGGGTGAGAGGAGAACTGTGTAACAGTATTGTGTGGTAAATTGCACAAGTGTGGGGCTGTTACAATTCTGCAAGATAAAACGTTAAACGGGTGCTGTTGCTGAATTGTTCTCGTGAATTTCCTGATGGTGTTTGTTATTGAACTTCAGATTTGTCAGACTCTTGTTTCCTGTACAGCAGGCCACGTCAGCAGACAATCATGAGGCTGGGTGTAGGTGGGCAGCACAGCGGATCTACCGGCATGACAGTATTAGGAACTGTGGGGACAGAAGCACCCTTAAACTAAAGCTTGAATCTTACATAGAAGGGATGAGTGGTAAAGATCTGAGAAATGCTACTGTGGTGAGACAGCTCTTCTCTGAATCATATGGGGATGGCCAATAGAAATGGATTGCTCACTCTTTCTTCCATTTCAGGATGAAGTGGCATAGGATGAAGCTAGGTGATAGTAAATCCAAAATAAAAAGTAGATGGGTGTTTATGCAATGTGAGGTTAAATTGTGGAATTCTTTGCCTGAGGTTGATGTGAATGTTAAAAGCTTGCTTGGACTCAGAGGGAAACTGACAAATTGGTGAAGAAAGCTGTGGAGTTTTACTGAGTGCTTAGAGCTTACCTCTGGCTGAGAAGGTCTCTTTAGAAGCTGGTTTAGGGGGAGCGTCAGATACGTGTGCTTGTTCCAATATTCTTCCCCAGACATCTGGTTTTAGCTGTGCTCAGGTCCTGATCTGCTGCGTTAAATGGTTCCCTGGGTCTATCTAATAATGTCTATTCTTATCCTCTTAATGAAAAGGTAGTTTCCATGGAATATATCAGAAGGCAAAACTCTTTTAAATCAGAACTTTAAAAACGTGATACACTGTGAATCATGCAACAATAAGAAAGGAGACAGATGCTATAATGAGAAATATCCATGTACTTTCACAACCAGAACATGCTTTACTCTTTCAATGAGGTCACCATTTGCAGAGAAGCATTTACACCTAGTTGTAATATCTGCAGCCAGAGTGCTGTATCTTCTTTCATTATTGATCATTTATGTTTGTTGTAATAGATATTTTGGAGACTTTCAATCATCGCTTTAGTTTTACTACTGTTGCTTACCTCACGCTGTTACATATCTAGCGAATGTGCTGACTTTGCAAGTACTTTGACAGGGGAGTTTCCAATTAAACATGCCGAGACCACAAATAAATTGTAGTAACATTTTAAAATTGTACAGAATATTAAACCATAAATGACTAGTAAAACAAAGATCTATGCAAGTACAAAATATAGTTGTAATAGAATATCATGTGCAATTATATTAAGTTAATTTTTTAAAATGTTATAACTTCATTAAGGTATGTATTTCAAAAGGCCATTTTAGCTCAGTGGATGTTTAGATGTACATTAATTTAAAACTGTGTTATTTTGTGGCTCCAGATTGTGTCAGTTTTTCCCCCTCTCTTATGCTATTACTTTGCCTTTTACTCAGTAGGAATTTTTTTGTGTTTTGTCAACTTTTGTCAGCTGCAGCATCTGGCAATGAGAATGTTCAGCCTCCACCATTAGCTTATAAGAAATGGGGTTTGCAAGATGTGGACACGATTGTTGACCATGCTAGTATTGGTAAGCATTTCTGTTTAATTTCAAATATTTGGCTTAAATGAAACTGAGTATTTTCGTGCTGTTAAATTTGGTGTGAGAGCACTTAGTGGTACTGGCTGGATCGAAATAAATAGTGGGAGAAGGCTGTTGTAGTGATGATCTTGTTAACCATCATCAAAAATACGTTTTACTTTCTTTTCTAGTCTGATTGAGCCTCCCTTCTCCGCTTGAGGGGAGGAAGCATGTTCTCTCTTGTTTGGTAAGAAACAGCCAAGAGAGACTAGATCAGATGCAGTTATTCCCATTTCTGCCAGGTTAAAGAATTGTCTGGCAGGCAGGTTAAAACTAGTGTAGGTCTTTTTTGAGTCTAGCACATAAAGAAACTAAATTTGAGATTGCTCCTTTCCAAAAAAGACAAACTGTCGTCTAGGGTCTCAAAGACTTTTTTACTCCTTAGGAATTTGCAGAAGCCCAGGTTCTTGTCAGACAGGCAGATCTGAGGGACAGTAAGTTTCATTTCTCTTCCACCCTTTTCACAAAAGTAGGTAAGAGGTCAGAAGGGGGCTAATGAGGCAGGTGAAGTGAGTTTGGTAGATGTGTTTTTCCTGCTGAATGTTGCTGAAGTTTTTTTTTCTTCTGAACAAACCAACTATGGTTTGTAATTAACCTAAGTACATTAGGTTGTTTCAATTCTTTGGAATTTCTGTTAAAGCCACTCCTCCCTTCCCTCTAAATGCTGGCTGGTCAGTCAAGAAGGCAGGAATATGTTTAGACTTTTAGAGCAATTGCATACCTTCTGAAAGTATAAGACATTCACTTTAATGTTTTTGTTAGGCATCATGACACTGTCACCTTTTGATCAAATGAAGACTGCCTCCAATATAGGTGGATATAATGCAGCTATAAAAAACAGCCCACCTGCTATGTCTCAGTATGTTACAGTTGGATCCAATCCTTTCACTGGTTTCTTTTTTGCCCTCGAGGTATGTACTACAAAGCTGACTTGCTGAAACTTTGAATAATTAATTCTTCTCTTTTCTGTATGGGTATTTCTGAAGTATTCCTATGTTCATTTTATGCTGACGTTTCCCCCTCTTTTTGATATTCTGAAACTGGAATGATTTGGAGTAGATATGATAGTAGTGCCTACCACAGATTCCTGCTAATGAGAAATTTTCTTTTTTATATTAAAATAAATGTGATAGTCAAGTAATTTTTTTTATTTTTTTCATTTGTTAATTTATTGCCAATTAAGTAACTTAAGGTTTTTAAAAAAATAGGTTGAGATCGTGTAAACATGCATCTTATGGATTTTTGGAGGCCTTTGGCCTTTGAGCATATACACATATGGCCTGAGTATACCGTGGTCATTTCGTGTACTGGAACTGCTACTTGTAGAAGAACACTGGAAGTTATGCTTAATGATATCTGTAGCACACTCGCTTCTTCTGTTGTATTGGAGGAGAAGGACGGCAATGTAGCTGTGTGTCTTGTACATTCAGCCCCTATGTGTGTGCTGTCCTTACCAGGATCGAAAGCTGATTGAAAATGCTAGCATTGGAATTTTGATTTTGTATTTGCTTTTCCAATATGTTTATGAAAAAACTGCTTACGTTGATATTTGCAAGGATGCCAAAGCCGTACACCAGCTAACTCTCCATGATAAATCATACACAGGGTTTTTTTAACTTCTGTTGCAGACAAACATACTGAGCTACCAGTGACTTGCAGGAGGATTTTGAAATGGTAAAGAGATGTCAGAATGGCTTTTCTGGGGGCAATGAATTAAAATTTTGCAGAGTCTTAAAGCTATGCTTTCTGAGCTGAAAGTCCATAGGAGGCCTGAAAAACTATTCTGCAGTTGAGTTCAGTGTAAGAACTATTTCTTGGCTTTCTAAACACTTTGTTCCTTCATTTCAGGGTGGCTCACGGCTGACTATTTCTTGACTTTCTAAAGACTTTATTCTTTTCTTTCAGGGTAGCTCACAGCCACTGTTGTCTCATGTTGCCTTAGCAGTTGCAAGTAAACTGACTTCAGCGTTATTTAATGCTGCCAGGTAATAACATAAAAAATGACATTAAATTATTACTGTTTTAGTAGCTACATAATAGTGTGAGGATTTTTAGGACCATTAGTATGATTCTCCTAATGTGTTTTTCTACTGCAAGTGGCTGGCTTGGTTGGAAGAGTAAACATGAAGAAGAACCTGCCCAAAAACAGAAACCAAAAGTTGAACCTGCAACCCCATTGGCAGTGAGGTAAGTTTTACATTGCTTTAAATCTGTTGTGTTTTTAATTGTTTGAATTATTTTGAAAGGTGCATAATTGATGAACATGTTTATTTTTCTTGACTTGAAGCAGCGATGATAGTTTGCAGGTCATTTATTTTAAGCTTTGATTCATTTCAGTTTGTCGTTCTGGACAAATTACTCATGTCTTTCACTTCTAGTGTGTGACTTCACTTTTACTGTAAAAGAACAGTGTGCACAGTTTAATGACAGTATAAGTACCTGAATATCAATCCTGAAGTTTGTCACTGAGGAGCTGCAAAGAAGCCGCATGAAGTGCTTGCTGCTTAGGATAGTTTAAAGGCCCTCAAAAAAATAGGAGGTATTGTGTTTGCCCGTTGATTGTGGAGACAGGAGAATGGGAACAACAGGTTGTAGCCTAATATTTTCAAGAAAGTGGATAAAAGATTAAATTCGTTCCTGATTAGTTTTCTTGATTTTTTTTTTTTTTTTTTTTTTAAGTATTCTCAAGACTAGTCAACAATAGGAGAGGGCTTACAAAGTAACCTACTGCTCTGGGAGCCTTGCCTGACAGTGCATGACAAAGCAATCGCTTATCCTAGTTTCTGAACTTTGGTTTTCAGTAGGACTTTAACAGACCGACAGGATTTCCCAGTAGACAGCACAAAAATGTTTTTCATACTTTGCTTTAAATTTTTACCCATACCTTTATATTACCTTAAAAAAGAAAATCTTAGTCCCTATAAGATGCCTAATTTTCTTTAGAAATAGTAAACAGAGTACCTAGTGTTTTTGTCTGACTTCTATTCCTTTTAGGTTTGGACTTCCAGATTCCCGTCGCCATGGTGAAAGAATATGTCTTTCTCCATGTAATACTTTGGCAGCAGTAACAGATGATTTTGGAAGGGTTATTTTACTGGATGTTACAAGAGGACTTGCAGTTCGGATGTGGAAAGGTATGGTAGCATATGTTAGTGTAGCAAATAATATTCTTCAAAATGCTGTGGCTTCTTATGTTCAGACTTAGAATTCCAAGTGTTTTCCATTATTAAGAATTTAGTACATTGTGTTACAACAAACTAAATATTAAAGGCAAATGTAATATAAAGTCCGTAAGGGTAGTGTTGTACCAATCCCTCAAATACTGATACAACCTGTAGTAAAAATTCTGTCTGTTTGTATTGTATAGATTTTCAATTTTTTTTTTTCCCACAGACTATCCCAAGAGAAAGCTTTAGATCTAATCATTTTTTCAGAAGAGCTTTAGGTCTATTCTCTGAGATTCTTTCTCTTGATAAGCTCTTGCATCATTTTTAATTCTGCTGAGGAAATAAACAGAAGTTTGAAAAAATCAGTAAGAAGGTATACAGCTTGTTAGATTCTCATTTCATCATGGTGACTGCACAAGAAGGGAGTGTTCAATCTCGTTTAAACTGACGTCTTTTTAAAAAAAAAATGCAGATGTTGAGCTATCAGATTGTAACATTAGGTATAATTACAACAACTCTTTTCTATAGAATTAAAATTTTGCAGCTTTTTAGGAGATGGAAGAGAACTTCTAAAAACAGATAGAAAATCTCTAGCTGTTCTCTCTCCCACACTACAAATTCAAAATATTAGTGGTCATTAATATAGTAGCTGCTTCAGCAACACATTAACAGTGTAATAGCTAGAGTAATCATGCTTCCCCTGTGCATTCTCCTTCTCGTATTTTGAAGCTGCTTAGCTCTAATATGTGCTTTCTGATATTCTTGGATTTTTTTTCTTCATTACTGAGACCTTCATGTTGTCTAGGAAGTACTGTTAGGGTTCTAAGCTTTATTTTATAGTCAAACACATATTTACAATTTACCAGGCTTTCCCCAGTGAGGCTGTTGAGATGTGTGAAATAGCATTGTTGGGGTTTTTTTATTTTGGTTTGTAGTTTTGTTTGTTTAAAGCAAAGCTGTCTACTGAATCTTTTGGATTGTATCTTTTCTCATTAATTGAGTTGTGAATATTTTTCAACCTTCCTGGCACAATATATCTTTCTATAAACTTGTATAGATTAATATTTCACTTGTTTGAATTCTTCATTTGTACTTACTAAACCATTACATAGTCAGTGATGTCTTTAGAGCATCTCTGCCTTAGTTGTTTGGGAAGATTTTATGAGGGAAAGTATTTGTGTTACCCAGAGAGAGTAGAAATATGAGTAGTTTTATTGGGTTCCTAAAAATTGCATTTTAATGATGAAAACATATGAATTAAAAACTTGCATATCCTATTTAATAGGTTATGCAAATTTCTTTCCTTAAATCTTCTTTTTTTGTTGTTTTGAAACATGAGAAATCTGGGCACTTAGTACAGATCTTTCTTCTGTAGTAAGGGGAGCTTTTGCATTGGTGTAATGTTCAGAGTTACAGACCTTATGAGTTTTGGTTTTTTTGTGGCTTGTTCCAGAAGAACTTGTTCCTTTCCAAAGCTTTCCGGGAGGCTGCATTTGGCTTTGAGGAGTCCTCTGGTGGGCCCTTCTCTAGTTCTTGACAGGAGGCTGGCTACTGGCCAGAGTTGCACAGTTTGAAACAAAAGTTAAGGACAACTTGCTGCTGGAATAGTACTTTAAGTGGGTGATGATGTGTAGTAATAATGTATTAATTTCTGTACACTAATGAACTCCTGTCTTCTCTTACAAAGGATACCGTGATGCAGAAGTTGGCTGGATACAGACTATAGAGGACCTTCATGAGAGGGAAACTGAGAAGATGGATTTTTCTCCTTTTGGAAATGCACAAGGTCCGAGCAGAGTGGCTCAGTTCCTTGTGATCTATGCTCCAAGAAGAGGCATTCTGGAAGTATGGAGCACGCAGCAAGGCCCTCGGGTTGGAGCCTTCAACGTGGGGAAATATTGTAGGTAAGAGACAGTTAGCAGGTTGGCTATGCTGCTGCAATAAAGTGATATGTGGATATGCCAGCGGTAACAGTGGGAAGTGCTGGCAGACACTTTTCGTGTTGCCCACAGTGTTTCTACTGAATGCAGCTTGTTGTTGTTTTATAGAAAGCAATTTTGTCATGTTTCATCACTCCACCGTCTTTCCTGATAAACGCGTTTAGCAGTGGTTAAACCTTAGCTTTATACAATTTGTCATCTTTTTATTCAGTGTGTTGCAAGGGAAGGTTGCTAACTTTGTTTTTTCACTATAAAGGCGGTGGTTTTTGTTGGTTTCAGATTGTTGTATCCTGGTTATAAAATAATGGGTCTGAACAACGTGACCAGTCAGGGATGGCAGCCCCAGACTTACCAGATATGCCTTGTTGATCCAGTCTCTGGAAGTGTAAAAACTGTCCATGTGCCTTTCCATTTAGCACTGAGGTAAGGACTTTCTGTGCTCTGTATAACCAAATGAATTTCATTACTGTTTTTGGAAACAACGTTTTCTTTAGAGAGCACAATTCTGGTGTTCCTGCTTGAGCTGAATAGTACTCCGGTAATAGTATCATTGGTTTCTGTGCATAACTTGATTTTTGTTAATGTGATGTTACCTTAAAGTAGCATAAATAATTAAAAAAAGAATATTTTTTTTTCTGAATCATTCACTTCAGTTCTTTTCACTCATACAATTAAAATTATTTCCCTTCAGTGATAAAAAGAGTGAGCGAGCAAAGGATATGCATCTAGTGAAGAAGTTAAATGCTTTGCTCAAAGCTAAAACCTCAGATCCAGGTAGGTTCTCTTGTATGATTTCTTAAGATTGTGTGTTATCAAATGGTTCTTGTATTATCTGTAAGTGTACAAACGCAGGTATGATTGCAGTGCATTCTGACAGCAGTTTGAGCTATGAATTATGATCTTTAAGTAGCTTAAATTTCATCTTGTACCTTATTAAAAAAAAAAAAAAAACAAACAAAAAAAAAAACAGAAAACCAACAACAAATATTCCATACAAGGATCCTGTATAAGCCTTGTCTGCCATGTAAATCTTAACTAAACTCCACTTTGAGTGCTTGCATAAAACATGGTCTGTTTGCAACCCATTATGCTATGTAATGGAGTTCAGCATTTGACTCTAGATGTCCTTCTTCCTCCAAGTAATATATATTTCTTACAAAAGACAGATTTAGAGTAAGAGATGACACTGAGCTGTTTTGTTTCATTTTCCTCATGCTTATTTTGGCAACTTTTGTAATTGTGTCTTCCTCTCTATAGCATGAACCCATGGGCGTCTTAACTGTGGTGCGGGTTGACTTGCTTTTCAGAATGCAGTTGAGAAATATGAATTAAAGTCGTGATTGTCTTTGCTTGCAGATTTGATTGAAGCTGAAGCAAAGGAATTAATACTTGATATCAAATACCCTGCTACAAAGAAACAGGTGAATATTTAGAAGCCAGTATACTTTAATACTAGGGAAAAAAATATTGCATTATCAGATTAGAGTGCTAAATCTCTTTAAATCTTTCAAAATATGTTATTTTTTCCTAGAGCTACTTGAAGCAAATAACTGAGCTAATTTTGTGAATATGTGTTTGTGGTGTTCTTTTGTTTGTTTGTTTTTGTTTTTTTTTAATGAATCGACTGGAATTAATTTTGACTTGTGACTTCCCCAAGGCATCTTCCATGATAAAAGTCAAAATAATAAAAAGAGAGCAGACCTTTCTGTAGGGTCAAACCATGCCACAACTATATGTGAAGATGAAATACAGATGAAAAATCATTGTCAAAGTTGTGCTTTGTTGGCTTACCTTACGTGTTTTTACAGTAAAATTAAGTAAATGTTTAATTCTGAACGTCTGCTTAACAGGCTCTGGAAAGTATATTGACAAGTGAACGTGTGCCACTTTCATCTCTCACAAACATCACTCAGACATTAATGGATAATTTAAAAAAACAGGGTAGGTGGATATTTATTTCGCAAATATGGAGAGGCATTTGCACTTTGTCTGCAGTGCTGTAGGGCTATTGTAGAACTATTCTGTTCCACAGGGAGACCAGACTTGGTTTGCTTAGTTTTGCTGCTAGGTGTCACGGGATGTTGCTTCTACATATTTTATTTTTTTTTTAATGCATACTGCAAATAGCTTGCTAGTAAGTATGCTTTGCTGTGCTTGCTATGTGCCTAGTAACTTGTGATTATATTCAAAAAGAAAAAGAAAACCAACAACAGGGCTGGGTACTTGCATCCAGTAAAATCTTCTTTCAGAAAGAAGGTTTCACAGTCTTTTGCCTGTAGAAGTTTTAGTTTGTTCTCTCTCTCCAAGGAAGGCAGTAAGGATATGGTTCTTTGGATCTGTGAATTTTAATGTACTGGAAGCATAAACTCCTTATCACTGAGGACCTGAGCTCTGGCCAGATGCCTAGTATCTTTTTTTGGTAAACTTTGCATGCATATATTTAGTTATATTCCATATGTTTTGGTAGAGATTTTCAGAGTCAAGGTCAGGAAATGTTATTACCCACTCAAAACCTTGTTGCTGGAAGTCTGTAAGTTTGTTTCTTTGAAATGATACACTTGGACCTTTCTGGATTGGGAGAGCCTTCTCTGTATTTGAGGTGACCCAATTTTGGAGCCCCAGCAGGGTACTGAGGAATAGAGTGGGGATAGCATGTGCCTGCCACTTCCTTTGCATGTGTTGGGACTTCTCAGCGATAGAAGTCTGTTGTGGGGTGTTTTTTTTTTGTTATCACTGGATTCATTTCAGCTTGTTAGCAATAGGAGTCAAGAAATCCCTACCACTGTTGAGTGGAAGTCCTGCATAATTCATTTGTCAATTAGAAAGGCTGTGTCCCTTGTCCTACCTCAGTGAGAATGTGACATGTTTTCATAGTTTCAAAGCCTTGAGAGGAAGTCTGTCTTTCACTTGTGTCAGTGTTTGGGTTTTTGTACCATTTTCTTGAATTAGATAGAAGAGATCGAGAGCTTCACATGCACAGTTCTCTACGTAATTTTGGTCTGGCATTCTAAACCACTAGCATTATCCATTTCTAATAGAACTCCTAAAAAGAACAAATAAAAATGGAAACATGCCCTTTTACACTGAAGAGAGATTGACAGAACCATATACTTACTGAGGTCTGTTTGTTTGTGTATTTTTCATCACTAATCTCTTCTTGCCATACCTAACATTATTTCCTCACAGTCACAATAAAGAACAAACTTGGCTGATGTTCCAGCCCTCTAATTTCAGAAGAGTAGTTGGTGTATCCTTCCACTTGTGCTTTGTAGGTAAAAAATACTGTGAAGCAGATGCTGGGCTCTGTGAATGCTGTGGTTGTGAAGAAAAGGTCAAGTTGTTTGTAGGATTTTTAATTGAAAGTATCAAAAGGGTTTAAGGGTCCGTAGGGAGAAAATCATGTTTAGAAGCTGTTCCAGGTGAAGATGATATATTCAGAGATATCTTTTCTATAAAAAGGTCCTTTTAGGATCTCAGTAAAATGCTTTCTTTTAAAACAAATAAGTTGGAATAGAGTTTTTTCCAACATTGTATTGGTGTTCGCTTCCTCTATTCTGATTGCTTTAATTGTTACTGAAATTTGAATGTCCACAGATACATGAAATTTCTGAGACTAAGATTGTAGAAATAGAACAGGCAGTGTCTTGCAGAGATGAAATTGAATTTGTATCAGTAGATAGCAAGCTCTCTTCTGATGCAAGGAATAGCTTAAAATATTGGCATAGTGAATAAAATATTATAGTTTAGTATTTAATTCTTGATAAAGTATGTTTGAGACAGTGTTTTTCAATTTTTGGCAGTCTCTAGTTTGGCCTTAAACCAGGAAAAGACAATAGATTTGTCTGTCTTCAGTTCCACACTGTCCACCTCCTTCAGTTTAAAAACAAGCCTGATATCTTTCTCTAATGCTTCTCTTAAAAATAATTCTTGTTTTATGCTGCTATGAATGAAATATAATCATTGCAAGCAGCAGTGCATCAAAAAAATACACTGACATACAGAAATCCTCCAGTTCTAGTAACGGAGGAGTTTAATGCAGCTGTGAAGTATGTTTCACTATTCCAGGCTATATATTCAAGTTCAAATGCAGTTTTATTTCTCCTTAGAGCTTGAGTGTGTGGATGAAGGACTACTGCAGTTCTGTGCAAACAAGTTAAAGCTGTTACATCTCTATGAAGTTGTTAGCAAACTAAATTCCCAAAGCATACAGAAAGACACTCTACCCTCAGATAATGTGAGTAAATTCAAAATTCAGTTGTCTTATAGAATCAAGTGATGATTTAAGCATAAAAATATGTTTTAAAGGCCTTGGAAAAAATAAGAAGGCAAGCAAGTTATCCATTTTTATGGCCTAGAACTTTTAACGAAGTAATTGTTTTACAATGCTGGGGATTTTTTTTCCCCCTGTACAAATGCCTGGTAATTCATTTAACTAATACACTTTAACAGTCACATGAAGTTGAGATAGAAGTGAAAATAGAACCAAGATCTCCTGATTTCAGTCCTTTTATCCAAACTATATAGCACGTTCTTAACTTTTAGTTTTGGAGGGGTGTTTTGGGACCAGCGGAAATTGCACATTCTGATACTTGCTTGTGTAGCTCCGTAATTTGGCTTGGTTTTGATATCATTTATAAAAATGCTTATACATTTATAAAAGCCACCTGGAGTGGTCTTATATGGCCTTGTTTGCTTGATGGGTGATTGTTATACTATGAACAGGATCTAAATACGGGAAATGTGTCTGTTGAAGTACTTAAAAATGAAGCTAGATAAAGGCTTCATTTGAGCTATATGAATAACTGATTTTGAGATTATTAAATCATTTTGACCCTTTTAAAGACGTTTTTAATGTTCAAACCAAAATATTTTTACTCTTTTGACTTTCAGTTTTTGCTGTGTTTTGAAAAACATTCGTTTGCATTTTGTCTTACGGTGTCTTTTTTTTTTTTTTTTTTGGCTTTTAAGGACTTGGCTAAACTGCTTCGTCTGGAAGAAAAAGATTTTCATAGGCTCCAAACTTTACTGGAGAGCTACAAGAGAGAAAACACCCAAACTACTGTTCAGTTTGCTGATGAGAAGGATGATGTATTATCTGTGAAAATGTTCTTAGAGTATTTGGAATATGAAAAGGATGCGATTAATGTGAAAAATATGGAAGATGGAGAATATGTGGCTTTGGGTAAGAGCTCCTGAACTGTTCGTCAAACACTTAAAGACTGATTATAATCTAAGATGGTATAAATATTTTAGCCTTAATTTGGGGGCCTTAACAAGCTGTCTTGCCTTGAAGTAGTATGTGACGCTGCTAGTTACAGACTCTTACCTTTAGCCGTAGGACAAGTCTTTCTACCTAGATGGATATTAATACAGGTTAACTACACCTATGGATATAATTACTCTAAAGCCATGTTACCACTGTTCATTCATTTATTAATGCCACTAAGTTGGACAGTGGTAACTAGGTACTTTACAGAGCAGCTGTATCCTGCTGTTTCTTTTGTGGTCACAGCACCTCCAGAGTTCAGTTTAATGACAGGATTTACTTTAGCCTCAGAGATGGGGGAGCTGACCGGAGGCAGCACAGGACCATTAGGTGAGCGAATACGGACCCTTCATTTGTGGAGTTGAGGAGATTCTGGACAATGTTGATCTGAAATATTATGAATGGGGAGAGCGTCTATTGGGGTGTGGGATGGGGTTACTGTCTGTAGTCTGCCTTAATTTGCAAATCTGTTCTGGACTGTCCTTGAGGGGATCTTGGGAAATAACTAGTGGAAGCAGCTTGAGTTAAATCTGACTCAAAGGCACTGTCTTTCTAGATTACTTCTTTTCTGGGAAAATTTTGGTGCAAACACAGAATTCTGTGCACAGGTGTTGTGCGCAGGTGTTGTATGGTGTTCACTCTGTAGCCTCCTGCTTCTTTTAGCTTTAATTGTCATACTTTGAGAGGAATTGGGATTGAAAAGTTAAGCAGAACAGCTTGGCTTTCATCTGTATGAAGATCAAAGGCTGTTTCTAAGTAATCTTAGAATTTGCATTTTCTCTATACTTGGTTTTAAGAACTGGGGTAGGAGTACTCTTCTCCCCATCCTCTTGGGTAGGGATCACCAGTAACTTATTAGGGTGTTCAGCTGTAAACAAGTATAACTGAAACATGAATGTCATGCTGAGCAGTTTAGACGGTTTCTTGAATATCTTAGTTTTCCAGCCTTCCTCTGGGTGGAAGGGACACTCCAGTTTTTGTAGTGCTGGCAAGGTATGAATTATGTAATTGTTTGGGGGGTTTTAATTGGCTGAGGTACCACTAGTTTGCTATATAAGATACAACATGCTGCCACACACTTATGGGTTACTCCATGGATAAACTTGTCCGACACTTCAAGCCATTCTTTGAGTTGAACAAAACATGTAATCCAAGCAGTACAATGACCTTTTCTATATGACTCCTGTAGTGGTAGAAACACTTATGTTCTTTGAATGAACCTTTTTCTCCACTAAGGGTAAACCATCAGGATATCCTGGATGTAACTTAGCCCTTTGTATTGCACTCGGTGGGACCTGATCAATATATGATCTTTCAAATAAGTGTAAGGGGGAGAGGCTGTGGCTTTAGATATTGTTCATAATGTCAATGAATTTTTGCTTCAGGCAGCTTTTTCTTCTGGAAGTGTTTGTGTGGGGAGAGTTCCACAGAGGAAATGTGTCATGCATTGGAATCAGCAGGTTTTAGCCCTCAGGTCTTGTTGGTAAGATATTTATTACATAATTTAAAACTTTGAATTAGTATTTTGAAAACAAAACATTGAAAGGAAAAATTCTGAATGTTAACCTTTGGATTAATGCTGTATTTGGTCTGTGTTCAAATACCCCAACATTCAGTTCTTTAGGTGCTAGTGTTATATTTCACACTTAAGAGATGTCAAAGAAAATGAAAATCTTCTAGAAGAAAATGTGGGTATTGTAGTGGGAATGTCTAGAGTATGTGTTTAGGACTACAAGAACTTTTGCTGAAAATTTCTTCTACAAAGTAGGAAAGATTATGAGAGTAGTTAATTTCAGATACTGATAGATTTGTTTTAATTCCTTTTTGCAAGCAAGGAAGTTTTGAATAGAATTAAAGATAAATTTTTCGGAATTGCTCGTAGTGTTCAGGCAATCATCTTTATCCTTCATCTGCATGTAATTTTAGTCTTTTGCTACTTCCATCCGCTACATAATGATGGAAATACCTATTTCAGCATTACTTGCCTATGTTAAGATTTTCAGCTGTAGCATTAATAACTACTGTTTACCAAGTTGAGATTGCTAACATACTGGTATTAGCTGGCTGTGCCTTCAAAAGGGGTGTTTTCTAAGATACCTTTCTAAATGAAAGGTACATTGTTTCATTTCAAAGCCTGTCATACGGTGCCTTATGCAATACATCTTTAACTTTCTGCGTCAATATAATAAGGGTTCATGGATATAACATTGCTGCTTTATGACACAAAATTTGTTCAAGAAAGTGTTTGGATCAGGTATATTGCGATATTAGTTTAATTCTATTGCTTTAATTCCATATTCTCTTTTTTTACAGTCGCTCCTTCTCAATTTATGGCTTTCCAAGGAAAAAGATATTCTAGACAAACCAGATTCTGTCAGTTGCCTTCACACTATGCTGTCACTTCTGAGCAAAATGAAAGGTGAAATGTGGACTTGGAACACTTAAACACAACTGATATTAATTATTATTAGAAATTTGCTACTCTGACTAGCCTATATTATCACTTAGGGTTTTCCCCCATCACAAATTATGTAGCAGAGCTAAACGCTGCATGTTGATGAACTAACTAAAAATACAATCAAAATCTGAAGAGTGTCACAATTAAAGGCCTTCTTCACAGCCAGCAGTTTCACTCTCCACTAAGTTGACACAACTCCTGTTTGGCACCAGAAGGTGGCTGTCCAGCTCCCCTTCCTCCCTTTTTTGGGTGTATATTCCTGCCCCTCTCCCTTGTGCTGACTGACTTTCAGAAGTCCTTCAAGTTGCTTTAACTCATTGAGATGCTGTTATTCTAGCAGCATTTGTATATTGAACATCTCTGACTTGAGGGATGAGTCAACTTGCCATTATTTGGGGTAAGTTGTGTAATGAGTAAATACCAATTCTCCTACCTCGCACAGGGCTGCTATGGATATGTCTGTGCCAGGTTCACCTATGTCTAGTTCACCGTAGGGCACCATTATCAGCTTGAAACTGGAAACGTGAATAAGCTACTGCTGCTGTTTGAATGAATTAATTCTGCTGAACACAAGGTAGCCTGAAGAGAGCCAGCTTGAGTGCATTGAATATGTGTAGTATCTTGAAATCACAGAATAAGCTGTCTGCATTGTAAAGTGTCATTTTGTAATATTCCTTAGATCTAGTAAGTGTGTAGCAGGTTTACTACCTGGTTATTTAGATCTATTGCCTGTTTCCTACCAATGAAACCTGGAGAATGAGTAATTCACAAGTAATTCAATTTATTTTAAATTTGAGTTATAATCTAGAAATAGTGTGCTATGTATCTTTTTCAGGATAAGAGTAATTGGAAATTTCTCCTCATATAAGCTGTATTAATAAAGTGATGCTTTCAGGGTTGGTTGCGGCTTCATTAGTTTTAACACCCAAAGACCTAAGTTGAGTTTCCTGCTCTCCCTTTCTCTACAGTTGCTATAGATGAGTCATGGGACACTCAGTCGGTTTCCCCCTGGTGGCAGCAAATGCGTACAGCTTGTGTTCAGTCTGAAAATAATGCAGCTGCCTTGTTATCTGCTCACGTTGGACATTCTGTAACTGCACAGATAATTGACAGTGTGACAGAGAAAAAGGTAAGTCATCTTGGACCTCCCCCTTCTCTTTTATTTACTGTATCAGTTCCATGCAAATTGCTGTCTTTGTAATAGAATAATAACATACTCAGTATTCATTTGTCATCATTCGAACGTGGGCACAATCACGCCATCCTGCAAACCTGAAAATTTGTATTTGAATTTGAGGAATATTATCCTGGGGTGAATGAATGATGTATCAGAATTGTTTGCTGAAGATACTTAAATATATGATGGGAACTGTGCAGTAAGGTTTTCCTCGTAATAGCAAATATGTAATGTTGACAAACTTAAAGCCTACGCAGTTTCCACATAAATTTGAGAAGTTGACTGAACTTTGGGTGATAAACCTGTTTTAATGCAGTTTTGATTTTTTTAATATACTGGTGAATTTTCTTAGCCCTTATGTTACTATGCTTTACTTCTTAAAACGATGGGATGGTTCTTTTTTGGGAATAAGTATCTTTTCATAGACTTGTGATTAACACTGTGAAACTCCACACAGCATTGCCATTCAAAATGGAAGAAGTTATTACATTCCTAAATAGCACTAGGCATATCTGTATTTTACTACTTGCCTTAACGGATTAGATGGGGTTTAGGTGATATTCAGTCTTTTAAATAGACTGCTGTATAAATTAGAAAATTCACCTTAACTATTGCAATTCTATATATTAAAATTGTTAGTGTTGCCCAAATAGGAATGTTGGTATGTTGCAGCATGTTATAGCTCTCTCCTTTGTCACCTTCTCTTCTTCTTTTAAAAGAATAGAGCAACAGCTTTAATTCCCTCAAAACTTCCCTTCCATAAAGTGATTTATCTCTTTCCGCCTTTTTTTTCCTACCATCCTTTGGCTTAAAGCCTAAAACTGTTAATGGCCAGGCTTCTGAAAACTTTAGAGTTTTCAGAGTTTTGGTGCACAAAGCTAAAAATCAGATCTGCACACTACTGGAAAGATTCTTGGGCTTCCTGGCAGAGCATTTGCTGATAAACATGAGAATTATCAAAATAACACACTGAACTGTGATGTGGTGTGATCCAGTGTTTCTGGGTGCGTGATATGTATTTTTTAATATGGTAGGACATTGCAATGTAGGTGGATTAATCCTATATGTAGGGAATGTGTATATAGTGGAGGACTTGGAATGAAATCTTTTTAAAGGGATTCTAACTCACTTTTCAACCAAATGTGAACTTTAAAATGAGACTAGAAGATCACCTTTCAGGTCCTTTTATTTCCTTATGTTTCTCTTTAAGAATCTGTGCATTTTATGAGCAGTGTGGGGATACTAATTGATGTTTGCATAATAGTTAATGTACATACCTGGAACTAAATTATTCTTTAAACCAGTTAACGTGTTTTGTTAGTTTTCCCAAATAATTGTAGGTTCGGACACAGAATCCTGGGAAGCACTATCCCTTGATACTGAATATTGGAAACTTCTGCTGAAACAGCTAGAGGATTGTCTGATACTTCAAACGCTACTGCATAGCAAAATGAGCAAAAGAACAAAAAGAGTTTCATCACTCCAGACTGAGCCTTTGGGCAGGCTTTCTGTAAAGAAATTGCTTGAAGCTGGAAAAGGTACATTTTTTCTCTCGGAAAGATGGTTGATTGTTTTTCTAATGCACTTCTGAGCCATCCTTACCTTTACCTCATAAATGATATACACTGCACTGGAATTTGTTCTGCTGGTTACTTTCCTTAATTTAAAAACCAATGCAAACCCCATAGAATAGCATTTTAAAATTGTAAAAGAGTATTACTGTAAAGACTGCATTGTAAATCTCTAATCAGTTAACTAGGAAGTTTTCTGGTTGGCAAAGTTATCCTTGTGTAATTAACGGTATTAGTTAAAACTCCTATCTTCTCTCTTGTCCATAAATCTTCTGGGATACATTGACTATACCTTATAATTTTTTATTTTTTTTTTCAATGTCCTAGGAGGTATTGCTGACACAGTAGCAAAGTGGGTTTTTAAGCAAGGCTTCAGTCCTCTTGTACTGAATTTGGCCCAGTACAAAACCAATACAGACAGTACTGAAGAATCTGTAGAAATGCATACTAATATCTTTATTGAGGAACCAGAAGCAGATGCAGGCTTGGAAACCATCTTAGGTAAGAAAATAACATGAATTTTTTGAATTCGAAATGGTGGCAGAGATGTTTTAGTTGCTAGTGTTATGAAGTAGCAGAAATTATAGTGGGAAGAGGTCTGCCTTGTAACTTCAGATTTTCTTTTTCTAGAGCTGCTGCAACTAGCATATCAGCAGTTTCCATGTAGTCTTGAAGTGGATGTACTCCATGCACATTGCTGTTGGGAATATGTAGTGCAGTGGAATAAAGACCCAGAGGTAAAAGAATTTCATTCACGGGGAGTAATGGTTAAGACCAGCTCAATAGAAGCAGTTTCACAAGTTTGTAGTAGTTCATAAAAACTTTCATTCAGAAGACTGACTTTGAAAGCGTACTAGTTAAAATTTTTCTGTGATAAGTGGCAAGCAGAAATTCAATTCAGAAAATGAGTGCAGGTCTTGAGGCTGAATGGCACCTCACAAAGACACGACTGTGTGTTTCTAAGCTATCAGAGTCTCAAAACTGGAGTCAAATAAGCAGCATGAGGAAGGGTTTTTAACTGTTTTGTACTTGCACAAAATACAGTCAAGTACTGCAAAAGAGAAGAACCTTTCATCTGTTCTAAATATACTAAAACGGATCACAGAATACTAAATTTGCTAAATTAGAATCTGTTCCGTTTAAAGAGGAAAGATTTCTTGACTATTCTTAGATTCCCTGGCCACTGTTGGGAATTGTCATTGGAGAAAGTTGTGGGTTTNTTTTTTTTTTTTTTTTTTTTTTAAAAAAAAGTCCTTTTTTCCACTGCTGTCATACAGCTTCTCTAATATTGGAAAATGTCCTAAGTTCAGATGATATTAAAATTGCAATTAGCACTCCTTAGATCTGTGCAGCATAACACCTTGCTATAGAACCGGCGGTTCTTTTGAGATGGTTAAAAACTTACTCCATCATAATGAAATGGAGTAAAAATTAATCTTTCTAGCACAAATGGATTTTGTATTTGAGAAACGACTGCAGTTAGTGAAGGTACCTTTCAGCAAAGAGTATGTTAGCAGTACGTATACTAAAACAAAGCCCCGAAAATAGTGCTGAAACCACAATGTGTTCCATGATTACTGAAACATACTTTGCCACGTGCATGTATGTTTGTCAGGTAGTAGCAGAGAAGACTGCGATATCAGAATAACTTACAAGTTTTGTAACTGTCAAAAAATAGTAGCTTTAAAATAATCTACCTGGGCCCTTTTAGAATCAATAATTTACATTTAAAACAAGTTTTGAATAATGTAATAACTTGTTCTTTTACTCTTTTGTTTTACATAAGGAAGCATGTTTTCTCATTAGGTCTATAGATCATCTAAGATGCATTGTTAATGCCCATGTTCAGCATGGTAAGTATGAAGCTATTATTAAAAATTCTTTGTTAAATTATAGAACAACAGAATAAATGACTGTTTGTCAACTAGTATAAATGTATGCAGTTCATAGTAGTGATGGCCATTTTGTCTAAAAAAAAAAATAATCCCCAAACTTTCTGCTGACATTCAAGCTTTTCTTTTTCATGTTGAAACTGAATTTCCATCAGAATCATGAAAATAGGTTTGTTAGGTAAAGTTAATGTGTTTAACTAAAAACAAAAATAAAATAATAAAATAAAATTGCTCTGAAACTTTTTTGATTTGTATTTAAATAGTGGCACATGCTTATTGCAGTCAATGACTTTTCGTGTATTTCTTGTATTTCTTGATACTCTGTTTTAGTGAATGTGATGATAATTGTCTTTTTTGTAGACTGTGTATGCAAATAAGGTGCACTCTGCCTAAAGCACTAGTCTTCAACCTTCAGGCTTACCACCAAAGTTTCTGTGTACCTACAATGTTTAACCCAGGCTGCATAATATAATAATTGTAACAAATGATTCAACTGCACTTCTGTGTTTCTTCCTGAGAAATCTGAAATCTAAGGTCCACGTATAAAGCAGTGAGGATAACTGACAATTCCTTCTTGGTTCATTCGCCATCTTTTTTTAATCCCCCCCCTTAGAAGAACTTTGGCCCAAGGCTTTTCACTCCATACCTGTAAGATCTCTTTCCTATTCCCTTGGAGTTTACAAGTTTATGATCTGGAGTTTACACGTTTATGATTGTTCTAGGTATCGCTCTGATGATGTGGAATACATTCATAGTAAAAAGGCTTTCTTCTGCTACGTATCTAATGGACAAGGTGAGTGCAATATTGTGACAGTATTTTTGAGGATGAATTTTTATTATTAACTGAAAAGTGAAACTAGTATTTTTAAACCATTGTTTTGTGTTTGGGTTTGTTTTTTTTAAGAAGTTTGAAATATCTGATTTAAGCATCAAATAACCCCTGCTTATTTGGTTTATTATGTAGGTAACTTTTGGAATTGATGAAGGAATGCATATTTTAAAATACCAAATTTGTGGAATGGTCAGCTATAAGCAGCTTTAAGTAATAGCTGATCAGCAGTGGCTGATGAGTGCTGAAGACTTATGCACAGCGTTAGCCTGTAATTGCTAATTAAAAAGTATTTGTGAAACAGTTTGAAACTATGTATGTGTGCGTATATAAAATTTTTAATTAGAAAACAGTAAATAACTTAAAGTGTTTTCTCTGTGCCTGTTTCCTAGTAAGTTATTGCCATGAAACTTTCAGGTTCCAACAAGCAGCAGCCTTTCCAAATGTTGTGGTCCAAGGTTTGCATATATGAGCTCTTATTCTGCAAAATGCAGAACACTTTGTGGATGTTGTTGAGCATTTTTAACTATCACTACCACTGTAAATCAGCTGCTGTTCTAGTGTGCAGCTCGTTTGCTGTGAGTTTTAGCAGTCTTTTGTGCCTGCTAAACTTCAGTTTTTCATGCTTATAAATATGCAGTGAATCTGTTTACTGGAAGACAATTCTGTTTAGGACTGGAAGACAGTTTAGGAAGAGTACTGCCAGTAAGTGATAGATCTGTTTAAATTGTGTAAGGGGAATCTGCCTTTTGGTTTCCAGGATGTAGAACAGCAGCTAAGTGTTTTTCAGCGTAAGAATCCAGATGCAAAAGAAAAGTGGTGACAGTGATTTGAAAAAAAACCCCAAACAGACCAACAAACAAAAAGCTCAAAAATATTCTGTGTTGTCATCTTTTTTCCTTCTCCTTTGCTCCTCTCATTTTCTGCTTTTGCTTTTTGTTTAGCTCTGTAGGAATTGGAGAATATCAACTTCCTCATTCCTTTCAGCAAATAGGCTCAGTTGTTTACAGTTGTAGTAGGTGTTTCTTCTGCAAAAACTCTTTTCCAGTTTTTCTGCATGCCTTTATGTTAATCCACCACCATTACTTCTGCCTAGATTAACACCCACAGGAGAAGAGAGAAAGGGTTTCATTAACTAACTGTTTTTGCACACCTCTGCCACCTCAAACAAATACCATGTAATAACAAACGTTGCTAACTTTTAATAGTTATTTATGTATGTTTGAGAGCTGGGAATTAGTCCTCAGGGTTTGTGGTTGTAGAAGCAGCAACACAACTGATCTCTCGCCAACTTCCAGAAAAATCCAGTTGCCAAATCTGTTGGCACTTAATCAGTCCCAAAAGTGACAGCTGAAAGTTGTCTTGATTTCAGAATTTGAAACAGCATGATGGATCACTTGAATTTGAGCTTAAAAACATCCTGTAATTCAGGGCCTTGGAATCTCACTTCAGCTGTTGTATAGACTCTGCCATGATATTGTAATCATTACTTTTATCTTTTTTGTGCCATGGAAGAGAGTGCTTCCACTGATGTGTGGATGAGCTTCATCATGTGCACCATGTTATTCAGCCTGTAGAAACTGGAGCTCCTAGTTGCATTCCTAAACAGGGTATGATCGAGGTATCTCTTCTGAAGAATTCAGATAGGCAAAGCATGGAAACCATGTAATAAATTTCTTATTAGATCTCCCCTATCTCAATGAATATGCTGGAGCATTTACTCTTCCTTTCCTTTCCCCTTGTCCCCTAATGTTTCTTTCTAATATCACGCTTGGTATTATAGCTCTAGTTTGGTATTACAGAAATCACTGAGAATTTTTTAGCTGCCTTTGAGTGAGGACCTTGGGGCCTTATTTCTAATCCTAGACTTTAAGAGGGATGAACTAATTATTGCCATCAGTGATGTTCACTTCTGAATTGTATGATCTGTATCAAAGCTTTTGTTGAAAGCAAGCTATGCGATGTGTTGCATTATGTAGCTGTAATGAACTATTTTTCTCATTTTATATTTGGAAAACAGTAATAAAAGGTTAAAATGTGGGGTAGCAGATACCTTATGATGAAAATTATTTAATTGTACTGAATTTTTTTTTTTTAAAAACAGGTTGGAAAAGCTCCAAAGGACAGATTATGCAGACGGGCAAGTGATATTACTTTTGTCTCAGTGGGAAGAAATAAATAAAAATGCCTTAATTTTAGTACTAGTTTGTGATTTATTTTTGAAAGTTTGAGAAAAATTCAAAATGCAACCCTAGAGAAAATGTTATGAATATTAAGAAATGTAAACTAATCTTTATCTGACAAAACAAATTAGAACAGTAGCATAACTTCAAATATTACAGAAGGTAGACTTGAGACTATAACATGACAAATTACTATTCTTCCTTAGAGACACAGTATTGTAAATGTCTACTTTTACCTTTATTCCTATTTTTCCTCTGTTATTTCTAATTCTTTGTTGACTTCAGTGAATATTTGTTTACCTTTAAATAAACTAGGTTAATCAACTGAGCTTAACGATGTGTTTTATGTCAGCAACTGTTGTCTTAAGCATGCAGAGCTAATAAAAGCCTGTTTCAATTCCAGCTGAAGCAATTTTAATGATACTGTTTGTTAACAGGATGTAGGTATGGGTGACACAGCAATGACAGCTTTTCTTGGCTGCTGTTCAGATCTTCTTCAAACATTGCTAGAGGTAAATTTTTATTTTTCCCATAGAAAGCAGAGAACTAATTGATTCAAATTTAATTTTAAAGAATATGGTTATACTGATTTCTGTACCATTCAGTTCAGACAAATATTAATGAACTTCTAGACAATATGAAATTTTCTTTTTAATTTCACTGCAGAGAACTTGTGCGTAAAGCTGTGTCTTTTCCATACAATGCCAATACAGGTAACATTTTGTGCGTGACTACTTTTCTGTGTTCCTCTGGCAGGCTGACGTTAGTAGCGACGAAATGCAGGCTCCTGTCTTAGATACTGAAGATGCCTGGGTCTCGGTGGAAGGACCAGTATCGATAGTAGAACTTGCCCTTGAGCAGAAGCGCATTCACTACCCACTTGTTGAACACCAGTTTGTGTTATGTACTATCTTGTATGCCATCATGAGGTTTTCTCTGAAGAGTGTGAAGCCTCTTTCGCTGTTTGATAGCAAGGTATGTCTTTTGAAAGCTTACATCTTAATATTGCTATCCTTCCTCTTGGTTTCTATAACATACGCTAGCTTTCTGTCTTTAAACAGTTCGTGCATAATTTTATGAAAGACATTTAGTCCTCTGTGGTGCATTAATGAAGTTGTCATCAGAATTCAGGCTGAGACCTAAACTTGGTGCTTTTCTTTATGAATAAAAGATTTGTAGGGACCTCAGATGCATGAAAATAAGCTCCTTAGTAATTATCTAGCCTGAAAATACTGTGTGGTAAGAAAGCTGGATGACAGGTTTTTCTAGTTGCTTTGAGAAGTGCCAGATCAGAGAAAACATAAATATTTAGGGTCAGAAATGTTATGTTAGTGTCACTGTTGTATCCATTATTGCTGATGATTATTCCAGAATTCTGAGCATCTTGAAGAGAATAAACAGCTTGTCATTTAATGCATATAAACCGCTCAAGAAAAAAAAAAAAGTCACTGCATTTCAAATGCAGTATATCTCAAATTGGAGCTTGGCCCTGATAGAAAGCAGGTACCACAAATTGACTTTCCTTCTCCTAGCTCTACCACACTACAACTCTAAAAAAAATTTTACCACAAAGTACTGGTGTAGACTGTCACTTAATTCCTGCTGGGGAGAAAATTTAGTCTGATTTAGTCCTGTAATACTGTGCAAATTTAGTAGGTGTCTTAGTATTGGATCAAAATGGATTATTTTTATTCCCCTGTATCTCTGAGGCCTGTCTTTGCTCTCAATTTTAGGGCAAAAACGCATTTTTCAAAGACCTTACTTCAATTCAGCTGCTACCTAGTGGAGATATGGATCCAAACGTGTTATCCATACGACAACAGGTAGGGATAAGTTTTGTACCGAAGGTTCCTAAACTTGTAAAATTTCAAATAATACTGAAGTAACCTGCAATTTTTGCTTCCAAGTTCTTGGTCAAAGTTGTGAGTGCAGCGGTTCAAACACTATGTTCATCACAAAAGGCCAAAGAAGTCTCAGAAGAGGAGTTGTTTCCTTTCGAGAAGGGGAAGAATTGGCCAACTTTGGCTGTGGACCTGGCTCAGTATCTTCAAATCTCTGAGGATGTGGTCAGAAGGCATTATGTCTGTGAACTGTATAGTTATGGGATGGATCATCTTGGTGAAGAGGTAATAACAGCTTTTAACGTTTTTGAATCAATACAGCATTGTGTCAGATATTCTGCTGAAGTTACTTTTTCACTTATTTTAAATGCCTGGAAGGCTTAGGGAAGTACTAGCAGGCTCAAAAAATGCCCAGGCTGAAATAGTCAGAGGCTGGAAAAGTACTACTTCAAGACCAGTAATTACCCTCCATTTTCCTTCTTGCCAACAAGAATCTGCATATAGCAACTAGTGGAAACATGATAGGACATTATATTACTGGTCTAAACCAGTACAGCCTTATTTATTTTACTATATTTGATAGTTTCAGGAATCTCTTCTTCTAAGAAAATTTTCCTAGTCCTTGGACGAGAAAATCCTTCCTTTTCTTGAGGGGAAAAGCAAACGAGATTATATGGGAGTTAGGAATATGTTGCTGAACTGTAAAACAGATCTGTGCTCCTGCTAAGCACTGTCTAAAGTACGGAGCGGTTCTCTGCCTTTGTTCGCTCTTCTGCTGTTCTGAAGCTTTTAATAACGTGCTTTATTACAGTAACAGGTAACACAAGAAACAGTGTCAAAGCCATTTGTCCTTTTAGTATCGAGAAGCTGCTTTTGATACAGCTTTTCAAACCACCAGGTAAATGAGCTGTGTAATGCGGAAATGGGTTCTAATTCCTTATATTCTATTTCTATTTTCAGGCCTTTCTTCAGGTGACTGACAAAGAAGTGCTTGCATCACAGCTGCTCATACTGGCTGGACAGAGACTGGCCTTCACTTTACTTCATATACAGACAAAGGAGGGCATGGAACTCCTCGCTCGGCTTCCTCCAACACTGTGTACTTGGCTCAAAGCTATGGTAAGTTAAGCTCAATTTACAAAAACAGGTCGATTTTTTTGGACGCTTCTGTTCACCAAGACAGAGATTACATTTGAATGGCCCTTTCTTACTAATGGCAACAAGGATTTGTTCTTGTTTTTCCTGGTGCTAGTTCTGCTTCATGAAGGCTAAAGCAGTTTCATGGCTCAAAGCATCAGCTTAATTGAGTTAATTAACCTTAGTAACGTGCTTTATACAAGTTCAGGAGAGCTTATATGCAGATGATCATCTGTAAAATTACTCTCATGCTGTGTTTATTCTTTTATACAGGACCCCCAGGAACTTCAAAATGTAGAAGTGCCAATTGCAACAACAGTTAAACTAGTTAACAAAGTCATAGAGCACTTACCGGAGAATCACGGGCAGTATAGCCTCGCCTTGAACCTGATAGAGGCTGTAGAAGCCATCTCGTCATGACCACCTTGGTTAGTGTGGTTCTGCTATATAGTGGTATAATGCATGATTTTACACAACGAGCCTGAACTTTACCGAAAGAAACTTCAGTGTGGCTCATGTTAAATAACGAAAAGAACAACACTCCCCATCCCAGAATTTCAGATGGTAATTTTAAATTGGAGTATATTTTAAATTCTGCACTAGTACAAAGCTGTTTAGTTTCTAGTACACTTGTCAGTAGCTGAAATGCTTTGTTATTTATTTCTGACTTGAGTGCTTTTTGCGATAGTTTAAAAAGATATATTTGACAGCAGTTTTAGTCTATTTACAAAATCGCATCTTGTGAAATCCTGTATCTCATGCTGGCAGTAACTGCTGCAGTTTCAATGTTCCATGTACCATTTGTTTTTCAAAACAAGCTGTTGAATTACACCCGAGAAAAACTTCACTCTCTGAAGTTACCATGTAAAGCCAATACTGCTTTTTCAGAAGCTAGAGCTGGTGTTGGGCTCACGCCTTGTAACTGCATTATACGTGACAATGACAACTGCATAGACAGGGGGTGAAACGTGCTGGGGCCTTATGCAAAGGGAGAACAGCCCACGTTAGAAACAGCTTGGGAAGGAGAATCCAATTCTCCAGACACAAATATGGACTCATCTTTTAGTCTGGATCTCCCAGTATTGTCTCTAGGGTGCTGGGCTTCAGCTAAAACTGGATTTACATCCCTCTCCTTTATTATTAAGCTCTGCTGAGTTTAAGTAGGTCAAGGAATGTCTTATTGTAAGATTGTTGCCCCATCCTACCACAGTAGAAGATGTAGTATGCTATAAATCTCTGCACACTTTAACTTGTAGTCAAAAACTGCTTAAATAGTTGACCCGACTTCACTGAGGATCTATAGTACTGAGTACTTTAGCCTTAAAAAACACACTTTTGTTTATGGTACATACAGGGAATCATATAGTGAGTATCTTCACTATTGGAGTGGTATTAAACATAATTATCTTTGCATCAGTTAGTACTGTTTACTTTCTACCTAAAGGAAGCCAGGAGAGAAAAAAAATTGTGTAAACTGTTTTTGTCTTGAAGTCAGTTGAAATTACTAGCTCCATCTTGTAACCTGCTCCTCTTGCATTGTATGTAAGAAACACTCATAGCATTCTGCCTCGCTGGAGGCAGAATATCGTCTTATCTTTCTGAAGTATGTGCTGCTGTCATCTAAGGTGACTTTATCAGCTTGCCTGACAGCACTTCAGACTTCTGCAGAAGTGAGCATGCCAGAGATTTGGTCATCATGGAACCCGAGGAAACCAGAAATGTTTCTTGGTTGCATTACATTCCTGTATCCTGATACAGCCATGTAAAGGATTTTACTGTAACTGAGTATCATGTCAGAGCTGACACACTACACCAATCAAATCTGTAATGTATTGTAAGTAATACTCTGTACATAGTGCTATTTTGTGTCTAATTTGCTGTGGATTTGTGTAAATTGATTAAATAAAATTTGAAGTTTCATTGTGCTTTTTGCTTCTTTTGAGGGAATGGTAGTTACTACCTTCTCTTCTGTTTTACAAGAGGGGTAGACACTGCAGTGGAGAGAGGACTGGTTCTCCGGGGTTCTGTAGAACTACCTGCTGACAGTATAAGAATTGAACAATAGCTGTTTCACTTACAGAGACGTGAACTTCAAAAGAACACAGGTTGCTAAAAACATGTAAATCAGTCACTCTTTTTATTAAGCTGAAAAGTGATATACACAGTTAAGTATATATACATAAGGTTCCCCCTAAACCCAGTATAATCCTGCTCAGGCTGGGGCTTAAGCATCTGCTTCTATAGGCTTCGGTACACAGACCTGGCTATGCACCGCTTCTGCATACTGCAATGGTCATGTCTTTGGAGCAGCTTGTGCATAGGCTTCACCTTCACGTGCTCCCTTTTCCAGCGATGACTTTCAGGCACCGTGGGCAGGGAGTGTTCGAGGAATCAGAAGTGTAGCGCCGGCAGCGAGGGCATTTTGCTTTGGCAATTGGTAGGGCTATAACTTTATATGAAGATTCTTCACGGATATCACCACCTGTTAAAGAAAGCATTTGTTACTGAGCTCGTGTGGGTGTAGTTAGCATGCTCAACTCTACATATGAAGCAAACAACAAAGTATGGTGTAGTGCAGAAAAGAACCAGCTGCTTAGCACAGCAGCCTCTCTGGAATAGTTCTCCTACCTTCCAAGTTAATCAGAAAGCTCCCTTTGGTGATGTTTGCATCTGCAGGTGTTTCTTTAGGTAGCTCACTCAGCAGGGTTGTCTGGGAAGCCATCATTATTTCATTCAGCTGTGAAACACTGGAAGTTTCTTCAGCCTGCAGTGCCTAAGGGGAGAGAGTTAATTTTCAGACTTGCAACTTGTTTTTTGTTCCTCAGCATCCTCTTCTTTGAAAATATTAAAGCAAAAGTAGAATTAATGTGTATGTGATCGCAACAGCGGTCATAGCCTTGTCATGAAGAGACCACAAATTTGTTTACACATACAGGCCTAAATGTGTGCATATGTAAAATGATGTTTAAATCCAGCATCAAAACTGAGGTGTACCACTGCAAGCTCTAAGATGGTCCATTCTTTAAAACAAATGCTAAGAAAGACAGTGGTTCCTAATCAGAGTGGATAATTTGAACCAGGAGTCTAATTTACTAACTCCTACCAGGAGTAAGAGTACAGACTTGAACTGCAGTGTCCAAGGTTTCCTCTGCAGAAGTTTTCAAATTACTTTGACCCTCACATCAAGAAAGCAGATTCCTTTGGAAGAGCACAGGCTTTTTCAAGGAGCCCAGAGCTAGAGGCCAGTCACTAGCAGTGTATCTCAGGGGTCAGTATGGGGTTCCAGTACTGTTTAACATGTTAATTAATAACCTGGATGATGGGCAGAGCATACCCGTAGCAAGCTGGCTGATGAGACAAGTGCTCAGAGTGGCGGCTGATAAACCAGATGGCTGCAGTGTCATTCAGAGGGACTGTAACAGGATGGAGAAACGGGCTAGCAGCAGTCTCATGAAGATCAACGCAGGGAAATGCCCTGTCTGGCCCATGGGGAGGGACAGCTCCAGGCACGACTCCACACCGAGGGCGAACTGGCTGGAAAGCAGCAGTTGTCCTCCTGGTAGACAAGCAGCTGTCCATGAGCCAGCACTATCTTGGCTCAAAGAAGGCCAGCAGCATCCTGCATTAGGATGCTGCACTGGGAAGAGCACTGCCAGCAGGTTGAGGGAGGTGATCCTCACTACTCAGCCCCAGCGAGACACAGCTGCAGTGCTGGGTCCAGTTCTGAGATCCCCCGTAAAAGAGAGATGTGAACTTACAGTGGGAGTCCAGCAGAGGGCCATACAGATGACAACAGAGTGGAGCATCTCTTGTATGAAGAGAGGGTGGGAGTTGGGACTGTTCATCGCAGAAAAGAGAAGGCTCAGGGGGCTGTTATTAACATATATAAGTACCCCGTGGCAGGGTGTAAGGAAGATGGAGCCAGGCGCTTTCAGAGGTGACCAGTGACAGGACAAGAGGCAACAGACAGAAACTGAAAGAGGAAATTCTAAGAAAACCCAGACCTGCCTCTTTTTTTTTTTTTACTGTNTAAATTCTAAAAAACCCCAGCCCTGCCTCTTTTTTTTTTTTTACTGTGAGGGTGGTCAAACACTGGCACTGGTAGCCCAGAGCAGCTGCAGAATATTCAAAACCCAACTGGACACAATCCTGGGCAACCTGCTCTAGCTGAGCCAGCCTGAGCAAGGGGCTTGGGTTATACAATCTGCAACAGCCTCTTCCAACCTCAACCGTGCTGTAATCTTCTGGCAAGTACAAAGCAGAAGAAAGTTTACAGAAATTAGTATTTTTTGCACAGACAACACTATTCTTAGTTGCATTTTTTTTACCTCCATTAATTCAAACAGCAATCCAGGCTCAATTACAATGACGACTTCATATTCCAAAGCATTCTTGCCGGAGATGGACCCAAGGAAAGAGTCCCTCATTGCACATGCACCTTCTATTGCTTCCTCAATGCCAGGCTTCTTCCACGCTGAGCTTGCGTTAATCCAGCCAGTACGAAACACACCCTCTGAGCCTTGAAAGCAAAGCAAAGGAATTTTTAATTTAGGGTCTTTCTAGTCAAGTGTTTATTAAATGAATAAAAAAGAATGGCATATCTCTGTATTTGCATTCCGTTTAACTGCACAATTAACAGTGCACTAAAAAAAAGCCCTTAGAAATTACACGTGCTTTACCTTTCTTATAAGGGAGGTGCTGGAAAACCTCCTCTGCCAAGTGAGGAAGAATCGGTGCAAAGGATCGGACTACTATGTCTAAAGCCTCCGCTAGCACAGTTTGACACGAACGACGCTTCAGATCTTTTTCTTCTTCACAATAGAGCCTGCAAGTCAGAGATGAAAGCTGGAAAGTATTTGTATGTTCACGTTACTGTTCTTGCTCAAAAGCCATACTTCCCAGACTGTCATTGAGAGTACAGAAGCCTGACGCAGCTTCCTGTTCTAAGGAAAGCTTTTCCTAATTGCCCTTCCCAGGCAAGCACAGCGGTATAGGTACGAGGGGACCATTTGCAGATGAAGCCACATTTTGTCATAGGAAAGGAGATTTTGTACATGGTGTGTTAATTTACTTCATTTGTATAGAAGAGAATCTTTTCTCAAAGGTGAGCCTGCAGTGCTGTTAGTCCTTTGTTCTAGGTTCATCTATCAAATTTAGCATTAGGGCTTTTTTCTTCCCCGCCTCCCTCCCTTTACTTGCATTCTGGAAACTAAAGATCAGTATAACACCCTACCTCCTCCCTCCATGAAACAGCCCTTTCAAAATTTACAAAGCTATCAGTCATGTCCTTAGGATTCTTTATCTGTTTTTCAGATCAGTGAAAGACATTAGGTTGTCCAGGTAAGTACTAAAGGCCCTTCCCTCTACCCTTCCAAATTCAGATGCACATGCTTCCAGGTGGAAGTACAGCTCCAGGAATCTATCTTTAAAAACTTTTATTTAGTTTTAAATGTGTACATTAGATGATTACCTTTCAAAACGATGCCGTGCCCCTAGTGGACAGAATATAGAAGCACACCGATGACAAAAATAGTCAGCTGAGAGCAGCTAAGCCTTCACCCACGTGCTTTATTGCACTACAGCACAATACATAACTGTGAAGTGTTCTTCGAGACATTTGTATTCACTCAACATTCGCCTGGAATGTTATTACCTTCATCTCAAACCGATTAACTTTTTTTTTTCCCTTTTAAAGGCAGCAGCAATGAACTTACCTGTCTTTGATTGTGCTGAAATAAAAGTTTGACAAGTTTCTGGAACAGAATGCTTGCAATAATCGAACAACTTTGCTATAATCATATTCTTTGTATGCTTCTGTAACCTGGGAGAGGGAGCAGAGAGAGGTAAGAACAGCGTATCAATTTTCATCATATTGGACACAGTGACAGCCTCTGATGAACCTGAACTTACAAACTGTGATAAGTGACATGAAGTCTGAGAGAATCTTTTCTTTAAAAGGTTGTTGGAGGGGGGAAAAAAAAAAAAAAAAAGAAGTTAATTCAGTGAACAATTAGGACAAAGAAGTAATTTCAATTCAAAGTTGAGGGGAGAGGCCAGGGGGAACACCAGAAATTATGCCCATACTTTCTCATTCAGCAGAATGGTTCTGAGTGACAGAAATAACTAAATTTTGGACTACAGCAGATTTCCAAAGCTCTAGAAGTTTTTGGCTTTGTTTTGTTTTTTTTGTTTTTTTTTTTTTTTTTAATATCCTATTCAAACCATTTCTAAAGACTTCTTATTTGAGGCCTTGGCGGGGGGGGCGGGGTGGGGGACGGGAAAAACTAGTCGATGTCAAAACCAAGTTAAGAATGTTAAAAACGAAGCCTTCCTCTCAAAAGTTGAAATGGGCTTAAGGGAGTGCACATTGCATGAAAGAAACCTTTGTGGTAATCACTTGCCTACTTGAGATATACTCTTTACTCATACGCTTAAAGAATTTTCCCTAGAGGGTATAACCAATGCAAACCTTTACATATACATTAATCTAAACACAATTTACCCCTACCTTGCTGCCATAATCTTGCAATAAATGCAGCATGTATTGATCTACGATGTACATCTCTGAAGCAGGGATGGAATCAGTTTCTGGATTGAAGCCAGCCATGTTTCCCAGCATGAAGCGTAGTGTATTCCGAAGCTAAGAACAAACCAGACAAATTAAACATTAATGGCCTGCACTTCACATGAAGCACAAAATGATAATATTCTATAATGAATTAACTAAAGTTGGCTGTTTTTCAAAACGATTGTTTGAATAGTTACAAAA
Source organism: Ibidorhyncha struthersii (assembly GCA_013398815.1). Classification (NCBI taxonomy): domain Eukaryota; kingdom Metazoa; phylum Chordata; class Aves; order Charadriiformes; family Charadriidae; genus Ibidorhyncha; species Ibidorhyncha struthersii. The sequence continues at coordinate 1,024,307 of VZSZ01011429.1, read as the reverse complement.
GTACTATGAAGAATATATGCCAAAATGACCTATAGAAAAGTAAAGACAAGACTGGCTGTTACCGAAGCACGCTACAAAATCCAGTCTTTTCCTTAGTACACTCTACTATTTGATCCACAGATGTAAAAAGCAGTAGTACCCACCTAAAGGAGAAGTCTGGAAAAGCTTTCTTTAGTCTAAAGATGGAAAAGCTTTGCAATGAATTCTACTCAGCAAACACAAAACCAAATACAAAGAGGACCTGTCATTAGAACGAAGCGCCTTAGCATATTTGGCTCTTACCTTGTTGATATCATCTCTTGCAGCATTAAGTACAACTGGCCCAATCAGCACCTCAGTAAAAACATTCGATTCTGCCACCCACCAGCGAAGAACATCGGCACCGTATGGAGGGTCCTTGGTGTGATCCTAAGTAGAGACAGAAAGGCACACGAGTAAAACTGCTGGTGGTCCTGCAGCATGGTGAGCAGCGCAACCCTGTGCTGTCAGTGCTGTGAATATACCTGCAAGTGTGCCCAGGCGGCCACTGTATTTGGAGGCCTTCACCCTCCTTTAGCACGATTTACTGTAAAGCCAGGGCTACAATATATACTCACAGTAGCCTGTGTACAGGCAATGCTAGAACTCAGATAAATTGAGATAAACTCATCTTTCAGCCTTGAATCCTTTGAACACTTAACATTAAAATAGTAATGTTAATATCTAAAATTACATACTTTTTTTTCCCCCTTCAGACTGTTTTCGACTCTGAAAATGGCTTTTCTCCTTTTTGAAAGGGTAGAAACAATTGTGTTTTATTGAATCAGATAATCAAGCATTTGTAAGGATTGATTCTTTTGTCTATGGAGCTGCAAAAACTGCTTAGCAGCCTTGGAAAGAGCAACAGCAGGACTGGGGAGGGGAAAAAAAAATAATAATTCAGAGCATCACCTGCAGTGCAACCTCACTGATCATGGAATGAAGCAAGTTTCCAGAGTCAATAAACAGCCCAGGCTGACAGCAGTCTGACTGCTGGGGTGAAATTGCTGCTCAGCTCTACTGCTGGGCCCAGCCTATAGGTTTCAGTTTGAAAGCAAAGGTTAATTATTTTAATTTTTTTTTTAAAGTCCCTCCCTGTTCCATCAACGGTGTTCCCGAGTAAAAAGGAACCATTCTACACTTCCTATATAGTTTATTTTCTTTTAGCGCAAAACAAAGTTGGGTTTTTCTAGGCACTACAGCTGACGCAAAACAACTCAAGGTTTTTACTCCAGCCAAACGGAAGGGCAGTGTGGCCAAAGTCTTTAGAAAAGCTTCACAGTGTTCTGCTACAAGACAGCTGTTTAGAAAAAACATGCCACAAGTCAGTTGCAGAATCTGGTAGTGAAAGATTATAACTAGCGATTCTAAGGAACCCAAGAGCTTGACTTACTTCGCCTCCATTGATTACTACATCAGGGTCAACCACGTTGCCAATAGATTTAGACATCTTCTCCCCTTTCTCACCAAGAGTAAATCCATGAACTACCAGAGTCCTGAAGAAAAAATTTTAGTGAAAAGAAAATCCCAGGAAAAAAAATAAAAATCTGTGTTAAGAATACATTTCTAATGAGGATATTTGTAAGTGAAAACATACAGAAATCCTTATTTTTGGCAAGCCTGAGGCTTCATCTGTTGAGTTCAAGCAACCATGAATACACTGCACTACCATCCAAGTAGCACATACTACTTGATTTTCCTCATTTAATTCTGCCACGTGAGCAACAGATTGTTTGCAGATATCCAGGGCATACATATTTCAGATGAATTAAAGACTAAAGTATTATTGACTCTTTAAGCCAATACACTTCTCCAAATTGCACAACCTCCTTGCTACTGACCTGCATTACCCTTTCCTACGCTCTTCATCTACAAGGGGACAAAAAGTATGTCACAGCTCCAGCATAACACACGCACACAGCAATTCTGAATTCCTTACAGCTTAACATTCAATTCACAAGTCAATGATCTTAAGAGATTTTCACACTGCACCTCCTGTAATTATCCCTTTGATTATGGGAGTGAGAGAGATGGCAAAAGAACAGACCTTTATCTGAGAGTAATAGGATATACCTGAATGACTGAGAAAGAAAATATCTATTAAAATTATGATGGAAAAAAATTTAAATTAAGTGTGTTACAATCTAACCTGAGAAAAGCTTTATAGTGAAAATGTAAGAACATAAATCATATACTTAATAATGGCTTGGTTTCTCTTGTTTATACACTACTGCCATGCTACCATAAGCTCAATATTTAATAAATGAACTAATAATGAATAACTAATAATAAATGAATGTGTCTGCAATCCTTGTACTTACTTATATGGTGCTTTTTTCCTTGCTGCCACACTAGTTAATAGAGAGGATTGAAACCAACCTCCCAGTTGGTCTTTTCCTTCAAGATATGTATCTGCTCTTTGCTCTGCACCTTTAAAAACAGAAGATATTTTTTAAAAATATCAACCTGTATCTTCAAACGATTAATACAGCTAACAGAAACTCTCTGAAAGTGATTACTAAAACTTACTCTGCTCTTTAAAGCCAGTAGTTAAGTGTACAGTTACTCAAACGTGATATGTGTGATTCATTAGTATCACAATTTTTTTAAAAACCAAGACTCGCTGAACTCCAAAATTTAACAAATAAGCTTGCTTTCCCCCAAACAAAATAATAAATTTTGAAAACAAAAGCTAGCGTGCTCAGAGCACTTCATAAGAAGTTCCTGAAATACTTTCCAAGTATTCCTAAACCAACTGAAGGGCCCAAGAAAAGGTCACACGCTTTGGAATTAATAAAAAAATTATCTATGCTACAACCTGAAACTTCATCAGTTGGGAATTACTCAGGATACAAGTCACAGATGTAACGTGCCTGTATAGCCTGTCTAAGGCACCAGGTATTTTTGGAGGAGCCCAGGAAGCTTTGGCAGTGACCGCAGCTCACCTGTGCCAATTTACATTTCTGGTCACTGGTGTTCCAGGAAGATTAAAAATTTCAGGAAAGGGTTAAGACAACAAAGGAAACAGAAAGCCTGTTGTGGAGAGAGTGGTCTGGAGGAGCCTGGCTTCTTTAGCTTACCCAGGTGAAGGCTGAGTGGAAATATTATTTTCTATAAATACACAAAAAAAAGAAATGCTGGAGAAGAACAATTGGAGCAACTGAGTCCTCTTGGCATTAGAGAAAAAAGAACAGGCTACAAGGCAGATAGAGAGGGTATTAGCTGACTGCACATGAAAAGCAGAAGAGCACACCCTGCTTTCCCAAGGGGCTGAAAGGGGGCGGCAAACCTTTAATGGCTTTACTGGTGGAATTCAGTCACTGCACATAAGGGGACAAGATCTGTTGACTCAAGAAGTCCCTCCCCATCCTAAACAATCCCAGACAGGTCACCATCAGAGTGAGAACAGTAATGTTGAGCACAGCAGAACACGCAAGTCAAAGCCTAGAAATGTGCAACATTACATGCAACATTTGTCAGGAATTTAGTTTTGATTCTAAAAGTCGGTGGTGTATTTTTCCAGATATTCAGACAAAAGTTTCTCTACTCAGTTTTTATCTACTAGCTCCTTTTATCCTCCTCCTAGGACCCCTGAGACAATGCTTCTTTCTGCTGCTGACACACTTGATTTATTTGTTTAACTTAATGGAAGTTTCGATATTTAGATCCATCCTGCAATAAAAGGAAGTTCAACATTACAAAGGTCAAGGCCATGCAGTTCCAGCTAGCACAGGAAAAATGTGTGGGTGGATGTTATGGTTTTTAACACATTTGTTTATTCCTTCAAGAAAATCTACAAAGAGCTTGGGTTTTAAAAGCAGAATAAGTAGAGATCAGCCTTTGTATTAACAACACAGAAATACTTGTGAGGACAAGATTAAAAAAAAGAATATTTGTGGTAAGGAAGAAGGTAACAGTAGAAAATCTGTAACAGCAGCAGTGACACATTTCTTATTTACAACTAGTTTACTGGACACTGGTTTTAGAGAAGTGAACTTTTCATGGAAAGGCCAGTAGTTACAACTTAGAGAAGAATTTAAACAAACAACTGATTACAAATAGCAAACTGTATTGGTCTTTTCTGACAGGAACCAGTACATTTGGCAGGCTGGCTAATGCAGCTTACAAAGTGAATGGAGGCCTGAAATATTTTATCTCTGTAAAATACAAACACGGGTTTTACATATATACAACGGCTGCCTTTTAAGTGCAGGGATAGCTCCCCTACCTCAGTTTCATTAAAGTTGTGATGGTTATATACAAATTAATTAGAACAGTGTGCACGTTTCTTTGTAAATGGAAGGGTACATCCAACAACCCAGAAGAAACTTTTCAGTTGTTTTACACTGAGGTATAGTACATAGGTCATTAAAGAGAATTACAATTTATGATCCGTCTGGTTTGGATTTCAAGATTCTGTATCTTTGATCTTACAGACTTTGACTTTTAGATTAAACGTATTGTATTTTAATGCCAGGAATGAATCAGCTAAGATAAATTCAAGTGTCTCAGTCAGCACAAAAGTTTAAACACTTAGATAGGCAAGTTGTAAAATAATCACATTCATTCAGTTAAATATTAGCCAATGAGATAGGGAAAAAAGTTATGATGCTGAAAACTACTATCATTGCAATACAAAATTATGGGTAAAAAGCTGCGTGACTTCTACCAACAGCATACGACATCACAATACAGTCCAGTGTGCATTTTTATACAAAATATTTTGAAAAATAATAATCTCAAGTTTGTAGTGCAGACGGCACTCTTGCCCACGAGGAAAACGTCAAGATCTGTAAGAGAATTTTTTAGACAGAAAAGAATTGTCTACAAATGGATATTCCAGAGACAGCTCCTGAAAAATGCACTGAACACAAACTGAACTTCAAAGAAAGAAAAGGAAAAAAAAACAACAACAACAAAAAAAAACAGTCCTAGGCACTACAGTATTGAGTATTCAAAAATCAGAAAATGCTTTTGAACCAGATTTTGCTTTTACCAGACCTTCCTTTTGGAGGCAGGTTATTAACACTCTTCTACCTCACAGCAGGACTGTGAAAATGAGTTTATTCACGTATGAAGCGCTCAGGTTTAAAATTTTAACATTGCATAAAAGAATATGGAAACAGTTCTTTCAAAAAATATTTGAGGCATATGTAGCAAGAAATAAACAGGATTAGACAGCACAACAATAAACTGTTCAGTGAAAACAGCGTTAGGCAAACAGAGCATCAACGAAGCAAACTGTAGCCCAAAAAAGCTCTAGTAGCAGTGGGGTTTTTCAGAGCCTGTTGCACATGTGGATCTGCTCTCGCTGGTGCAAGCAGGGATGGTATTTATTTTACACACAATCTAATTATAACTGCTTATTTTTGGTTTTGTGACTACAGTAGCTAAATATTTGATCTTAGTGTGTAAGTCAAACCTTCCTAGCTGCTACACTGCTGATGTAGAACAGTTTGGTTAGTTTGTTATTTAGTTAGAAGTGGCACCTTTGATACACCCAGGCTGGAAAAAGGAAGCCAACTGTAATTTAATGAAAAAAGAGGAATTTTAAGTCATTTCCTTCAGAACTGTGCCCTGTCTCTGGTAGGAAAGGCAGCAGGGTATGTGTCAGAAATACACCTGTATGCATGCAACCTATGGTTTAGGCCACTGAGCTTGCTGTCGCCAAACAATTCCTTTAACCTGTTCAAAAATCTCATATTGCAGAATCTCTCTCCCCTCTTCCTCCTCCCTACCCTCTTTCTCAACCTGCCATATGTTTTGAAAGCAATCTATGTGGCCATCACCAAAAAGGATGAATTTTATAACTGCTCCATCTCCTTTAATAAGCTCAGACACAGCTAGTTCAAGCCCAGCGAATACTCAGGCCTAAGCTCCGCAAGTTGCAGAGACGCTGATGAGAACGGCTTATTTTTGCGAGACTGGAACTTGCAGGGAAATCTGTAACGCTGTTTATTCCTGCTGGTTACTAATAGACAGATCATTGATTTATAGTTTTCAATAATGTGATTTCATGGTAGAGTGAAAAAATTATAAACATTAGTCTCACAGTTTTAGCCACCTATTATATACTCCATTAACTCATGTGCTGCGAAAGAAACACCGCCGTGCATGACCCTGTCATCACAAGGCAAGCAATAACTGCCGCTATCGCTGATCTCCTACTACAAAATTAAGAGGTAGCACTTTACAGGTAACACCTCAGCTTCCATATGACACTGTGCTTTCACCAGTTTAAGCCACAGGAAGTTCTTCTTCCTGTTGTGACATTTAAGCAATTTTGGATTTCTCCGTGGATTTCATCCATTTTCCCCTCCCCAGAGTACTTTGGAAAAGAACCCCATCACAATTAGCCTGTTTGTAAGCCTTGCCAATTATTTTTATTGATATAGGAAGAAGTTCTGCAAAAAGTTCTAAAAGCTGGCGCATATTAGGAAATACAAGACTAAACTATTAATTCAACAACTTCTCTTGCAAAGTGCATTTTTCATAATGGGTAAATTAATACAGTAATTTCATACGAATGACTGAGACTGTACTTCCACTTCTGGCAGTGGCTGGGAGCCTCAATTACATAGGAAAAAAGATAATGCAACTTTTGTGTCATTTCTGATGATAGAGAGGCTTATAAGATCCCACTGATTGTTAGTCATTTCCCCAACTTTTGAACCAGTGGGGCCACTCCATTCATGTCCGATAGCAAAAGTAGATGCCTTACACACACCAAGTTTCATGAAGAGAGATTACTAGATAGAGAAGAGGAACTTTTAATGGTTCCGTGAAAGAAGAAGTCTGTACTGTGAAAGACCCAACATTTATTAGACATTACAGAATCCATATGGGAGCCTTACACAAATTAACAGTGAATCAAGAATCTGGATTCTGCTATTTCTTATTAAACACGATGTCTTTCCTCTACACAGGATTACGGGTAGTTTTTGCATACTGAGGTATTAAGCTCTTAAAGAATGCAAATATGTAACTTTGCACATAAAATACCACTACTTCGTTATACCTTTCAAAACCAAACCAGAAACATTTTTAAGGAGTATGAACTTTAACATATGTAAAGGTCTTCTAGAAAATGAATGTTTGCTGATGGTACTGTTGCCTGACCACGTTGCTAAGAAATAAAACCTCTGGTACTAACGTGTTTTATAATTCAACAAGATTATTATCACGCAATTGTGTACTGAGGGTTTAAAGTCCAACAGACCTGATGTATGGGACCAGACTCCTCCTTCAGAAAGGACTCCTGACTTTGGACTATCCTCCAGGCAAACAGTGTGTACTTTATGTATTTTTATACAAATATATATCTGCTACCTGCTGAGTTGCAACTACTGGCAGTAGGAGCTAGCCATAAATAACACATAGCAAGTATAAATACTTTAAGCAACAACATACTGCTTTAGTTACTGAAATTAATCAGAAGTGAAAAAGTACATCTACACTGTTAAAATTATAGAACTAACTTAGATTCAGCAGCTGATCTCAGTTTTGTTCTGCTTCAAATAGCGCCCACAAGCACAAACATAATTTGTTAACTGAAAATAATTTAAGAGTTACCACCTAGCAGCAAAGTACCTTGGCCGTTTGTGTCATGAAACATCTATACTCATAACAAATATGTTCTGACTAGAAGATATATGGTACGCCACATGGCAGAATCAGTCACAATAGAATATTAGAAAAATCTTGACTTCAGCTATGCTGAAAATGAGTTTGCCAACATTAAACTCTTATCTTTACAAGCAAAAGCCGCTTTATAAGAAGTCACAACCAGTTTGCTGCTGGCACAATCTAACTCAGTTTTCCTGATACCAACACCATCAAGCAAAACAGTTATATTTTATTCTCCAAGTATTTTAAAAGAAAGATCAACATATTAATTCTGTACCTTCCAGAACATGAGCCCAGGACGTTCCACTGTCAAACCAGATGTCTAGGACATCTTGTCCCTTGACATAATCCAAAACATCATGACCACCAGCCTATTGGGAAAACAACTATTAAATAATGCAAAAAGAATACTCCATATCATCATTGCTTTTTAAAGCTAGAAATAAAATAGATTTGGTCTCTGGACCAGTTTTCTACAGGCTCTGCTACCAACTTTGTGAGTGAACACAGAATAATTTAGATAATTTTTCACAATAGTTTTCAGATAATTACCAATGAAAACCCAAATCAGAACAAGGAAAAATTACCAGAGACACCTGAGATGGCAGAGCAACACTGCAGTCTGTGTGCTAGCTTAAGAACATAATTGTTAAAGGAACAATAAGAAGTTAGGAAGAAATAAATAAAAACTCTAATCTATTTTAATGACAAACACTTAATATATGTTTGGGCTCATAACTGGGTTAATTGTCACTTTCTTCCTGATCTAAAAGGAGGAGGATGGAGATCTCTGCCCTGAATTAATGGCACAAATCTGGTTGTGTGTATTTGCCATACTCAGGTCTCACTTTCTGAACATTCCTTTCACAGGATACCTTCTCACGAAGCTACAAGATTGAAAAGGATCATGATATGAAGGTTTTATATTGTTTCCCATCACTGAACTGTCTCAAGCACATTCTGTATTTAAGTAAAAAAATTACCTTCGCTACAGCGTCTTTTGATAGTAGTTGTTCAATAGGAAGGGTCCACCATGCATCTGTTCCTTGCTGCTCCACTATTTTGATGACATCTGTGATAGTTTCACTGGGTTAGAAGGAAACAAAGGGGCTTACGAATGGATGAGTTAATTGTACCCTTCTACAAGTATCCCAGATCCAAAGCGGTGAGATGTACCGATAAAGAGATCAAGCTATTTAAACCCGTGATTTTCCCGCTTCTAATCCAGAGAAGACTCCACAGAGCTTTCTGCCCATATTAAAAAGACTTCCTACTTTTATCTGTCAAGATAAGTAGGATTGTGTGAAACCTGGACATAGAGAAACCCACATGTATTCCAAACAGCTTTTTCTACAAATACTTGATAACTGGGCACGCAGAAAAGATGCGAGCAGCTTGAAAACTTCTAAAAACCATTTCACTTGCTATTTCTTAACCTTGAATTTACAGAAACTAAGCAACTATTTCCCCCACCAGTATTTGTTCTTTTTGACAACAGCCTTGTTTTCTCCACTGGATAAAGAGACCTTGAACTTATGTGGAAATGGAGAGTCAGGAAATGACAGCATTTCAAAAAATGTACATGTGTATTAGACTTCTGGTTGCCTGGATTCCCCCTTTTTAGCAATATCTATTTTTAAATGGCAAGAAACATATATAAATATGTTAATCCCAACAACTTGGGAAACTGAAACTTCTATACCCAGTAGAGGAGTGATGCAAACAATTCCACATACACTCTGAAGGCAATATATGAGTTGATATGGTATAGCACCAGCCAGTACAAAGGTCCTGAAATAAACAGATACTATGGAAATAAGAAAAATAATAAAATTAACTAAGCATTTTTTGTGATGTGAACAGATAACACAACCACAAGGCATGCAGTTCTGTACACTATTTATGACACATTCAGTTATTGTCCCCAGTAGGTAAGGCTACGGGAAATTGATTTTTAATATCACTTAATGCCAAGTCTAGACATAAATTAAGATAGCTTAAAAAACAAAACAAACCCCACACACTTTGTCTTGCTGACTCACAAAGCACTTACTAAAGAGGTGATTTTTAAGACATCTGTTGTAGTTGAGTACAGCAGGTTATCATGACCAGCCCACTTCAAACAAAACCTGCTGTGTTAACCAAGCCACTAGAGGTTTGTTTTTAACTCAAGAAATGAAGATTTAATCAATTAACTAACTTCTTGACACAGTATGGCAAAACAGGAAAAAGTAAAATAATGATCTGGCACAATTCTCTTGAAAACACAGAAGGCAGATGACCTAACTTCTTTAGTGTCATCACTCAGTTTTGTATTTGGACTTAGGCACACTATTTTTTCTGCACTGCTAATAAGTTGAGCTACATCACTACAACATTTTGTGGACTCTTACACATGGATTTTAAGCATGAAAAACCACGTTCTCCAAGATGATGTAGAACAAATTATTATTTAATTACATGACAAGCTGCAACAGTAAGAAGTAAATGCAGTTTTGCTCTCGATTGTGGGAATAAAATTGCAATGATAGATCAACTGTGTTGTATTAACCAATCAATCATCAAATAATCAATTAAATTTTCAAAGTAAATTCCTGTAGAACATCCTAGTAGGTTTTCTGGAGAGAAAACCCACTCACAAAGCGACAGCCAGCTAGCGTACCACCACTGTTTTCACCCTTTCAGACTAAAACGGGTATCATTCACCTTCCAGTTTAACGATTTATGACATTGTACTATATCTGCTAACATTTATTTTGTTAAAACAACATTTAAGAGCTGTGGTTCTGAATGGTGTCTTTTCCTCTCAGAAATATTTGCACAGAGGCCTATTTGCCTGTACTTCCAGTTGTGAAGTGTTACTTCTCCAAGACAAAAGCAAACAGCAGCTCCAGTCCTGGTAGATTCCTGGCAGATAGCTGGTAAGTATCCCTTATGTCTTGCCTCCTTCAGCTAAATCTTCAAATTCAGAAAGCTCTTAGGAAAAAAATCAAATAATCCAATGAGAAGTTTGTTTGCCTCAGTCCAGACTAAACTATTCCACTAAATTTGTCTCTGTTGCGGCGTCAGTACCTTCCACTGAAGCGGCTGGCTTTACACCCAGATTTTCAATGATGACACAGACTGTAGCACCTGGGAACATTTTAGAAAAAGCAACACACAACATTATTTTTTCTCTCCTTGCCAACAAGAGGCTCCATCTTGGGTTCTTCTCAAATATACCATCACTGTATTTTTAAAAACAATTATGGATAACTACTTGTCTTCAAGTGAGTATTTCAAGAGCTCTCTCCACAGTCTCCATGCCTTCCTGTTACTGGCCAAGTCTTACCCATAGAAGTCACCAGCAAAAGACAGAGTAGCTAAATTAAAAAGAGGACCACTTACCCTAAAACTTGCTTATTGCCACTTAAAACGTGGCATGCTGAGTGATTCATGGAAGAATTAATTCAGTGTTCAGCTAATGGCGCTGGCATCAAACTAGAGCCAGAAAATTTTTCTAACCAAGAATCATACCCATAATTAGTATAGAAAAGTTACTAGCATGCCCTATAAAGCAAGTAGAAAATTTAAACAGAATTAAGCTTGTCATCTATATAACTTCCATATTGCAAATACACTTCAGTAGAGGAACATAAACCCTAGGGATAAATTCATTTTCAACCTATATGTTTTTAAAGCATTCAACAGGTATTTGATGATACCAGTGTTTGTAGGGATTTTTAAAAGACGACAAATTCAGCAACAGACCAAAAGTAACAGCTACCTTGGACAACATGTAGGAATATACTCTTAACAATGTTTTCCAGCAACTGTATGGATTCAGCTTGACCACAGCAGAAACCTCAAGTTTGTGAGATGTTGGTAAGCTTTAAGTAAAGGAGATACAGCCTGAAGTGCCAACAGTTTTCTGACACTGCAATTGTTAATTGCAATGCCATCTCTCCTCAATGGAAGAGACAATGATTAAGGTCAGACCTATCACACAAATATTTGGAGAAATTAACAAGGTAGAAGGGGACTACAAGGACACCTAAAACACTGTGTTAGGGCAAACTGTATTACCTGTAGTGAGGAAGAACTGTTCTCCTTTCCATCGGAGGTGGGGGTGGGGGGGACAAGAAGGAAATAAAACCTTGCTATCAATCTCCCTTGGGAAACCATCATAAAACGACTGCCTTCATTTACAGTAAGTAAGTATCGCCAATGCCACACAGAAGTTGCCTACCATTGTAGATACACCATTACTACGAAACATACTATGGACTAACCTTTTACCAAGTATATTGCTATGCAACACAAAGGCTTATATTGTTAATTTATGAAGGACAGAATTATTTTGAAGACACAATTTCGTGACACGTGAACTAACAGAAGTGATTATGCTACAGATAGAAGTTTTAACACAAATCTGACCTTCTTTTAGTTGTCTTATCTATCACTTACAATAAATAAAGTCAATGACTGTGAAGTCAACCTGTTATTGACCAGTATTCTCAAAATTCTATCATAGTTTCAAATCAAGTAAGAAAAACGTTTTAGCAGTGCAAGTCTTTCTTATTATATTCAGTTCCCCTACAGAATATAAGTGAACATTAACAGGCAAGTATTTTAGAGGAGACAGTTAAGACCAAAAATTTCCAGGATACCGTTTCAATAGATACTTTTTCCTCCTACAGTTTGAAAAATCCAAGACAAACAAACAAGCAAACAACCTCCCTGTTACTCTAATCTTTCCCCAGGATCCTTACAATTAACTATTGCTGCAAGAGAAATGACTATATTTAAAGTATCTGTATTTTAAGGAGGAAGATTTTTGCAAAGTACTTTTATGTAAGGTGCAAGTGAAAACCACCTTTCTCAAATAACTACTCATCATTTTATAATCTGAGGGCTTCAACATGAGCACGATAATTCACCGAGTTAGCAATAAACACCATTGTAAAACTTTGCCCTGTATTCATACACTATCTAGAAGAACTTGCATTACGTGTCACTTGCTACTAACACTGAAACCCCTACGGCAATTCACGCTACCACGACACCAGCCAATCACTCTGAAGTCTGATATTGATTATGCTGAACACTTATTTAATGTGTTAACAGAAATTAGGCAGCATTAAGATATAGTCAGGAGAAGAAGAATACAGCACCTGATGTTCTCTCGACCTCTTTTCAAACAACAGTAAAGAAGGCAAGTTATCTTCCTTTTCACATGAATGTTGATACTGCAGTAGTAAGTATTTAGGTTACGGTAAGTTGCTATTGCTTACAAGTCACTGAAATGTCTTAATATTTTAAAAAGCAAATTAAAGTGAAGGGTAGCTCTACTTCAAAAACAGGTCGGGGGTTTCTTTGTCAGAAATTTCAGTTACTTGTTAATCAAAGTCACAGAGAAAAGGACAAAAGTTCTCAAGCATTAGAATAATCTTTGCAATAGTACTTATTATTACCAATATATGAAAAGTGAATTTGTAAAGAAGTTTTTGCATGAGGTCAGATTAAAGTATGTATCTCACATTTATTACCTGGTCTGAGCTACTACTGGAAATACAAATATCTCGTTTTACTTTTGGAGTTCTTTCTCTCTTCTCTTCCACAAACTACAGATTTTCCTAGAATCAGAATGTATACAACAGGATACAAACAGTATAAGTGTTTATTTGTGCATGTATTCTATTTAAAGTCTTTTTTTCTCCACTTGTGCAGAAAAATCATACGGAGTCTTACCTCTGTATGCTCACTGAAAAGGGCAATAATGAAAAAATGTTCTCTCCTCTCTCTCTGTCATATAGGGTTATTTTACAATAATTTTTTTAAATTCCTGATTACAATATGATGTGATATACTCTACGTATATAATCGAATTAAATCATATTAAATTTAAAACCATAGACAACAGTGTCATACAATCAAATGTCTTTTAGGGCTATGGGGGGCCACAGCAGCAAACAGGAAGACTCACTGAGATCTTTCATCAAACTTGTTGCATGCAAGATTACAATCTAGCTCTTGGCTTTCAAGTAAGAAAGACAGGATTGTTGGTGTGGGAAAAAGATTCTGGTTTTTTTGGTTTTTTTTGGGTTTTTTTGGTTTTTTTTTTTCCCCTCCTCCCCAGAGATGAGAGGTTGCACCTTGAAAGAAAAGCTTTCCGCAGCCTTTCACATGACAATTCAGGGGAAACTCTCACAGAGGGGAAACACAGTGGTTTATTTTAGGAACTCTTTTTGAGGAAAAAAAAAAAAAAGTCTTTTTACAGGTGATACATAAACAGGATCACACCAGATCGACCATTGGTGCTCTCATATGTAACAGCAACTCCATGTGGACTACACTGACTTCCAGTGGAGATGCTGTTACTTTTGATAGCCACTCAAAAACTCCTGAGCAGCTGCTACTGGAAGCACATTTATCCAGCATTCCAGATAAGAAAACAGCTTTTGTTTTAAAATGTAAGTTAATTACTGTTGTTTTAATGATATTAGTTATTCACAAAATCTGACTATGAAAGTATTAAGTGTCAGAAATGTGTCGGCAACCTACCCTGATATGATTTTCAAAATGATAATGCAAATGAAACAAAATATTTAGGCGTAGCTGTTTATTTCAATAAGAACTGGTGTCCAGGAAAATGACCTATGAATTGACAGACTGCTTTCTAAATTTGCCTGTCATTTCTATAGGCCAATATTCTGTGCACTTTTCCTACTCTGGTTACAGAAGTCTGCTACGGTCAACTTTAAATATTTAATGAGTGTTTTACAGTTTTCTTTCACCTCTATTATAAAATATGTTAGAAGTAAAGAGTACTGACTATAAATAAGCATCAGAAGCTGTCAGTCAAATTAAATAAATCTATTTTTCAAGCATATTGGACGTGTCTCTCTTTCCCTAAATGTCTCTGTTTTTCCTCAGATCAGATCTAACCAAACATGCCACTGTCCCTTCGTTCATTCACCTACACGTGTGACTCCTCGGCCAACACCTACATGCAAAGGTTGAGTTGTTAAAATATTGCAGAATTTATCATATCAAAATTCTCCAGTTGCCATATATCATGCAAGTTCAGCAATAATCTCACACGGCTCACACACTTACAAGAGACATGCTTTTCAACACAAGTCACTGGCTTTCAAGGTAATTTTACTACAATCTAAAGGAATTCACACGCATCCCACCTTTCAAATGCTTTCTGTACCAGCTGCATCACCTCCTCTGTGTTCTGAAGGAGCTATTGCTTCATGGTGCCTTTCGTGTTTGACTGCCAAATGCTAAACTGTTTTTCATTACACTCTTATTTTGTTGTTAAACTACATACTTATTTTAAGCAAGCACAAGTAACACACTCAAGCCTACTCCGCAGATGGACTTAAAATAAGCATTCCTCAAAAATTGTCATTTTTTAATGTGAAGATATACTTACTTTTTAATCTGGTAACAGTTTTTGCAGATAAAATTATTTTACACCCCACAGAGCCTCCATCCCTTTATTTCCTGATGTGCGTCAGCATTATTCAGGTACTATAAATGACTACAGTTATTGTGGCCTTTTCTCACAGTTATTGCCCACTGTGACAGAGTCAAAGTACGTATCTGTGCACCTACACACCCAGTCACACTAGGTGAAGCTAAGGATTAACTGCCTAAAGTCCATTCCCTGCTCTCCACACCCTAAGCCTCACCTACTACTATACTTATGTGCCTAGTCCAGCCTCTGGAAAACATGCCGGACTCTCAGCACCGCATTTATTCAACACCAGAATAAAAAAGAGTTCTGCAACACTACTTAGGTTCACCTCCAGCTATGCAATCTTATTATCCGTAATGAATCTGCCCTAACAGTTATAAGGTTAAGATGCATAAAATGGAGCTACAGTAGCATACCTCTAGACAGAAAACAATTATGGAAATAAACAATGAATGTGGAACTACACAATACTATTTTTATGAAATCATCTCTTAGAGGATATTCACAATTGAAAAACCTCTGTTCCCCAAAGGGGTAAAAGCAGAACTCTATTACTCCTTAAAAGACAGAAAAGGATCATATTTGCTTGAATTTTCTTGTTTTAAAGCATAGCTTGGACTTCCTCCACATTACGTTGTCTGGAATTCCTGAAATGCAGTGTTTGAAATATCTGGGTATTGCAAGATGGCAGAATAAGGCTAGCATCTGAAGCTTTAGACACACCAAATCATAAAGCTAAAGGTCACTTACTTACATTTATTGAGGCTGGCTCTTCAAAAACACTCTAATTTTATTTTTAAACAAAGTGCAGTTAGTTATTCTGCAACGGATTTGGTTATTCCACTTCAGACTATCTCGTTGTCACTCACTCAATTGCAAAAAGCTATTCTGACAAAATACCTGTACTACACATCACAGTGGCAATCTATTCTAACTACAGCTTGCATTTTACTCCTTGCTTAAATGTAAAGGCCAGTGATTCTGCCAGCTCACTTAAACTGAAGATGAAGGATGAAAGCAGCAATTAGTATCAAGGGGACTTTTCAGGTAACTTGGGTATCTAAGTAAATTGATTCCTATTACTTACATACAAGTCACCTTCAGCAATGAGTTTTTGATTGTTTTAATTTACAGCTGAATTAGTTCTGCATACTTAAACAGAAGTTTTATAATATTGTGCAACTGTAGCACAACAGATAGTGCTTGTTCTTTCATTTTTCAGTTTATAAAGCTAGACAAATACCTGTTTATCAAGCATTCTCCTGTGTTCTTCTGATAAAAAACAGGAATCGGAACACCCCAACATCTTTGCCGTGATATACACCAAAACGTCCTTCTGTCCAGCATTTCAAGCATTCTGTTCACTGCAGATGTAGGAATAACTTTCACTTTTTTCAGCACGTCCTATAAAGTAGACAGTGAATTGTTGAACACATTTCAGCATTCAGACAAACACTGTTTATGCTACCACTAAAAAAAAGGTACGGGTCTACAATCCCACTCCCAGTATTGAGTAACTCACTCCCAACTCCACTGAAGGTAACCATCATATTTTCCTTCATGCTAGATAAAGAAGAATATAGAATAAACACCTCATGCACTAATTAGAATGAAATCACTGTTACCCAAGACAGCCTAAGGTGCTGGTCTGAGTTTTCTGTGTGGATGTACATAATTTCCAAGAGCACTGCATATTAAAAAAGTATGTTTTAAAGTTATGTAAAATAGGACTGTGGCAAAAGTAATAGGGGAGCAAACAAAGATGTCTGGCCATGCATGGCTACCATAACAACAAAGGTAATTTTAATAGTGACAAAATTGTCTCTTCTGATTTAGTTCCTTGAAGCATTGTGTTTTTTAAAATATTTTTCAAGGAAAAAAAAAGTGAGTAGCTCTGAGAAACTTACACATCTCCTGTAAATACAATGAACAAATATACCAGTCAATGCATTTGTCCTGGATTATGTCAACAAAAAAAATGACAACATTATCACTTCTACAAATAACTAACGCTTTTCGACTAGTATTTGCAAACCCTAGAGAACAACATATTCTGGAGTGAGCTACAGCAAGATTGTTTTGCTGATTCCAAATGGCATCAGCTGTCTTTAAATGTCCCGTAAGAAAGCAAAGTTATATACCTGTGCTGCAGCCTTCACACTTGCTGTGTTTACAAACCACTGTTTGCTAGCACGAATAATCATTGGTTTTTTAGTCCTCCAGTCATATGGGTAACTGTGCACATATTTCTCCTCTTTTAACATACTCCCTGCTGCTTGAAGCATCTGAATGACTGACAGAAAAGAAAATGAGGCAAGATTAAAATCCGATTTCAACATACTGCCACTGTTAACCTCAATTCATTCCTTTCCATGATCAACACATAAGAAGTGCCTGTACCTCACTCATATTCAAAATGTGTTTCGTTTATATAAACCCTCAAAATATACTTGTAGGAATGTAACTGTACAGTTACAAATGGCTAAACGTCAAATACTCACCAGCTTCATTCCCTTCTTCAAGGACATTCTTGTTTTGAAGTTCAGGACCTGCAGCTTCGGTAAAAAAACCACCTTCATCCACAAGGCAATCCTTAAAATAAATGTTAATCGTGTTAATGTGGTAATTAATTACATTTTGGTGTTCAAAAGTGAGTTAAGTACTCTGCTGAGTATCTACTTTTCTGATGAATTGCAAAGTATGTTATATTTAGGTACATTTCAGATCTAGTGAACTGCAATTTAGTAATCTACCAGGCAAGTGAATTTTATGTATCAGAAGAAACAAGCGCCATTACATTTGCAGACATACCACAACTGTCTTAGATCAACTCACTGGTTAGTATTTCAATGACTTTCCAAATTAACAGTGAAAACCAAAACCAAACAAACAAAACCCCAAGAAAAACCCTACCCTCGAAAAAAAAACAACCAGAAATATGACTATGATCAGGTTTTGGAACATTTCAAGAGTCACCTCTTTAAAAAAAGTCAGAGACAAAGAATACCCTGCAACTTCATTTTCATCAAACAAACTGATCGTGCATAACTGACCTGTATTTATGTATGTGTTTAAAACCACATGCTGAAAAAGAATAGTAATAATGACCTACATAACCAGCGATTTACTGGTCTGCAAGACAGAGCTTTAAAAGCCAATTCTGAGTACTGAGAGCCCACATATGAGAATTGTTGTCTGTGTTATCCTTTAAAAAAAAAAAAACAAAAACAAACCACAAAACCAAAAACACAGAGAGAGAAGAGAAATCAGATTCTATTCTACCACTTCCCTGTAAGCATTGACTAGCAGATGGATGAAAAACATCATCCTTTTATTTTGATACACACTTTTTTAAGGTTAGTCCTGCACTCCTGCAGGCCATTAGTGATCTCACACTTACCTGAATGCTTCAAAACATTTTCAAGTTTTATGCACAAATTACAACAATCATTTTAGTGGCATGCGATCAAACAGTTGCAGGAAATCAAGAGCAACAGCTGAAAAAATAAAGTACCGTGGGCAGCTGATGGTGGGAAGCTACATTGTAGTCTTCCATACCATGAGCTGGGGCTGTATGAACTAATCCTGTGCCTTTTGCCATTGTCACATGATTTGCAGGTAATAGAGGAGAGACTCTGCCAGGAATTGTGGGATGAGCACAAGAACCATCTGCCAAATCTACACCTGGGAGCGAAAAAAAAAAACAGAAGAGAAAATAGAGAAACAATTCATGCATTCAGCTGCTTTTATCAGAGAGCAGAAACGGAACAATTGATCAGCAAGTGTATGCACAGGATACTACAGATATACTACTTTATCTTGTTTGTGGGTCCCCATCCAAATACTTTCAAGTTCCTTGCATTGCTAATCTTGCACATGTATACTTTTTCCCTTGAAGAAAAAAGCTTTTCTTCTACCTTAGACAATGGTATTCTGTTAGCAGTGACATTCCACCCAAATACACTCCACACATTCCCATTCCTTGGGGACCACTACCTCAATGTTTCAGAAACAGATCTCTATAATGATTTAGTAGGCTAAAAACCTTGAATGTGGGATCTGTTCCTAGTTCTGCCACGAAGTACTAACATTACCATCAAGAATTCATTTAAATTCTCTAAATTATGTACAAATAAAGGGAGTACAGCACACATAAACTAGTCACAATTTAAGGTTAAAAAAAACCCTGAAGAAATCTTAGTAGTAAAGTCTTGCTGAAAGTCAAGAATCACAGAGTTTGAGGAATGCTTCATATGACAAAATGTCCTTCATTGAATGCTTTCTTCTTAGAAGGAACATGTTTAGGAACTGCTGTCAGTTAGTTACACAAATACGGAAAGGTAACAAATATAACTAATAATGGAATATATGGAAAGATAAAAATAACAGGTTCTAATAATAAGTTTCTTTTCAAGAAGGTCCAACTCTATTGTTGTATGTTATCTGCAATCACGTTATTCAAGAAGGTGTTACCTGTGAGAACACCTTCAGGTGATTTTACCATTAGGTAAAAACGAGATTATTAAGCAGAAACAGATCTTCCCCCACCCCGCCCCAAAAAAAGAAGGCATGGAAAGATACCAAACCAATGAGAAAAGTCATAGGAACAGATTTCTCACCTCCTTTAGGTACACATGTATCTAGCACTGAATCACCAATAAAGGCAAATGAATAAAGTTCACAATTGACACATTATATCCCAACTCATTACACTGAATCAGAAGTCTGTCTATTACAAAATATCACTATGCAGTTCGTTAGGACGCAAACTTAACTGCTTTAGTTTGTCCGTATGGGCAGCAGTGACCTATGATACCTCAGTAGTCTCCATGGTTATGGTGAAGGCTTAAGACACATCTTAACAATGAAAAACTTGGAAAAGTAACATCAAATGACAACAGCAGCTGATAGTGCTACTGATTCTGCTACACTAGGCAATTTCAATAGTTTTCATGGAATTTAGCAGTCAGGCACTCAGCAAGCCTACTTGCAATTAGCCCCTCATTCTCATAAGCAAGGGATAAGACAGACAGACAGACAAACTGTATTCAGTGTAATTAAGATATTGAACAGACTTTCACTCTGCCTTTAAGTTTTCCAAGTGTGAATCCAGATTTTAAAAAGTACTTTGAACTCTATGGATGAAAATCTGAGCTACAACACACCAATACCACATTTGACATACGATTCCTCTTTGTATTATTTTAGTGAAGCACGTTCTCAAAATACAAACAAACAATACATCAAAACCAAAGCAGCTTTCAGACACCTCCAAGCAGATTTCTAAGCAACTTAACAACATTAAAGCCTACCTTTACACGTTGACATAACCTCAAACTGCGTGTCCAGAACAGCAGCTGTAGATTCAACTCTATCTGCAGCTAGAATGAAGTGTTCACCAGTAGTTGTACATTTCACAACTGAGTATCTACAATGCAAATATGTATTTGTGATACTAAATAATTACAAACACCATAAAGCTACAAATTGTTTAAAGGCTCCATCTCTAAAGGACAGCAAAAAACATTTAGACCTACACATCTAATTCACTCTTAAATCTCACAAGAATTTCAAGATAACATAACATTAGGAAGAAGAAATAACTTCGAAAACTTAGAAAAAAATAAAAATGAAAGCAGAAATTAACATATTGAGAGAGATATAGAACAAAGCTTACAATTGTGTCACTTAAAAAAAACAACAACACAGAAAAGATGCCTTAAACAAAATGTAATGGTACATTTCAACTAAATAAATACTGATAAGTACTAACACAGATCACTGAACCAAGTCAAAGACACATACGCTGAATCTGGCATGTAACAAACTGCTTGATTGGCTGGCACAGTCCAAGGCTGAGTGGTCCAGACTAGCACACTAGCAGGGGATGATCCATCTACAGATACAAATTAGAAGTACTTTACTTACAATTATAACAAAAATATAAGCTATCAGTCTTAAAATCTATACAGAAGTCATACCTATCACAGAAGTCAGCTTAGGTGGTGGCTTAAGCAGGGGAAACTTCATATACACAGAACGACTGACATGCTGCTCGTTGTATTCAAGCTCTGCTTCCGCCAAGGCTGTTCTGCGTAGATATCAAGCATAAGTTAGCGCACTTGAACATGAAAAGCTATTGATATCATTGCTAAAATTTTGAAGAGGCAATAGTAAGTTGATTCTT
>VZSZ01011429.1:985078-1002997 GCA_013398815.1 Ibidorhyncha struthersii | reverse complement strand
GAATGTTAGGAGAATTGAAACTCATGACAAATCAAAACACACTTCAACAAAAGTTCAACATACCTTATCATACATTTTATAGAAGACTCTCAGCTGGTTTGCTTCATACTTTGGATCAAATGTAAGGTAGCAGTTAGACCAATCTGCCATTACACCCCAACGAATGAAGGCAGATTTCTGTTTCTCAATTGCTCTTTCTGCAAATTCTCTGGCTGAAGGGAATAGTTCCATTTAAGCACACGGTTTAGCCCACTAAGATCAATATAATACCATTTAAAATATGCTATTGACGTTTTTTAGAAAAGCCTGAGCTGAACACATTGATACTACATGCTAATTACTGATGTGTACTAAACAGATTATTATGGCTCAAAAAAATGTGTATTTGAGAGATGTAGCTACATAAAGTAACTGCAAAGAGTAAAAAGATCCAGGAGTGGCATTTTTTGACTAATACAGGGACAGAAAGCACTAATGTCTCCAGAATAGCTACTTTCTTTTTAAGGAAGAGGGAGGAAAAAGAAAGTACCTATAGTTATGAAGCACAATTTCTCAAAATGCATTCTCCAGTAATGTAAAATAAATAAGAGTGAAAATTAACCACCTCTGTTGAGGCTGATGTAAACTTTTCAAAGCAACATGCATCTGAAAATAAGTTAGCCCATTTCATTGCTGCAATTTCAAGCTAAAGCAGTTTAAATTGCTCATTACAAATAGCTTTGCAGCTGAATCTTGATGTCTTTCAATACATAGGGTATCTGAAATTATTTCTTCAAAACAGTTTTCACATAGCACAGATTAAATTTCCCTGAAAGGATCACCCCTAGAGTATTGCAGTATTGTCAAAAACATAGTCAAATACATTCCTACTTATGATACTGAGCCAAGTTGTGCTGATGCAGCCTGATTTTTACATATATGTTTTTATCTCCTAATCAAATTCAGTCTTCAAAAACCTAAAGGACGTTCATCTGATAAATACCAGTTTCATGCCACTACACAGTTAAGCAAAGCAGAAATCCAAATCCTCTGCCCTCCTCCTGTTTATTTAAACCCATGGTCAGTGTTATGCATGATCGTTAAAGCAACAAATTAAGCCTGTGTTCAATTATCCCATTTCATAAGATTACTTGTACTCAATCTGCTTCGCAAGTATGTAGAGCGATCATACAAAATGTCACTAATAGTGAAGAGAAAAGCGCACAATCAAGTATAAAAGCTATATATAAGCATAAAATATGAAATATGAGTAGGATGTACAAATACTTAAGCCAACATTTTCTATAACGATATTGCAAACAGTAATTTACCTCTCTGTCGAACTTCCATTGGGGAAAGATTTTCAGCTCCTTTGACTTCTGACAATGCCTTCAACTCAATTGGCAATCCATGACAATCCCATCCTGGCACATAATGTACTTTATAACCTCTCATCATGTAGAAACGATTAGTGATGTCTTTCAAAATCTGAAAAGACACAAGGGTCTGTTATCACTTTAGCTCCCCCATGTGGAATAGCTACATCATTAATTAAGGTCCTCCTTAAAAAAGCAAAACAAAACACAACACAAATATAAAAGGCTGCACTATAAACTTACATTTAAGACTGTGCATTTGTGTTTTTTCTTGCCCATCATTTTGTATTTTGTCAGAACCTCAAAGGACCTCTGATCAAAGGAATTCACATTTGGTATAACTGAAAGATGCAGTTTTCAAACTTGCAAGACATGAAGCGAACAAATCCTACTTGCTCTTATGTTTAAAACACTGAGCTGGATATACAGTGTTGGCCTAGTGCATATTATTGGGTTTTGATGTAAGTGATCATCTAACAAAGCTTGTCATTTTCAGATGTCCAATCTTTAGCACTAGTACTGTAAGCAGCTGTGGCTCACATTTTAGTCTTTCCCGCTTTGTAGCATATGTAACACTCATTCTCAGGACTGAATCAACACACATACAAATGTATTTAGGAGCATTATTTCAAAGCTGAAATTTCTATTTCAAGAGCCATCAACATTTCATCACTGTGGTTTCACTGAGGACACCCAGCTAAAAGAAATGCAATAAAACAAACTTACAAAATACTCAAAGGAAAAAAGAATAGCAAGGGCACAGCTCACCCATGCGTTACAGTAACATTAAATCACTCACCCATGTGTATATGTATCATACATGAATACACTGTGCATTTAATATTGCTTAGGAACAAAGGCTGGACTTTCTCTAAAGAACATTCTCTTTTTACTGAAACAGCCTCATAAAAGAGCACTCAGCATATAGGCACCATATACTGGTATATGGTATTTATGTCATGGTACGGTATCTGTGTCACTGTGGCATCACATAGTATCCACGTAACTGTGTCATTTGCTTTTTAAAAGCCCTGCCTACCAAAATATCAAACACTTTGAAGTGTTATTGATTTAAATGGGAATGGAGAACACACAGCATGTTATGGGAAGCCTTTACCACTTCAAAACAGTAGAGTATGAACGAGTGAATATTTACTTTATTTAATGCATGGCCAACGTGGGGGTCTCCATTGGCATAAGGTGGTCCGTCATGAAGACAAAATTCCTGCTTTGTTTTCCTTTGCCTTTGCCACGAATACAGTTCCGAAAAACCGCATTTCTGTAAAGACAACAAGAAAACACCAAACTCATCACGGGTCTTTGCACTTCCAAAAAGTCTGAATTTTGGCTTCATAGTAAAGGACATATTGAAAACAAACAAGCAAAAGCAGGGACTCAGCTTTTCTAACTCTATAGCAGAAGATGTTAGTAGTTTAAAACTATTAAAAAGCCCGAGACAGGCATAATACGAAGCCTGTCATTACTCTGGCTCTCCACTAACAGGAGGGTCGTTGCCCTTTCTCCAAAGGAAGCCGTAACAAACTTGAGAGTCACCAGACTAACTAACCTAAAGACCCCGAGCCCTTCGCCCTCCCCCGCCAGCTAACGTGGCACGCCTGCCCCGGCACCCCCGAAAGCCCACGCGGACACCCACTTAACCGCAGCGAAGACGGGCCGGTAAACAAACCCGCGCCCGCCCTCCCGGGGCCGGGGATCCACCGCCGGGCCCACGGCCGCGCACCCCGCGGGCGAGCCGGCCCCGGCCGCTACCTGCTGCGTCTCCAGCTCGGTCTCGGGCTGCAGCCGCCCCGGTAGCTGCGCCGGGAAGCTGCTGCGCGGCAGCAGCACCGTGTCCCGGTACTGGGAGTCCTGCCGGCTCTCCGCCACGGGCTGCCGGCTGTTGGCCTCCGAGGCGGCGGAGCGCGCCCAGCCCCATGCGAGCCCGGCCCGGGCCCGCAGCCCGGCCCGCGCCAGCGGCGGCGCCCGCCAGGCCCCAAACATCCTCACNAAGCGGCGCGGCGACGGGGCGCGGGAGGGGACACGCCAGGCAGCAACGCGTTTTCCTCGCCGCCGCAGAGGCCTCCCGGCGCTTCAGCCCGCCCCAAGTGCCGGAAGGATTTGGGGCGTTTCGAGGTTCTTTAGTAAAGGCGATGGCATGCCCCTGAGGAGACCGGGGCGAGTTCTTCCGGAAGAAGCCGGCGCAGAGGCCGCAGGGGCGGTCCCGCCGGCGGGCAGCGGCGCGGCGCGGCGCGGGCAGGGAGCGGCGGCGGCAGGCGAGCGGCGGGGCTTGGACTTCGGCTACTTCACCGCTTGGCAAGGGCAGCGGCAGGAAGGGCTCCTGGCGAGCGGTGACAGAGCGGGGACCGTGCAAGGGACGGTGCCGAGAGCAAGGGAAAAGCACGGCTGGGGACGGTGAGTTCGCCATCGCACCTTTTTGTTTTAGGAGAAAGGATGGGTGGTCTTTGGAGGACAAGGTACGTTTCGAAAGTAATATGCACATTTAAATTGAGGGGCAGTTGCCGGGCAATCTTTGTAAACTCTACAGTTTTGTAAGGGTCCAACTTGTTTGTCCAAAGCGATCAATATATTCTGGAATGTATTGTGGAAGTATACGTTAGACCTTGCCCTCATCAGAAAGAATGTGCCATAACTTACGAATGAACTAGTTAGTTTGAGATCAGAAGGTTACAGAGACGAGGAACTTATGGCCAACTAGCACACACACTTATCTAACCAAAAAGGTCCAACTCACCAGAAAACGTGCCACATGGGAGACGCAGCCCTGTTAAAATGCAAGGTGTCTTTTGCAGTAATAACATAGGTTGTACTTCATTAGTTTGTTACTCTGTATCAGGGGAAGGGGGTGTGGATCCTCCCATTTCAGTTTCTCTTAATAAATCTTGGTTTTCGTAAGAATATTCTAATTTTAAGGTTTGCTTAGAGATTTCAGGCGGGTTCACAACAGAAAGAAAGTAAACTTAATTGCCTTGAGAACGTCCAAGAAAAACGTGACCAAGAAACATCCTGAGTCAAGCTTCAAGAATGTAAGATACTATTTCAGTATTGTTTTCTGGGGCTTTTGAAGCTTTATGCAACCGTGTAATAAGCCAAGCCTTTAAAACAATTGTTTGAGAGCTGCTTTCTGCCACAGGTAGCATTTCCAAAATTTCCTCTGTAGCCATTGTTAACAGTCTAAGATAAACCACGTATATGCTTTGGGTATGGACCTTGGCTATGGTACAGGACTCCAGAGCACTTTGCTCCTATCCAGGAGCAGTAAATAATAATTAACAGTAGCAACTCTGCTTTTTGAACATACTTAGACAATCACTCCACTCTTTTGCCTTCAGAGATCTTCTGACTTTAGTGGTACCCATACAGTGTTTCTAAAATGCTGAGGAGGTTCTTAAATTAGCTAAATTTGGGGGTTTGACACCTCTGACATTGCTGTTTGCCTTTGCTGTAAACAGATGGGAACTTGAGGTCACATCAATATCATCTACAGTAGCTAGCCTTATCACCTTATTAGAGTATACTTTACCAAGTAGATTGCTCAAGCAAGGACATAAAGGTATTGTATAACGACCTATTGCCACCTACGCAATACTTGCTGCAATTCCTGCAAGTACTGATTGTGAGGGAAGCCTAACATATTGTCCTCTATGTGCTGATTAATGAGTTCCTCTGTATTTTTTTTTCTAGCTCTAGCGTTTACTTGGAAGTCTATCGTGCATGTGAGCCCAACCCAAAAATCATGTAATCTACACACATAGAAAAAAAAATGACAGGAAAACATAAAAAGCAATTAGCTTTACATTTTAACGAATACAGCGTGGTTAGCAATACTTCTTTTTCCTGAGGTAGAGAAAAGCTGGGAGGAATGGCTGATTGCTAGCCTTCTGCAAGAGTGATAGTTATTCTTCTATTTGGCAACATCGTGAATTGCACTGATGTGTGCTGGGAAACAGACACAGAAGACAATACAATGGGAAGAATGACAGGACATGCAGTGTTGAGGGGAGGAAGTGAGATGTAATGGATTCCCTTAAAGAAATCAAGGGAAGTTAAAGAAATACAGAAAGGATGGTAAAAATTAGAAGAACTAACTTCCACATACAAGTGCAGTGTTTGCATTATCTGCATATTGTCGGCCTGTTTTGTGTCTGCAATTAGGCCATCTACAAAAGCCTATTTTATATTTAAACAAATAAAAATATTAAGTAAAGTTGTTCTTTTCATCCTGTCTGGTAGTGTTGTACTTCAGTCTGGGCACAAATCATCTCTGTAGCTTTAGTTCTGGAAAAACGAATGTATGTTCAGAATGTCCAAAAAATGAGTACTGTGGGTAGACTACATTTTTTCTTGACATTTATGATAAAGAGTTTCTGTTTCTGCTGTTGTTCTCCTTTAACGCCAAATTTTATTTTAGTGCAGAGAACTAGCTTCGCTGTCAGACAGAGCATGGGTACTTGAAAAATCTTGTCTAAAATAGCTTTATATCCCTGTGTTTGTTAACTGTACTTTTTAAAAAGTCAAAGTTCACTTCATTACTACTCACTGGCAGTGACCCATTTTCCCCTTCCTTCTGGGCTTAAACTGTATCTGTTTGGAATGTTATGTAAAATGTTTTCCTTCTTGTCTTCTCTTGAAGAGAGAAATGTACAAGTGTGCTTTTTGTTTCTTTTCAGCATTCAGCATGGCTTCTCCAGCTCTACTCATGCGTGTGGTCGCCTCTGCATATTCTGTTGCGGAAAAAGCTGCAACAATTGTTAGAAATGTAATGGCTGCAGGAGATCTGGGGATAGTGGAGAAGGTATTACTTTTACTTTGTTCCAATATAATTTCTCTTATTAATGCTGAGTTAGATATAGGTCAAAGTGGTATTTTTGAAGATCAGCAACTGAGGAAGGAAATACAGTCCTCGCCTCTCTGATACAAGAAATATTCCTTATTAAAGGGTTAAAAGAGCACTGGAGAAGTGTCTTTTGACCAGTATTTCTAAAGAATGTTCAGACAGACACTTAAAAGAAATGCACCATAACTTTGTTCTGATTCCCCTCACAAAACACAAGGTTTGGATAGCATGTCAGCATTCATAATTATCTTTCCCATTAATTTCCACACCTATGTTCTAACATTGGTAGTACAGCTTAAACTACTGTGCCTTTGATGAATTTTGGATTAGGATAAATAAGTGTTTAGTTTCTTAAAACAAAAAAAACCCTTAGATTTTATTGTAAATCACAGTTTTCAAAATAAATTCAGAGCTTCAAATTTAATTCTAAGTAGAAAACAGAAATGAGATTACAATCATCTGCATGATATTCTTAATTTGCTCTAAGTTAGTAAACTGCACTGATAAGCCAGGATCTTTGTTTTGATTACAGTACTAGAATTGGTGTAATTAACTTTTGAATGAATTCTAGCTTTACAAGTATGTCACAGTATTATGGACCGCATTAAGTATCTATATTATTTTTGGTCTTTACATTGAAGTAATTGCTGGTATTTACATTTTTCTGATAGTAAGCACTTTAAGCCAGTGGTGAAAAAAAGCCTGATCCTTTATAACGTCTACCGTCAGTTCAGACAGTAGGTGCAAAAAGATTTTTTTCCCCATTTGGTCAGTTATATTCACCACTACCAAAACATTTGCAAGTTTTTCTTATTCCCTTTTTTCTAAGCAATTAAAATCAGGTGTATGTGGGAGAGAATAAAAAAAAAAAACTGGAAAGTAATGATCTGTGTTTTCCAAAGTACTTAGGTGCATAGCAGGACTCTCAGACACATTTAAGTGGAATATATTCTCCCACGTAACCTGCTTTTAGATTCTTTGAACAACTAATGCAGCTGCACTACGAGAAAGCTCTAAAATACTTGCATCCAGAGGTACAAAGGAAGCACTGTCTGTACTTTATTTGATTAACCAGTTAATTTAAAATGCATAAAAAAGGAGCTTAATGAAACTTGTTTGAGAGTCCCGCAAGGTTAAGGTAATTTTAACTAAGAGTAGGTGCTGGCTTTTATCTGTTTAATTCAATTTGACTTTAAAAAAATACAAGTGTGTTAATATTATTTCCCAGTAAATCAGAAATGCATTGCTCAATCATTTTCTAATATAATAAAACCAGCAAATGAATACATTTTAAGCTCTATAACCACTTAAGTAAATAATTGTAAATAAAGTATAACAAAAATGATAAAAGTAACAGGTGACATTGGTTCTAAGTAGGACTGGTTATACTTTTTTTTTTAATGAATACTACAAACACACAAAATTAGATCGAAAGCAATGACCCATAATAAATTACCTGCTTCCACTATAATAGCAGGTTATTAATGTTTAAGAAGAAATTATTGTCACATATCTGGCACCATATGTTTGGCTACACTGCATCTTTTGGGAATGCTTTCCATCATTGGTTCATGTCATCTTGAGACACCAAACCCAGTTTCCTCTCTTATATTTTTGCTGGAAAAAATGTATGGGTGTTACTGTCCAGTTCAATTTCACTGGTTAGCTTCTGGCCCTCCTTAGTCTTTCTCTGCTAGACTAAAGAACCGTTCACTATTTAGAAGTTTATACATCATAATTATTTCCATTATTTTTTTAAACAAGCTACATTAATTGGACCTTTAAATGACCTTTTACTAACACCTTCTCTATATTTCTCCTCTTTCCTAAGATGCCATGTCTCTCCAGTAAGCCTTAAAATATGTATTTTTTCCTGTTAACATCTTTATTTTTGCTTTTTCCTCTTCTTGTATTATATCTGGTTTCATACTTGTATTAATTTATTCTGTACATAGTGTAGTATTTGCACAAATACATATTCAATACAATTGCACCAGTGCATGAGAAGAACACAGCATGTAAATATTGTTCTAATATCACACCAGTCTATTTTAGCTCTGCAGTGTACAGGGAAACTCTGCTTCTTTCAGTTTTTAGCCTGCCTCTCTCAAGATCACTTACTAGATTGAAGATTTATCAAATTAGGTTTCTTTTTCATTACAAGATAGATATTCAGAGTGACATATGGGCTGTTGTGCTGTTTTTTGTTGTTTTGAAATACACAAATCCCTATCCATCCTTTGACAGACTGGAGCCAATGACTTGCAGACCAAAGCTGACCGACTGGTACAAATGAGCATTTGTGCTTCCCTGGCACGGAAGTTTCCCAAGGTGACAATCATAGGAGAAGAAGTAAGTAGCTAGGTTATTTCATACTAACAATTTAACTTGCTGTAAGTTGCAGTGGAATTTGCTCTGGCAGGTTTTAGGAAATCACCTGGTTGGTTTTGTTTTTTAAAAAAAAAAGTATTTCCATCCCATTTAATCTTTCAATTGCATACGCTTTGTCAAGTAAGCTGCAAGCAAATCTACAGTTCTAAGTCAAATTGAGTCCAACATCTTGTTCTAATAATTCTGAGAATCCTTTTGTTAGGAACTGCCCGCTGATGAGGTAACTGAGGAATTAATTGAAGATGGCCACTGTGAAGAAATACTGAAGAAAACTTGTCCTGCTCAGTACACAGGAATTAAAGAGGAAGAGGTAAGTGGTAATGTTATACATATGTTTTTGTATTTTGCACTATCTATATTACTTACTGATTTTAGCAAAGAACGTATTAAGAAAAAAGGTTATTTGAGAGTTGCCAATTTTTCTTTTTGGTTTGAAAACTGAAATGTAGTCATAAGAATCACACCTCCAGAGCTGGAAATGCTGCATATCCCTATGTGCAATAATGGGAAATGGAAACTTACTTCTTACAACTTGTGATTCAGATTAATTTGGAAGGAATCTACTTTGGACATAAGAAAGTAATGTCATTTCCATGTTCGGTTTAAGCCTTCATACCTCTAAGCCTTCATATTCTCTATTAAGATATTTGCTAAGAAGTTCCAGTCAGTTTTTAAGTTTTTTTTTTGTGTAAAATACTATTGTAGGCTTCAGTTATATCACAATGTCAAAAATCTGAATCTCTTCATTTCCTTAGTGCCATAAGAAAATAAAAGCACTAAAGTAAAATATATACTTTTCAGGGTAATTTACATGATTTGTATTTGTTAATTTTCCTTATTTTTTATTTTTAAAGCTCGTAATATGGGTTGATCCCTTGGATGGAACCAAGGAGTACACTGAAGGTTGGCTTCTCTTTTAATTCTGCTGATTAAAAAAAATAGCAATGTAATAAAGTAGCATGTACATGTAGATAGTTTTATGATAGAAGTTACATACAATATTGTTTGATAAGGCTGATGTTGTTTCTGTACTTTTTGAGTTCTAGGAAATTTTTTAATCATTCCATTCAGTTCTGACCTGTATTAATATTCCTGATGGGCTCCTGAGTGCCCACCTGTTTTTATCATTTCAGGGATTAAAGGGCTGCCTTTGATTGCTGGCAGGTTGTCTTAAATTTTCAGTCAAACTTACAATTTCGCATATACATTGAACTAAGCAACTAAATCTTCTATTTGCACAGGAATATGATAAATTATATTTACATCCTCCTCTTCAATCCAAATACCACAGCTGTATTTGTAGCCCTTTCAAATAAAACATCTTTCCGCAAATCTTAATTTTTCAGTTATGGGAAGAAACTGTTTTCAGCAAAGCCTAATTTGTGTCCATAGAAATAGATGCTAAAAAGGGGGGGTGGGGGGACAAAAAAGAAAAACCTCCAAAACCAATATGCTGAAACCTCACTTCAGCCTCCTGATGCATCTTTTGGTTCATTAATGTAAAACCTTTTAGGCAGATTTTTTTTTTTCCCCTTTTCATCTCTTTTGATGTAAAACTGTCAACAAATTGCTAGGTTTTAATACCATTAAAGAATTCACACCACAATTACAGAAGAATGTCATCATATACTGCTATTTAGTTGTATCTTTAAACTTCTTTCTCACTATGTGTTAATTATAACATAGTTCTATTAAGAGAATTCTATCTGGGGCATTTTTTTTTTGCAGACCTCAAAGCTATACGACTAAAAAAACTGTATCAATCAACCTATTACACCCTGTATCAATCAACCTATACACCCGAAAATCCTGATTAGTATTTGCATTTTTGAAACACCACCCTGCATATCAATTTGTGGACTTTTATTGATGGTTTATTTTTTCATATATATGCTTTCTTTTTTTCAAGCATAACTACATTCATATTATTTCTGTATAGGTCTCCTTGATCACGTAACGGTTCTTATTGGAATTGCTTATGGAGGCAAAGCAATAGCAGGAGTTATTAACCAGCCATATTACAACTATGAGGTATTAAATGCATTGATTTAAAAGCATTAGGTGATTTATAACTGTCACTTCTAAGCCATTTCTAGTTAGCACACTTTCAACTGAAAAGCAGTGTGTAGTGGAGTTAATGTTGTAATAAAAGGTGGTGTTGTTTTTATTAAATATATGCAATTTTGAATGTTGGTTTCCAGGAACTGGATCTCAGGGACCTACTAACAGCCATACTGAATCCTGAGGCTTTTGTAATACACTAATGTAGTATATATTACATATATACTGTACATATTACTATAGTATGTATAAAGTACATACTGTAAAACAAGTACAGATCAGCGTTTTTGCAGTGTTTGCTAGAAATTCTTTAGTAAATCCATGCAATAGGTGCATTTGTTATGTGTGGTAACTGTCATAAATCTGCAGCCCTAAATAAACCAAGTGTACCTGTCACTGACTGTTAGGCCAGAGTGTATCAGGCCAGGTTTCAGGTGTAAGTCCAGGATGGCCAACCTACAGGCATTTACACGTTTTGAGATTATTTCAGTATTATCTCTGAGAGGTAAAAAAACCTCAGGGTGCAGTCCGATTAATTAAACTTACTCGAACCTAAAGAAAAAGCTCTAAGCTGATGTAATGCGTATCATCAGCTGATTCTAGATGTTCTATACAATATCTATGATGAAACACATAAAATGACAATGAAGATATTTTCAGTTACAGATTGTGCCTGAAGTAGAGAAATATACAAATCTTAATTTGCCAGTCATTAGAGGCAGGACATAATGCATCACTACAATGTCACAGATATGAATATGGAAAATAGCCAATTCCACACTCAGGGCTCTAGAGTAGTTCTTTTTATGTGACACTGTTTAAATGGATATCCCAGTATTAATATTATACTCCCCAATGAGCAAAGATTTCTCTAGGTACTGCTCTCCATTTGTGCTTTAAATGTTGATCACTATGATTGACTATTATCTGGACCTGTGTACCTTTTTCGTAGGCAGGAGCTGGTGCTGTGTTGGGCAGGACAATCTGGGGAGTCCTGGGCATGGGCGCCTTTGGATTTCAGCTCACAGAAGCACCTGCTGGGAAACACATCATTGTCACCACGCGTTCTCACAGCAGTACTCTGGTAAATGACTGCATCAGTGCCTTGAACCCAGACAGTGTCATCAGAGTTGGAGGGGCAGGAAACAAGGTATGAAGACTCTAAATCTTTTGTTTTTACTGGGAGGTGGTAACTTTGGAAAAAGAAAAAAAGAGTTTTTAAAGAAATCATTTGCTTACTTGCATGAATGTACATGAGACATCCTCCTCCTTCCCCAGCACAATTTCCTAGCATTCAGTCTGCTGAGAGGTAGAGAGAATTTGGTACAGGTATATTTGTAACGGTGGCCACGCTGGTCATGACTGAGGTCCATCTTCCCCAATGTTCTGTTTCTAGGGGAGAAAATTAAAAATGTTAAGACCAGAATGACTAAACGGGAATTCAATTTAATCACAATTACTAGACATTTCCTCCTGTTCATGTTAATACAGTTTTTGTTCCAACTATCTAGCAACACATATGAAAGGATAAAAACAGATGCACACAGCAATATTTCTTTTGCAAAACTTCTCTGTGTATAGGGAATACTCATTTGCTACAATTTTTAAAGCTTAGTTTTGTCATGGCTGTCAAAAACAGACCCTCCAGTCTCTTCTCCAGTATGTGCAAGGCCCAAAATGGCACCCAGACAACACAGAGATAATTTTCACTTTATTTTCTTAATACTTGCACAAGGTGGGAATTCTTGTTTCTGAAACTAAAAGCAGATTTTCGTCCTATCGACTGTATTCACAACAATCAAAACCAGATCATGCAGAATGGTAATACAGTATAACTTTGTAAATCTTAGTATAATTTCTGGTAATATTGGAAAGGAAATGGCTGGTATTCCTTTTCTGACCGTCAGTACATAAAATAAACTCTTTCCTGGTGGTGTTGTTACCTGTTTCTAAATGCCTAGATCCTCTGCAATGATTGCCACTTTCTATTCATAACAGATCATTCAACTTATAGAAGGCAAGGCATCTGCTTATGTATTTGCCAGTCCTGGGTGCAAGAAATGGGATACATGTGCACCTGAAGCTATTCTACATGCGGTGGGAGGTAAGTTAATAGCATTCAAAATCCAAGATAAGTGAAACTCCATCAATTATAAGTTATTTATACTTTTTCACAAAAAAAAAAAGGAATTTCAAAACATGTCTTCAGAAAGAAAAATGACAGTATGTATATATTTTTAAATAGTCGTGATTCACTAGGAGCTTTGAGCCCTTTGAAATCAACAGTAACTCCAAAGGGGCAGCACATTATGCTCTGGAAAGCACGATATGATCTGTTTTGCCCTGGACTAATATAGTCAATAACTGTCAAATAATTTTAGAAGCCAAATTAAAAAATTTTGGTTATATTAATGTTAGTATTTTCAAAACAAATGGCTTTTTTTCTGTTCATTACTATTTCACAGTAAAATCACACTGTCCTACTAACTCAATACAGTAGTTTATTATTAGTAACATATTACATAATATATGGACATTGAGTTCTTTAAAACAACAAAACCAGGCCAAATCATTCAGTTATTCCTCCGATGTACAAACTCCAAAATTGAGTCATTCATGTAATTCAGTAAAATCAGTGGTCTCCAGCCAACATAAGCCACTTCAGCTTTCAAGGGGGGGGGTCAGTGGTTAGGGAAGTTATGAAGTCTCACTGACAAGAATTTCAGTATTATTATTATACTTTCTCTGATGTTCACATTGATAGATCTTTCACCACCATGTGCTAAAATTGTGGGGTTTTGATCTCCTAAATTCTGTCAAGCGAGGATAACAGGCTTCATGATGAGATTATTTAACTCCTCTGCACAGTCTCTAGTGTTGATAACTGGGATAGCTTTAAACAGGTTAGCTCAGGCACAAAAAAGCAACCAATCTGGGGCAGCACAGTGCTGTATTTAGCCTCCTTGTTATGTAGGTATCTCACAGTTAAATGAGCTTGCATAAAGATCTGTGGTGCTCTTGTTAAGTGATTTCTAGAAACTCATTAAAACCAGCTGGAGTATTACTATATTATGTTAGAGTTTGTTGTTTAGACTTATCCTGACTTTTACTTGAA
Organism: Ibidorhyncha struthersii; assembly: GCA_013398815.1. Taxonomy (NCBI): domain Eukaryota; kingdom Metazoa; phylum Chordata; class Aves; order Charadriiformes; family Charadriidae; genus Ibidorhyncha; species Ibidorhyncha struthersii. The sequence goes on along the minus strand of VZSZ01011429.1, from coordinate 989,220 downwards.
CTGAGGATTTTTCTTTCCTTCTTCTCAAAGGCCAATGTATAAACTACTTAGGAAGCATTTTAGCAAATCCAGAAGTGAGAGACGTTGTTTTCCTTTCCTGAAACACAAGGAATTTAAGTATTGCTGAAAGAAAATAAAATCATTAGTTATTTGATTTCAGTCAATAAAAACCTGCTGGACTTAAACTGAGAGCAAAGATATTTCACATCTGAAGACAGGCATGTGTATCCCAAACACTGTCTGTTTTTTTTTAGTTACATCACTTGTACTAATAAAATATGTTATCTCTCTCCAACTCCTGTTTGCTGGAATAATTTTTTTTCTTTTTTTTTTTTTTTGCAGGCAAGATAACTGATATCCATGGAAATTCATTTCAGTATAACAAGGAAGTGAAACACATGAATTCAGCTGGGGTCCTTGCCACTTTGAGAAATTATGACTATTACGCCAGTCGTATTCCTAATACAGTTAAACAATCCCTTGTGCCTTGAAGCAGTAAAGCATCTTCACTTGGCCTGGAAGGCTGAGAAAATGAGCTTGGAGAAAAAGAAAGAAAGAAGATACCTGAGCTTGAAATTTTGTTTTATAGAATCTGAACTGAATTCTTACATTAAGGTGTTCGATAATTTCAAAATTACAAACAATCTCTAGGTGTATGTTGGATCATATTGTTTTGCTGTGTTTAGCAGATGACATCAAAACAGTCACATTTCTTCAGTAGTTGTTTTCCATATTCTTTTGGGAGTATTCGTTCTTCATGATTGTGCTTAATATACTGTTAACAGTCCAAAACTCTACATTAGAGTCCAAAAATAATCTTAATATTCAGGGCACAAAAAAAATCACATTAAGCCATTTACCTGACCTCGCTCAATGTTGTTCGTTGTATGGAGTCAACAAGGGTTTATTGTGTTAAATACAAATGGACTAAGAATTTGCCTGGATGGATTAGCCCATTTATTATAAAGCTGACAGTTTTGATTCTTAGAAGTGAATCTTTGACTTTGTCGCTTTGCACTCGGTTTTGGGATGGCCAAGATTTCTATTTGTGGTCAGTTAGGTTGTCAGAGTTTTGCAGGAGCCAGGACACAGTCCAGCGGGGCCTCTGACATCTCAAATAGGGGTTCCTGGATCATCCGGGTCTATGCCACCTCAGTCTTGGAGAGCTTTGGGCATCCTAGGCCACTTTGTTGTTATACATGGGGACAACAGGAATGATGAACTTGGAGTTTTTGATGTCAGGATTTTGAGAAAAACAAACTCCAGGTGCCTTTCCAACAGCCCCAAAAAACTGAGGAACTTGACACTACCACTTCCCACTCCTGTGGAACATGGGCATATTAGGGGAGAGAGCAGGAGACAACATCACCTAAAATGAACTTAAAAATTGGAGAGCCTGTTTCAGTCAGCTTTCCCATAGGTGTGGGGGCTAGGAAAGCAGGATTCAACTGTTCAGTCCACTTGAACACAAAAGAGAACAAGAAGTAAGTTACATACGACTAGCTAAAATTAGCAACCTTAGCCAAAACAGATTAAGTCTCTTCAAGCTGAATTTAGGATTCTGGAGTATCTTGACCCAGTGTTTTCTCCAGATTTTGTGACCCAAGTCCCTCACCCTCAAATTAAGAAGTCTTAGGCAATGGGACACATACTGAGGCATGCCATGAAGAGACGCCAGTTTCAATGGACAAAACATAGTTGTGCTTGCTTCCTGTTCTCTGCATGGATAGAAGAGTGGCATATGTCAGGTTCTCAGGCTTGTGGTGTCAGGGAGGTGCCTGAACTCGGCTACTTGCTTATATAAAGACTGAATGCCTAAGCTCTCCCAGCATGATTTTTTTTTTTGCCTTAACCTCTGCTGACACCATGAATGGCAAAGTAGCCTGCAAGTTGCACTGCACCCATTCTAACTTCCTCCCTGCCCACAAGATTAAGTCCTACTAGTAACTAAACTCTCAGTCCACTCAAACCATCTTTAAGTTAATACTGAACTTCAAGATACAAAACCCTATGTTTTCCATACAGAAAAAAAATTTGAAATGCAGTTTTCAACAGCGTGTTCTATTTCTCTCTCCTTTCATCACAAAGGTATTTAACAATTCTGATTTACTTAAGAGTCCTTAGATTAGATTCTTTCCTCGCAGCAGGGTAACACCTAACTTCATTGGCTTAAAGCTGGCTCTATTTCCAGCAAGCAGGAACATCTTGACACCAAAAGATATGAACATGGCAGCTCTTGCTAAAGTGTTCCCAGTCTGTGTGCACACATGGAAAAGGATCAAAGGAAGCTCTTTCCATAGTGAGGTCAGCTTCTTGTAACATTTACAGATAAATTAGTAAGATTATCACTTACCTCATTCTATCATCATCAGCCAGTTCATACTGCTATCATGACACTGGATTACAGCTGCATATATAGAAACAACACATGCTTCTACTCCTTTCATCCATAGCCTACCTTTCTTCCTCAAGCACATGACTAGTAAGAGCACGCAAGACAGATTCAGCCTGCTTTAATTAAAGCCTTCTTCATGTTTTGAGCCATTATAAGTTTAATCTTTCCACATATTGTGACTGAAGTTTGAACCATGTAGCAAGTACAAGATTAATCTAATTTCACTGCCTCAATTATACATAATTCTCACCTTCTGCAGGATTCTTGGATATGCATGCTTTAGTATTCACATCAAAATCTGCATGTGAATTTGCAAAACATGGTAAGATAAAACGTAGAATGAGTTGGAGAACACAGCCTGCCTTAATAAGTCTTTCCATGTAATCATTAAAATACAAAGTCAAGTACAGAACCCACTGTTAGTAATCTTCATCTATGTCTCTCTATATCCTTATGTTCATCTGAAACTTGCTACATGCTTGAAAATTTCCTCAGCATAAGCCCCTTTCCAATACTGCTATACTTTATCTCTGCTCATTTACAGTTACCTCAATTTACACACGGCATGCACCAGCGTGCGTACCATCTGATGTGTAAAGACACCTATCTATGGAAGCACTTTCCATGCATACAGAAACTGTAAAGCTGCTAACATAGAATATTTAGGAAATTTGAAATAAACTGCAGCAGAACCAAGGATAAAAGCCAGCATGTAAGGTGCAGTCATGCTCTGGCTATGCCACTACACCCTCCACACAAACCAGCACCAGTCCACCAATCAAGCATTTAATAATTTCTGTGCTAGCACATTAGGTGCTATAGTACCATCTATAAAATAGAGTGGAGAAAAAAAAAAAAAGCAGTCACACTGCATTGTCCTTGCAACAATGTGAACTTGAGCGTCTCCTGTGAAAAACAGCTGACACAGTATTTTCCTAATTCATTCCAAGACTAGTTTGACCGAGGGCAAAATCTGTGTTTGTGAGGAACGTAACAAGTAATGCTCTGCAAAAACAGACGGGTTAAACCACTGTACTCAAATGTGTCGCTATACGTTTGCACTGTTTGATTTGTTTGTATGGTTATATACAGAACAGAAATTGAAGGTATCTCTACGGCTGTTGCCAGACACATAGCTCAAGAGTTTTTACAATTAACTCCCGCAACGCTCTCGGGAAGGCCCCGCCTAATCGCCGGAGCGGCTGTGAGAGGGCAGGGCAGCCTCCACACAGCCGCCAGCCTCTTCCGACCCCCCCTCCAGTGGGGTTTACCTCAGTGCTTCACCTCCCGCGGCCGGGAGAGCCCTGCGCGCCGCCCACTAGCCACCTCCCGCCCGGCTCCAACCTCACCGCCGCCTCCCGGCGGACTTGAGGCCGCAGCTACTAAGCGGCAGCGGCGGCCCCGGCGCCGCCACTACAGCCGCCACCGAAGCCGGCCAACAGCGACATAACCAACCAACCAACCCGCCCTCCGCCTCACGCACCGCCTAATGACCGCCCCCGCCGGAAGTGACGGACTCGGCCCTGCCCCGTGGCGGGGGGCGGGGCAGGGGGGCGGGGCTTGCCGAGCTGGCTGTTGCCGAGCTGGCGCCGTCGCGCGCCTTGCCCCGCCCTCTCCTTTGGTTCCGGCGCGGTGACGGCGGGGATGGCGGCGCTGAGCCTCACTATCAGCGCGGGGAGCCCCCCGCTCGGTAAGCGCGGGCCGGACTTTGCTTCACCCCGCTCTCTCCCCTGGGGGACGGGACGGG